>SMJT01000087.1:269952-458297 GCA_004349715.1 Crucihimalaya himalaica
TCCGAACACCTGTGAAGCATCGATCGACACACCCTTTTGGAGAGATACGACCAAAGAACCGAGCATCGATCGATACCACTTACAGTATCGGTCGATGCCAGTGACCAGAACGCGAAAGCAACCCGAAGAATAAACCAGAAGTTTTCCTATTTTCTAAGATACTCCAAAAACGTTTGATTATCTATCATAATTAGGTTTTTGAGCCTCTTAGAGATTGGACTGGTTTTAGAGGAGATAGAGTTTTTTCTGCAATTGAGTTTTTGGGGAGAAGAAATCTTGAACCTATTCTATTCATGATGTTTTATTGTTCACCATGTCTGAGTAGATTCTCTGTTAGGATTAGGGTCTTAAAGGTATTTGATGAATTTTAGATCTGAATTATTGTTAGGAATAATCTATAGAGCTTTTACCTAGACTTGAGATTAATGCTTATTCTAAGCATCCTCTCTCCCCGAACAGAGTTTCAGACTTGTCTCCCTAAAGAACCAAAGTAAAATAATGCCTAGAATAAAACGTAGCCTAAACAGGTGGCTGAAAACCCTAAATATCATGCTAAAACACGTTCTGGGCTTAATTGTAAATAGTAGGATCCTTTAGGCCAAGTTTCGGACTCTTCAGACTTGTAAAATCACGTGTTTTCCTTTTCTGCAGTCGGTATCGATCGATATCGAATCTGCACTCGCCAGACTGGACTGTCTTCACGAAAACTGGCATAACTTTTGATCGCACCGTTGGAATGGCTTCAAACCACTTCCAAATGAAAGCTAATCCATTTATCTATCTCGTGTACAATTGTGAGCTCAATCCATCAGTGGAAACGTCTTCAAAGAATGCCACAAAGCTCTAGAATGCTCTATAAACTCTAATTAAGCTCCAAACATGCTAAAACCTGAAAAGACTCTAAAAGACTATGGAAACAATAGAAAGACTCGATAAAAGGACTTATATCATGGTCTTATATGGGTAAAAACCATGATATATCAACCGCCACCCAAGACTCAGGAAAGCAAAGTAGAGACTATGCTTGAACAGATTCTTGAGGGGCAGCAAAAGATGACTGTCGACTTTAACGGGAAGATGGATGCCTTGTACACTGATCTGAACGGGAAAATTGAGGCTTTGAACATCCATCATAAGAGGTTGGAAACCCAGATTGCTCAGACGGCAGAAGCTGTAAAGAGACAGGATGGTTTCCTACCGGGAAACACAGTGAATCCGAGGGAGCACGTCCATGCCATCACTCTGAGAAGTGGAAGAGAGGTCACTCCAAGGTTGAAGAAGGCTTACTTGCCTCAGCAACTCGTCGATCTTGTTGGAGAGACGACGACGACAATCAAATTTCTGCAAATTCCCCAGTATCGATCGATACTCATCCAGTATCGGTCGATACCCCCCTTCATCGATCGTTACCTGCTCAAACTTCTACAGGATCAGTTGAAAAACTGAAAGCATCGATCGATACCTCCCCTGTATCGATCGATACTCCTCCTAAGGCCGACTAGAAGCAGACAACAAGTAATGTCGGGAGAGTCTATGTACCAAAGATTCCTTTCCCTCAACCCCCTGCTAAGTCAAAGAAAGAAATAGAAGAGCCTAGATGCAGAGCGATGTTAGAGAAGTTAGTGGTCGAACTCCCATTCGTAGACGCTCTCAAGACTGCACCAGCTTTCAGAAGGTACATCAAGAGGATGGTTTCGAGCAATGTGAACCTTGAGGAGGGAGTACTGAGAATCACCCATGAATGCAGTGCGATTCTTTTCAATAAGATTCCAGAGAAATTATTAGACCCTGGTATTTTTGTTTTGGACTGCACTATCTTCTTGGAGAGGTTTTAACGTTCTCTTTGCGATCTTGGTTCGAGTGTGAACCTCATGCCATATTCGGTAGCTTAGAGAATGGGGATGACAGACTTCACACCAACTAGGATCTACTTGATCCTCGCTGATCGATCAGTTCGATTTCCTGAAGGTTTACTTGAGGATGTCCCGATTACCATTGGGGATTGCTTAGTTCCAACCGATTTCATCGTCCTTGAGTATGATGCTGAACCACGAGATCCACTGATATTGGGCAGACCGTTCTTAGCTACAGCTAGAGCCCTAATCGATTGCAAGAATGGGCGGATATCTCTCAACATTGGTGATCTGGTCATGACGTTCAACATGGAGAAGATGATGAAGAAACCAACCATCGATGGTCAGACTTTCTTCATTGACACCTTCAGTGACTTATCAGATGAGTACTTCCTAAGATTGCACCCTGAGAATCCCTTGGAGAGAGCTTTGGTTTGCTCAGCTGTGATGGAGATGGTTCCTACTGATACTGCTGCTGCTTTTGCCACGATTCTTGACAATAATGCCGAAGCATCGATCGATACCACATGATGTATCGATCAATACCAACCCCTTCTTCCCGAAGAACTACACATCTCTCGCACCAGGCCCGATTCTTTGCCTGATTGGAGTGAAGAGAAAGCCCCTCAGCTTGATCTTAAGCCACTCCCAGCTAGCCTGAGGTACGTTTTCCTTGGACCTAACTCTACTTATCCTGTGATTGTCAATTCTTCTTTGAACAACGCAGAGGTCGCCTTACTGCTGAGCAAGCTGCGCAAGTATCGCAAAGCTCTCGGCTATTCTCTTGATGATATTTCAGGTATATCACCAGATCTGTGCATGCATCGGATTCATTTGGAGGACGAGTCGAAAGCTTCAATAGAGCATCAGAGGAGACTTAATCCGAATCTGAAGGAAGTGGTCAAGAAAGAGATTTTGAAACTTCTGGAAGCAGGAGTCATCTACGCCATTTCTGACAGCAGTTAGGTTAGTCCGGTTTATGTTGTTCCTAAGAAGGGAGGATTCACAGTGGTTAAGAATGAGAAAGATGAGCTGGTTCCGACGAGAACAATCACCGGGCATCGCATGTGCATCGATTACAGGAAGCTGAATGCTGCGACGAGGAAAGATCACTTCCCATTGCCATTCATTGATCAGATGCTGGAAAGATTGGCTAGTCATCCTTACTATTGCTTCCTGGATGGCTACTCAGGTTTCTTCCAGATCCCGATACATCCAGATGCATTTCAGAGATGCATGATGTCCATTTTCTCAGACATGATCGAGGATTTCATGGAGGTATTTATGGATGATTTTTCTGTCTATGGGTCTTCTTTTAAGGGATGTTTGGACAACCTATGCAAGGTACTTCAGCGCTGTGAGGAGAAACATCTAGTTCTGAACTGGGAGAAGTGCCACTTTATAGTTCAAGACGGCATCGTTCTGGGATATAAGGTCTCTAAAGCTGGGATTGAAGTTGATAAGGCTAAGATTCAGGTCATGACAAGCCTCCTGCCGCCTACATCAGTGAAGGATATTCGGAGTTTCCTTGGTCATAACGGGTTCTATCGCAGGTTCATTCAGGATTTCTCCAAGCTAGCCCGCCCGCTTACTGCTCTGCTGTGTAAAGATGTCACCTTCGATTTCACGCCAGAATGTCTCGCTGCGTTTGAGATGATCAAGAAAACATTGGTTTCTGCTCCTATTGTGCAACCACCAGATTGGAGCCTTCCTTTTGAGATCATGTGTGATGCGAGCGACTATGCAGTTGGATCTATTCTGGATAGAGGAAAGACAAGAAGCTGCATGTGATCTATTATGCCAACAGAACACTGGATGACGCCCAAAAGAACTACAGCACCACTGAGAAGGAATTGCTTGCTGTTGTGTTCTCCTTTGAGAAATTTCGTTCCTATCTGATAGGGAGTAAGGTGATTGTGCACACTGACCATGCTGCAGAATAAGGACATGAAACCTCGGTTATGTTGATTGGTCTTACTGCTCCAAGGGTTTGACATAGAGATCAAAGACAAGAAAGGAGTAGAGAATGGAGTTGCAGATCACCTCTCACGCTTGAAGATCAGTGAAGTCGTTCCTATCGACGATTCCCTACCTGAGGAGAGGATATACTTCATTGAGATTGGTTCTGATTCGATTCTGCTGCTGAAGAAGACGAGCATCGATCGACACCCTTGGTGTATCGATCGATACCCTCAAGAGTTGCTGCTTTCAGTTCACGATGCAAGCATCGATCGATACTCTCATTGTATCGATCGATACCACAGGCTTTCCACTGCCGATTCGTCTACAGATCTACCTGATGCAGAGGAGAATTTTGCTGTTACCACTCCTGCTGAACCTTGGTATGCCGACATAGCCAACTACCTTGCTGCTGATCTAGAACCAAAGAACCTAAAGAAGTATGTGAAGAAGAAGTTCATGAGAGATGTCAGACGCTACTTCTGGGATGAGCTATATTTGTACAAGCACTGTTCTGATGGAATTTACAGAAGGTGTATAGCTGAGTCTGAGGTGCCAGAAATCCTATTTCATTGCCATGGTTCTGAGTATGCTAGGCACTTTGCTACCTTCAAAACAGTTTCAAAGGTTCTGCAGGCCGGTTTCTGGTAGCCTACGATGTTTAAGGATGCTCACACTTTCATTTCCCACTGTGATGTATGTCAGAGAAGAGGGAAAATCAGCAAGCGTCATGAGATGCCGCAGAACTTCATCCTGGAGGTTGAAGTTTTTGATTGTTGGGGTATTGACTTCATGGGACCATTCCCTCTATCGCGACAGAACCGCTACATCTTAGTCGCCGTCGATTATGTCTCTAAGTGGGTAGAAGCGATTGCTAGCCCTACCAACGATTTTGTCGTGGTCCTGAAGCTGTTCAAGACTATTATCTTCCCACGATTTGGAGTACCCAGAGTTGTCATCTGTGATGGGGGTACTCACTTCATCAACAAGATCTTCGCGAAGCTGCTAAGGAAGTATGGTGTACACCACCGCGTTGCCACGCCATATCATCCTCAGACCAGTGGACAAGTAGAGGTCTCTAACAGACAGATCAAGGAGGTTTTGGAGAAGACGGTTGGTGCTACACGGAAGGATTGGGCGCTGAAACTCGACGACGCTCTTTGGGCTTACAAAACCGCGTTCAAGACACCGCTTGGTACCACACAGTTCCACTTGCTGTATGGTAAAGCCTGTCATCTTCCGGTTGAGATCGAGCACAAAGCAGCTTGGGCTACCAAACTCCTGAATTTCGACATCAAGTCTGCTGCTCAACGGCGATTGGTTCAATTGAATGAGTTGGATGAGATCAGACACTTCGCATATGAGAACTCTAAGCTGTACAAGGAAAGGACCAAGGCCTATCATGACAAAAAGATCCTTTCTCGCCACTTTGAGCCAAATGACCAGGTACTCCTGTACAATTCTCGTTTACAGCTGTTTCCTGGAAAATTGCGCTCTCGTTGGTCAGGTCCCTTCACAATCAAGGAAGTCTGCCCACACGGTGCAGTAGTGTTGGTGAGTGCTGAAGGAAAGGATTTCACTGTCAATGGACAGAGGGTGAAACACTATTGGGCGAAAGCCACCATTCCTGAGCCACTAGCTGCCTGACTGATCTCCATGTCAAGCTAATGACATTAAACAAGCGCTTAGTGGGAGGCAACCCACCGGTGAGTCTGTACATAGATTTTTCTTTTGATTTAATTTGTTTTATTTTTTGTGTCGTGTTTTCACGTGTAACCAGGTCCAGACGACGAGCATCGATCGACACCTAGGAGTATCGATCGATACCTTGGCCTAAAGGGATTGTGCTATACGCTGAGCATCGATCGATACCACTTACTGTATCGATCGATACTCAGCCCCAGGTAGGTTTTTTCTATAAAACCCTCGAGTTCTATCATTTACTCCTTCTCCATCATATCCCTAGACGCCGCCTCACACTCTCTCTATCTCACGAAATTTTCGATTTCTTCATCATTTTTCTCGATTTTGGGCTCTTTTCATTTGAATTTTTACCCACATTATCATTCTATTATTCCCTCCTTCGATCTTCAAGGTACTGTACTCATTTTCCTCCTCTTACACTTGTTGACAAATTCAGTTTGGGATTTCCCCTGTTGTGTAGTTCTTGCTCTGTATTTTGTCATGTTTAGTTCTAGGAGAACGGAATTGCTTGATTAGGTTTAGAATGGATAAGATAGAGGTGAGTAGATTGAGGAATTCGATTTTTTGGCTGATGGTCTGGAATTTGCGATGTTTGTGTGCGAAAACTCTAAGATTATTTCTTAGGTATCGATTGACACCCTCTCGGTATCGGTCGATACCTGCATTTAACGTTTTAGCACGCCTGTGAATTGCATCTGTGAAAATACTTCTCGTATCGATCGATACCCTCTTGGTATCGATCGATACCTATGCTTATCTGTTACGAATAATGAATTGATATTTTGTTTTCGTCTTGATTTCTCTTAGATGGCTCCCTGCAAGAAGGCACGACAGGATGACGCTTTCAGTTCTAATCCTCAACGCCGCGAGTACAATCGCCAAGACGAAGTGGAAGCGTTTTGTGGTTCATTCTTGCACGCCGTAGTCATCACTGCCGTTCTGACTCAGGATCGATACAGAGTATTGAAAGGTGGTTTCATAGAAGACACTGGTCGTATGAGCTAAATTGAGTGCCACATCAGTGATCTGAGGCCTGCGCCGCAACGTTCGCCATCTCCCTCAGCCCGTATTCTTGTTGCTAGGCTTTCCTGGCCTAAGTTAGAGGGGAAGAGGATCATTCCGCGACGCGATTGGGCAGGTTTGCCTAAGGATGAGACTGAGAGTGAGGCTTGTGTTTACAGACCAATAGCTGAGGAGTGGGACGGCTACGACACTCTGTTCTACAACGAGTGGCTACGCGTTGTCATCCTGCCTACGCGCTTCATCGATCCTCACACCATGCGTCGTCTAGGCATCGACGTGGATCTTTCTACCATGCTCGAGAAGACTGGATTGGGCACTCTTTACTCACGGCAGTATGATCTTTACCGAGACCTCGTTCGTCAATTTCTCGCCACTGCTCGAGTTTATACAGAGATGAGGTCCACCGCACTGCTTCAGAGGGCACATTGACCTTTCTGATCCGAGGAGTTCGTTACAGGCTGCCTATCCCTGACCTCTGCGCCATCTACGAGTTCGATCCATATCCTCAGCAGGTGGCTCTCCCCTCCCAATTTCAGGATGTGCAGGTCTTTTGGCGACACATTGGTCTTGGAGCCTACAGCTCTAAGACCACGACCCAGATTGATATCCGCCACCCGACTCTGCATTGCATCGCCCGCATTTTGAGCACCACCTTACTATGCAAGATGGAGCCGAACAAGCTGAGGATCTCAGAGCTGATGTTATTGCACAAGGCAGTTGGTGACATAATTCTTGAGGATCGGTATGAGTGGCCCGAGTTGAACCTCGCGGTCAACATTGGCGCTCTCTTTGCGCACCATTTGGTCTCTCTGAAGACCAAGCCCTTCTCTGGCCGCAACTACGCCACAGCACAGAAGACTGAGTCAGTCGGCAGCCTCCTTACTCCTATCTTCGGGCACTTTGGCATCTCCACTTCAGCATGCTCGATCGTCACTACTCGCTCACTCATGGATGAGCCGCACATGCAGCATATGCGTTGGCTGAAGGCCACTCGTCGCTGGTGCCTACCCATGACGGACGGAGAGCTCTTTATGCAGCTCCCCAACCGCATTCTGACCCAGATTGGCGATGACCCATCACAGCTGCACTTCGATCCAGATCCGAGTCTACTTTCAGTTGCCCCTTCCACGCGTGTCCGCACTCCACGTCAGCTTCCATCGATTCCTGTTGTTGGTTTAGACGAGACACCAGCCGCTGACTTTGCTGGAAGTCAGCCTCGCCGTCCACAGCGCGGCCAGACATCTGCTCCTGCTCTTTCATTTCCTCCACCACCAGAGCTGCCAATGGAGACAGCTACTTTTCAGAGATACGTCGTAGAGAGTTTACAGAGCATCTGGTCCGTTGTTTCTCGCTGCCACTGCATGTCCTCCACAGATGCTCATCACTCCACTCCCGTTCCTTCCTCGCGCTACGCTGTTTCGGACGACGATGATGACTCTGATTCTGATGCCTAGTCTCTGCTCCTGGGTTTCACGTTTTCTGTCCCTTTTCTTTTTATTTTCTTTTCTTTTCTTTTGTTGTGTTTTCTTTTATGAACTTATCTCTATCTTTGTCAGTCTTTGTTGAACTTATGGCTGTCTATTGATTCTGTTGCTGCTAATTGTGCTCTCATGATTTAACATTTTCATCTAACAATTAGCTTCATTGAACACGGTTTCGGGTTTCAGAATCGCAGACAAAGGACCTCAGTATCGATCGATACTTGACTAGCATCGGTCGATACTCCCTCAGTATCGGTCGATACCAGTTTTTAGTATCGATCGATACCCACCATTCCCACGTTACCTTTGAACCATTTTCAGCCATTTTGTTCTTGTGCTTTCTTTTGCTTCCTCTAGGCTGGATAACACTGGGGACAGTGTTGTTTAAGTCTGGGGGAGGTGATTACTGACATTGTGTTTGTTTTTCTTAGAGTCAGTCCATTTTTGAGTCCTTTTGAGTCAAATTTTTGTTTTATTGAGTCAAACTTGTTGGATTTTATGAACCTTTGCTTGATTTCATTGTCCTGACTTTGTTTTTGAGTAACCATTGTCACAGAACCAGCTCTAAGATCGACTAATGAAAAATCCAAAGGCTAACCAGTTGACCAGGAAACACCCATGTCTCCAGCAAATTTCTTCTAAATCCTGAGCCAATTTTGCACTTCACTCCTGAGGTTGGTATTCACTGAACTTGATTCATCATTCATATCTGGCAAAGGAACCCGTGCGTTTGAAAAATATGGTAGACCTCTCCCCTAACACACAATGATACATAAAATGCATAAAAGATGAGATGATTTCCGCCGAGTAGAGGGCTAGGAATACTTCCTGTGATCCCATTGTTCTACTTGGATAAGGAATGATCACACAAAAGTCTGAAGCGAGGGGTAGGAACATTTCCCGAGACCCCATTATTCGCCTAAGACTTTTGACACTTTGAGAGGGGAGAACCAAGGATTAGGTGGCCATCACCATCAATACTCGCGTCTCGAACCTTGATTTGTGTATGCGAAGCTTAATTTAAAATCAGAAACATAAAAAGAGATAAGTCTGGGGGAGAGGAAATCAATACCAAAGTATAAAATCTGGGTGGTTCCTTAGTCATGATATCGCATGAGGAAGAATCTAGAAGGTTCCTGAATATCAACATCAGTGATGAAACGACAATGAAGGATTTAGTATGATTGATGCTGTGAGATAATGAGTGGATAATGGGAAACTGCAATGGTCTAAGGAGAAGTACATGGTGGTCCGATCTGAAACTGTTTAGGTGACAACTGGAAGCTTGGAAAAAGGGTCATTATTATGTCTCAAGAAAAAGGTGAGTCTCCATGTTTTCAAACCTCTTTCTCTGTTTAGTTTTCTATCTGCTTGAGGGCAAGCAAAGACCAAGTGTGGGAGAGTTGATATATCATGGTTTTTACCCACTTTTAACCATGATATAAGTCCTTTTTGTTGAGTCTTTTCTTTAGTTTTAGAGTCTTTCAGGTTCTTTTCAAGCTATAGGCGCATATGGAGCTAATTTGGAATATTGGAAGCTTTTGAAGCAATCTGGAGTTGAAGCAGTCCGGGAACAAGCCAAGCATCGATCGACACCTGTGAAGCATCGATCGACACCACCCCTTTTGGAGAGATACGACCAAAGAACTGAGCATCGAACGATACCACTTACAGTATCGGTCGATGCCAGTGACCAGAACGCGAAAGCAACCCGAAGATAAACCAGAAGTTTTCCTTATTTTTTGAGATAACTCCAAAAACGTTTTGATTATCTATATAATTAGGTTTTTGAGCCTCTTAGAGGACGGACTGGTTTTAGAGGAGATAGAGTTTTTCTGCAATTGAGTTTTTGGGAGAAGAAATTTTGAACCTCTTTGTATTTCTTGCTCTATTTCATTTTATTATATGATATCTATTCTATTCATGATGTTTATTGCATTTACCATGTCTGAGTAGATTTCCTGTTAGGATTAGGGTTACTTAAAGGTATTTGATGAATTATTAGATCTGAATTAATTATTAGGGAATAATCTATAGAGCTTTTCACATATACTTGAGATTAATGCTTATTCTAGCCTCGCGAACTAGAATCTGATGTTAGGTTGTTTGATTGATACGAAAGTGTGATTGATTGCCTGATCTAGTGTTTGGTGAGCAAAAGCCCTATTCGCAAAGAAATTTGGTTTAGGGATTTTGTGAACAATTGAACTTGATCGTTAATGCTTGTTTAAATTCATAGAATTTGCAAAGAAATTTGGAATTCTAGGTTTATGCATAAATAGTTTTCGCAACGACAGTTGGTTTACTTTACATCTGTGTTTCAAGTTTGAGAGCGGAACTTAATTTATTCCTGACAATTGATTTGATTTGATAATTCTGATTTGCCTGCAAGTTTCCCTAAGCCTAGCGTTTTCCTCCACTGAATTACTACCTGTTTTAATTGTTTTGCTATTCTTAATTTCATCTATTTGGCTTAGCTTAATTCATATTCTAGAATCTATTGAGTGTTATCTTGAGTCTTTGTGGATTGACCCCTAGAATACTACAGCGTCTGCTTAGATACTTTAGGGTATTAGATTTGAGCATATCACCCGACCCAAGTCATCATGTGTCACCAAAATCACATCTTAGGCGCCACTTGAAGGAGATATTTAGGAGAGTTGCACACTTGTGGGACTCTTTTTAAAAGAGAAATGATGATGTTTTAGGATATTTATTTTTAGATTAATTTCTATATATATGGCTAAGTGTTGTATTGAGAAGAGGATCTGATATCTGAAATCTGAAATATTTACACAAAAGACTCTCTCTACTTTCACCCCAAAATCATCCATACTAAGATCAGATTCAGCTTGCTATTAAGTGTGTTTTGATTTTAAAACTTCTTAACTCTTAAATTCTCACATCATGTTATGGAGATCTCCCTCATTTTCTCCTCTTAATCAAATCATGATCCTCTAAATTATGTTTGAACCGTTCTGGGTTCAACACCTAAGATTCAAAAGAATCTGATTTCGGGTTCTCTTCTTAGCAACAATGGCTTTAAGATTGTATTTGAATCTGATAAGGTAGTACTCACTAAAGGTGTGATGTATGTCGGGAAAGGCTATCTAAGTGATGGTCTTTTCAAACTGAATGTTATACCGATTATTAATAAAAACGCAGGTAATAGCTCTACTTCTATATACTTGCTTGACTCAAGTAATTTATGGCATGCAAGAATGAGACATGTCAATTATCGTTCTTTATTTAGAATGATGAATTTAGGATTATTACCAAAACACAATCTTAATAATATTAAAACAAACAAATGTGAAGTTTGTGTAGAATCAAAATATTCACGGCACTCTTATAAATCTGTAGAAAAATCAAACATGTTACTTGGTTTGATTCATAGTGACTTGTGTGATTTTCAATCAACTCCAAGTCGAGAAAGAAAGAATTACTATATTTCTTTTATTGATGATTATAGTAAGTTTTGCCATATCTATTTGATTGATACTAAAGATGAGGCTTTAAATATGTTTAAGAAATTCAAAGCAGAAGTTGAAAATCAATTAGATAAGAGAATAAAGATTCTTAGATCAGATCGTGGTGGGGAATACAAATCAAATGAATTCTTAGATTTTTGTTCTACACATGGAATCATTCATCAAACTACGACACCATATACTCCAATGCAAAATGGAGTTGCCGAAAGGAACAATAGAACGTTCAAGGAAATGATGAATTCCATGTTAAACAATTCGGGTGCACCACTTAGCTTATGGGGTGAAGCTATTCTTACGACAAATTCATTATTTAATAAAATCCCTCATAAGAAGAGTGATAAAACCCCATATGAATTGTGGAAGAACAAAACGCCTTCATATAAAAATGTGAAAGTGTGGGGTTGTCTCGCAAAGGTTCAAGTACCTTTACCAAAGAGAACTGTTATAGGACCAAAAACGATGGATTGCGTTTACTTAGGTCCTGTAGAAAACAGTGCTGCATACAAATTTTTGGTTCATAAATCTGATAATGATGAGGTAAAAGTAAATTCAATTATTGAATCAAATGAGGCTGAGTTCTTTGAAAATGTATTTCCATACAAAGAGCCAAGAAATATGAGTACTAAACGAGTACGTAAGGTTGATGAAATTACCTCAAAGGTTCAAGAAGAAGAAATGAACCAAGAAGAAGTAAAAGGGCAAGAATCTCTAAAGATTTTGGTACGGATTTTTATTACGTACTTGAGTGAATATGAGCCACAAACTTATAAGGCTGCAATTGAATCTTCAGAAGCACCTTATTGGAAAGAGGCGATTCAAAGTGAAGTAGAACCATTTTGAATAACCATACATGGGAACTGGTTGATTTACCACCTGAAAATAAACCAATTGGACATAAATGGATATTCAATTAGACCTGATGGAACGATTGAGAAATATAAAGCAAGACTAGTGGCGAAGTGATATCGTCAAAAGGAAGGTCTTGACTTCTTTGATACATATTCTCCAGTCACAATAATTACTTCCATAAGATTGCTAATATATACCAATTTCAGCCATATATGATCTAGAAATTCATCAAATGGATGTTAAAACAACATTCTTAAATGGTGAATTAGATGAAGAGATATATATGGAACAACCTGAAGGTTTTGTAGTGAAAGGAAAAGAAAATAAAGTTTGTAAACTTATGAAGTCCTTGTATGGACTTAAGCAAGCGCCAAAACAATGACATGAGAAATTTGATAATACAATGAAGTCGTATGGTTTTACCATAAATGAATGTGACAAATGTGTTTACATTAAGAAAACTAAAAATGATACGATCATTGTCTGTCTATATGTGGATGATATGTTGATAATGGGAACAAGTAAAGACATTATAATTCCAAAAAGAAGATGTTGAGTGACAATTTCGAAATGAAAGACATGCGATTGGCTGACTTAATTCTTGGAATTAGAATTAAACGAGAACCAAATGTTATTCACTTACTCAATCTCATTACGTGGAGAAAGTTCTAAAGAAATTTGGTCACTGTGATGATAGACCGGTAGTTACTCCGTTTGATCTAACTAGCAAGCTTTCAAAGAATGAAGGGGAAAGTGTGTCTCAATTAGAATACACACAAATAGTTGGAAGCCTTATGTACATTACAAATTGTACAAGACCAGACTTGGCTTACTCATTGAGTCGATTAAGTCGATATTCAAGTAATCCAAATTGAGAACATTGGAATGCTTTGGTTAGAGTATTGAGATACTTAAAGCATACAATGAATTATGGTCTATATTTCACAAAATTTCCTCATGTGTTAGAAAGATATAGTGATGCCAATTGGATATCGAGAAGTATGGATAGTAAATCCACAAGTGGTTATGTGTTTACACTTGGTGGTGGTGCTGTGTCTTGGAAATCATCTAAACAAACGTGTATTGCACGGTCTACAATGGAATATGAATTTATCGCACTAGATAAAGCTGCAGAAAAAGCCGAATGGCTTAGGAATTTTATTGAAGATATTCCACTATGGCCAAAGCCGGTAACTGCACTATGTATTCATTGTGATAGTATGGCTGCCTTAAATAGAGGTAAAAATAAAATTTACAATGGCAAGTCAAGGCATATTAGACGAAGACATGCCACAATACGACAATTGCTTTCCAATGGGGTGATAGCATTGTATTATATTAGATCAAAGGAAAACTTGGCTGATCCTTTGACTAAAAGACTTCCTAAAGAGCAAATCGTATTCACTTCGATGGGAATGGGTCTCAAGCCAACACAATGAGTCACCACTTGGCGGAAACCTAACCTAGCAACATTGGAGATCCCATGGTCTAGGTTCGATAGGCAAACTGGTTGAGGAAGACTCAAAGTAGTATGTACACATTTCTCATTCCTATGAAGTAATAATGTGTTTCCATTGACGATTCATGGATGAATATTTTATTCTTAATAACGTTAATCGCTTTTCAAAAAAGTGGGATAGAATGGACTATCTTTAATTAACGTTACGTATATGAGAGTGGTGTCGAACACAACCGTATAAACTAGAAATGAGCTGATGAAGTATGTGTTTCACTTATTGTCTCGGTTTACTATAAAACGTGGTTAATTCAAGACTAGAGTTCATTACCCACAAAGTAAATCCGATAAGTTGTTACTAGGAAAAGTTCAAGTTCAAAAGACACCTTTTCCGATGCATATTGATTCACTTTCTCAGAAGTATTATAGCTTATTTTTCTATTCAAATGTGGGGTATTCTCGAGTTTGAATAGAAAATGTGGGGTATTGTTGGAGTTTATTTAATTTAATCTACATGATTTAATTAAGTTAAACTTAAACTTATAGAAGAATATGCATTGTGTCTTTTAAGGAAGAGGCACCTCCACATATGTATGTGTCCTTTAAGGAAGATGCACCTCTACATATGTATGTGTCCTATGGGAAGAGGCACATCTATACAAGGTTGTGATTATGCACCACTTCAAAAAGCATCACTTGGGTTATTATATAAGGAGATCACAACATTGAGAGAAAGATAATAATTTTCTTATCTTTTTCTTATCCTAAAATAATTTCTGAGAAACTCAAAGTAGAGTTTGCTAGGGTCTCTGTACGGTGTCAATACAGAAATCGATAGTTATATCCTGCAAGATAGACGTCCACGAAACTACACACCAACGTAGGGACGAAATTCTGTCTTAGAAAATTGCTTAAGCAAACCTTTATCATTCTTCAATCTATTCAAACAAACAAGAAGAAGACGAAATCATAAAGTTAGTTTCTGAATTTTTTACACTATTGTATTTTCTTGTTTTCTATAAAAGAAAGTAAACGTATTGAATACGTGTGACTCATTTGCATCTATAATTTCAACAACAAACTTAGCGTTCCATTTGCTTGCGTTTGATATCTCGTCCATTGGGTTCAATATATGTAATTGATTGAAAGTGATATAGCGTGGCCATGACGACAATTGAAGAAAAAGATTGAAGTAACTTACAATGATGTTGGCTGCTGACAAAGAGCATATATATTGAGAAGATGTGAGAGGTGTATTAAAATTTTGTAGATATCATGTGTCCTGATCTTTATAATGTTTTGCTACAGTTAAACTGAGTGGTGTGATGTAATTTTTCAACAAAGAAAATGTTTAAAGTTTTTTTGTGTTTGCTGATGAACTGGTTGTTAAACGTCCAATGCTTCATCCAGAGAAATTCGTGAAGCTTGGAATAGATTCTCCCAATGGTATTCTCTGCTACCGTCCTCCTGCTACTGGTAAAACTCTTCTGCCTAGAGTTATGGCCAATAGAGCGGGTGCTTGCTTTATCAGAGTTATTGGTTGGGAGCATGTTCAAAAGTATATCGGTGAAGGAGCTAGGATGATTCGTAAAGTGTTTTAGGTAATTGACTCTAACCACTCTTTTTTGCTATTTGAGTTTGGAAAGCCAATGCTGCTATATTTTGTTCTCAATTATACAATATTCCCTTCTTCAGATGTCACGATCCAAGAAAGCTTGCATTGTTCTTATGGCAATAAACAGGTCAGTCACAATCCCTTTACCACCCATAAGTTAAACTGCACAACACAATTATACTGCTTGACACATTGGTGTTTCTGTATTGACTCTTTAATCCATGCTTGGCTCACTAGATCCTACTCTTTTATGTCCTAGACGTCTTCACCGCAAGGTTGAGTTTAGTCTTCTGCATCTAGAGCAGAACACAGTTCATCGGTCACGTCTCTGCCCAAACTTAACCAATCATGATTCCCCAGACCATGAAACAGCTCTCATACTTTCTTTTTTTTTTTTGTATTTTGAGATTTCTTTTGACTTGGGTTTTGTCAATCTTTCTTACGCAAGAAATGATCTGAGAAGTGTATGCATTGAAGTTTTGTATGAATATTATAACGAAAAATCAAAACAAAAGTGATATCGCAAAATTTCAAGTAATATTTGAGTTAAAACTACACACTGTCCCTAAATTTCACACAAAATAAATTTCTCATCTTCACATTTCACAAAGTAAATGGCATGACATGTAATTAAACAGAGCTTTAAGGGTATTTCGTTTTCCAATAGGCTGAAAAAGCGAGAACGAAAGAAAAGGCAGTCATACTCATACCTATCTTTGGTCGTGGGAAGCCATGGCTTCTCTTCTCAGGCCAGGTCCAATTCCAGTACTCTCTACACCTCATAAGCTCACTCACTCTCATCTTCACACCTTCCCGTTCAAAATCTCAACTCAGAGAAACCCACAAAATCAACTTCTCAATCTATGTCGTTCGTCATCAACACCGTCACAGCAAAAGGCCTCTCAGAGGAAGAGAACAAGGTACAGGAAACAGTACCCAGGAGAAAGCGTTGGGATAACTGAGGAAATGAGATTCGTAGCCATGAGATTACGCAATGTTAATGGAAAAAAATTGGATCTTTCTGGTGATAATACTGAGAACGACAAGGAAGAAGAAGAAGACGATGATGAAGGAAAGGAAGAGACTTGGGGGCCAAGCAAAGAAGGGTTTCTTAAATACTTAGTTGATAGCAAGCTTGTCTTTGATACTATTGAACGAATTGTTGACGAATCCGAGAATGTTTCTTGTAAGAAAACCCTCTCTTTTGGTCTAGATTTTGACATAATTTCACTTTCAAGAGTTGAAACTGCAATTATCTGAGGCTTAGACATGGTAGATTCTATGTAGAGTTATGTGATTTGCTAATGATTTAGGTTTATGGATTTTGGCAAATTTACAGGTGCTTACTTCAGAAGAACAGGATTGTGATTTGTTAATGATTTGGTTTTATGATATGTGTCTTGTAAGAACCCTTTTTGTCTAGATTTTGATTTCATTTCACTTTCAGGATTTAATATTGCAATTCTGGAGGCTTAGGCATTGTAATTTCTATGGAACGTTTTGTGATTTGGGTTTATGGGTTTGTTCGATGTACAGTTGCTTACTTCGGGAGAACAGGATTGTGATTTGGGTTTTTGGGATGTTTCTTGTAAGAACATTTTTTTTGTATAGACTTTGACCTAAGTTTACTTACAAGATTTGAAATTTTTCGCTGGAAAGTTTTTTGATTTGTTAATGATTTGGGATTTTGGGTTTTGCTAAATGTACAGATGCTTACTTCAGGAGAACAGGATTAGAGAGATGTGAAACTCTTGAGAAGGATCTAGAATGGTTTAAAGCACAAGATTTGGTTATCCCAGAACCAAGTAACATAGGAGTTTCTTATGCCAAGTACTTGGAAGAACAAGCAGGAGAAAGTGCGCCTTTGTTCCTTTCTCATTTCTACAGTATCTACTTTTCACACATTGCTGGTGGTCAAGTTATTGTAAGACAGGTAAGTATCTTTAATAAATGTTCATTGTGTAACATAGAAGAGTTCTTCAACTGCATAAGGTCACATCTAGCATATTGAAGGGTAATAGACCAACAGCTATATGATAGAGTTAAAGATAAATATAAGTAGAAACCAACAAAGACCAAGCTTGCTCCACTAGTTTGTTCAAGCTTGCCCTAAAAGAACTTGTTAACTTACTTTTAGTCAGGCTAACGTGGTATGAAGCTGTGGCTGAACTATTCTTCCGTCTTTTTCTTTTTAACTTTTAACAAATATCCCATGATTTAGGCCGTCATAATTGCTTGGTCACCCTTCTATATGCGGGGTTTTCAAATGTAACTGATCAATTGATTCATTAAGGTATCTGATAAGCTTCTGGAAGGAAAGGAGCTGGAGTTCAATAGGTGGAGGGAAGGGGATGCACAAGACTTGCTTAAAGGCGTCCGTGAGAAGCTTAATGTGCTTGGGGAGGTGAGATTGTCAATGAAAATTTTAACTCTTTGTTCCTTCAGTTGCTAAAACAAATGTTCTCTCAATGCTTTTGATCTGATCTGACGTGATGCTTTTGGGAAATGAAGCACTGGACTCGGGACGAGAAAAACAAATGCTTGAAGGAAACAGCAAAGGCATTTAAGTATATGGGGCAGATAATTCGCTTGATCATCTTGTAATATTCTCGGTTTTAAAGTTAACGGTTCCCAGCACTTGACCTGTGTTCACTATGGTAAGTCTGGAATAATGTCGAAACTTTCATTTGTCGACTGTCTCTTCACTGAAAATCAAATCTCCCCCTGCAGATTACATTGATCCAATTTGCTTACCGCAAGCATTTGTGTCCTCGCTAATTCAGGATAGTGCTGAAATTGAAGCTGATGACCTCCAGCCTCCATGGTTGAAAGAGAAACCTTGTGATCTTTGTTGGTTTCAGTCAGTGGTTAAGAAAAGCTACCGTATAACTTATTGTACAATGTAGCCAAAGGTTGTGGCCTTCGTCTGAGAATTGTACAATGTAGCCATAGGTTGTTCCTTAGTTTTAGATATGTGAATTTGGGAGATTTGAACACGTATCATTGCTTCTACTTCTCTGAATAACAAGTAAGATCATATATGACTGACACTAGCTATTTTGTTGTCTTCTATTTTTGTTACTTCATCCTCCCAACGAAGTTCATTTGTTCTTTTAAGCCAGTAATAACACTTAGCTATTTATTGTACTTATAAGCGAGGAAATCACTTAGCTATTTACTGTACTTTTCCCACGTAATAAAGTTTTACCATTGTAATAGTTTAGATTAGCTTATCGGAATGAGTATTGCAAAGGGCGTTTGGTCTAGTGGTATGATTCTCGCTTAGGGTGCGAGAGGTCCCGAGTTCAATTCTCGGAACGCCCCTTTTTTTTAATATCAAATTCCTAATTCGTCAGGTTTCAGACATTTTGACTCTGATCGCACTGTATTGTGATAAGTTTTCGAAATTTCACAAGAAATATTATCAAAGGCATTCATAAATCAATGAGGAGTATCATTTGATGATATTTTTATTGTCTTTTTTTTTTTCTTTTTCTCTTATTGGTATTATCGTAAAATTCATATTCTCAACAAACAAAACAAAAAATACAAGAAAAGTAGTGGATTCATATTACATCTGTTTCGTCGTCGTCTATAAATAAAATAGTTACAAAAAAATTCGTTATGACACTACAATACATATTTAGAACAGAGATGGCTTAGTTTGACCCAGAAAAAAAAAAAGAACAGAGATAGCTTATGGATATAACACAGAGGATAAAAGAAAGATACTTAAGAAAGTTTTATCTGGTCTGGAAGTTGAGAGTTCTGATGCAGAATGCGAAGATGAAGGCGAAGAACACGGTGAAAGCGATAAGGACGGCAGCAACTGGTCCCATAAAGTCAGATTGGAAACCATAATGGTCCTCAATGTATTGCTTAACGGTAAGGCCAGGAGCACCTCCAAGGACTTGGATAGTTGTCTCAACGTCACCGTACTGCGACACGATTAATCCGTAGACGGTCCACGCAACAGGGCAGATCCAATAGTACCAAACCCACCACTTTGGGATTTTGGGTCTTGGAATAAAGAAGCCAGAGAAAAGGTTGAAAATGCCGTAAAACGCGGAGGCGAAAATCGAAGCGACTTGTTGGTTTGGTGTGAGGGAAACAGTCATCATGCCGTAGTAAGTCCAGTAGAGGAATGAAAAGTAGCTAACAAAGACGAACCAGAAGAACTTTGCGGCTTTCCACTCGAAACCAACCATGGCGTAGACGATGAGTGAGTAGTAAACGGTCTGAACAAGGACATAAGGAAGCTCACAAGTGACTTGAGAGATGGCATATGGCATGGCTGAGTACATTCCTGCTGCTCTTTCTCGGTAGAACACAGTTCTCTCCACTGCAACCATCGGTTGTACTGTTGAACAATTGTTGATTCCAACGAAAATAACAGCGGCATACAATGCTCCTATAACCATTGACAAGTCTCCCGCATTCGATCTGTTACCTCCAATTTGCCAGAAGACGGTACCAATCAAGAGAGATGTTGCTAATGTGAAGATGAACCGGACAAGATTGTAGTCTGGAGATCTCCAATACGTCCACCATTGTTTCCATAGGCATGATTTGAACTGCCCCCATGTGTTTTGTGAGAATTGTGTAGCAAAGTAGAGATCCGATGCTCCTTGTGGTGGTACACTGAGTTCTTTCACCAACGCTTTGTTTCTCCTGCATTGTTATGTTTTCATTAATACTATATTTCATCAATCAATCAGAGGCAATGAGCCTGGAAAAGAAAGAGCTTAAACTTACTGGTGTAAGGCGGAATTCTTGTACAACTCAGCAAAGTCAACATTAAGCTTTAGCTCAGCGGCGAGTGAGCTAGCTTCAAGCATCCAAGTGGCCGGGTTATACTTTTCTGGAATCTTGGGAACTCCAGGAAAGGATTCAAAGTATTCCACAACCTTGTGAGAGTTACGACCCAATGGACCCGCGTAGATCACTTGTCCTCCTCTCTTCATCAGCATCAACTCATCAAACGCTTCAAAGATATCAATGCTAGGCTGATGGATGGTGCAGACCACGGTTCTTCCAGTGTCCACTGTGTTCCTTACCGCCCTCATCACAATAGCCGCTGCTCTAGCGTCTAATCCAGAAGTTGGCTCATCCATAAAGATGATTGAAGGGTTGGCTACAAGCTCCACCGCGATTGTCAGTCTCTTTCGCTGCTCCGTGGAAAGCCCCGTGACACCCGGTAAACCCACAATGGCGTCCCTAAGACTGTCCAGCTCTACCAATTCCATCACTTGATCCACAAACATCATCTTTTCCTCTTTCCCAACTTCTTTAGGAAGACGAAGGAAAGCAGAGAAAATCAAAGATTCTCTGACTGTGACTTGCGGGGAATGAATATCGGTCTGCTCACAGTATCCTGAGATTCTAGCAAATGTCTCTTGAACCTTTGGGAATCCTGATATTCTCACGTCTCCTTCGATGTATCCGCCAGTTTTCCTTCCCGCCAAAACGTCCATAAGGGTAGTCTTACCAGCCCCGCTCACTCCCATAAGCGCAGTCAACACTCCTGGCCTAAATGCACCAGTCACACCTTTAAGCAGTTGCAGTCTGGTTTCTGTAACTCCTTGGTCTCTCATTTCCTGTACCATCAAAACATATATATTTAACCCAAGTGTCTCTCATTTTGTGAAAGAATCAAGTGAAGGATGGTAACTTACCGCAGGCATGTCAACAAAATATCTGACGTCATCAAAGGACATTGCCAAAGGAGTGAAAGGAAGAACCATTCCTTTCTTATTGCCTGCACCGCTGGATGCTTCAGCCGCAGAGTCCCTACTCATTCTCCCCATTGCCACCTCTCCTCCTAATAACAAAGAGCAGAATGAGACAAAAGAGTAGAAGAAGAAACCGAAACATCTAAGCAGATTAAGAAATGCACTTACTTCTGTTCCCATCTGCAGTAGACAAAGATCTGCGCATTGGATCTTTCCTCTGATCAGCGTCTTCATTTTCTTCCTCTGGAAGTAAACCTGCCTTCTTCCCAAGAGCTGTAGTATTCAAGGAACATTATTATTAGTCTGTTGTTTTAGCTTTGGATAAACGGGTGATGCAACACGAGAAACTTACGGTTGAGAAAGGTAAGTGCCAAGGTGAAAAGAAGGTTGAAGAGGACTGTGAAACCAAGCAAGGCTCCAACTGAAATCCAGTACCAGTTTTTTTGATGGTAGACTTCCCAAGTATCAAGAACCATGGTTCCAAGCCTTGTTCTGCCGTCAGAAGCCTGCAGTTTTCAAAAAGTGAGGCTCAGAGACGGCTTGAACTATGATATATCTTTGTGATATGCAGAATAAAGCAGTAAGTACACTCACCATTTTGTTCATCCATCTAGGGGCAAACAATTCATTTACAGCTAAACCGTTGAAAGCGTAGGTAAGAGGAGAAATCCAGTAAGCCCAGCCCCACCAGTCAGGAATCTCGCCTTTCGGAATAAGGAAGCCTCCAAGCAAGAACACGAGAAGTAGAGTGAGAGCACCACCAGTATTAGCAATCATCATGGTTCTGCACACAGAAGCAATCAACCTAAAGAGGGATGCAGCCATTTGTTGAATCAGAAACACCAGGAGAAACTGCTTGAAGAAGCGGCTCGCGTCAGGTGCAAAACCGATGGAGTAATAAGTCACCACCATCCAAGCCGTCGATTCGAAGATTGATGTTGGAATCCCGAGCAAGAAAGTGGGAAGTGTAAAGGTCCAGGATGGATAAAACAGGAGATCCCTCTGTTTGTAAAACACCGGGAGTCTCGAAACCATCATAGCCATCTCTGCAAACCCATTAAACATGTTGATGATCATTCCAAATAACAATGCTCCTACGTAGATGTTAGCATCAGCCTCGTTCTTAGTGTCCATTTCAGTTCTGAGGAAGAGTGTAGATGTGATTGCAGCGATGATGATGATCTGGACAGTCTTGAAAATGTAGAAGAATTTGTTTCGCTGCATAAGCAGCCACTCTTTGTCCCAACAACTCTTGAGCAGCTCCCTCTTTGAGACAGAGTACTTATCATACACAAGAGCCGCTTTGTGACCGCGAGACTTATCGAACGGTACTGCAAGTTCATTAGAAATATGCTTTCCAACATGGAAACTCTTGTATCTGCTGGCAAACTCTGAAACCGGAATGTAGCGATAAGGTCTGTTCGGGTCCACCCAGTACTGTTCTTGATCTTTCTTGGAAGTAACCTCTTGCAAGAAATCAGCTGTTCCTTTTCTCTCAGGACACTTGAAGCCAAAGCTCTCAAAGAACTCAAGAATGTTGTCTCTTGGTCCTTGGTACACGATCTGACCTTCCGACAGCAAGATGATATCGTCGAATAAATCAAAGGTCTCAGGAGCAGGCTGGAGGAGAGACATGAGCACCGTTGCATCTGTGAGATGAACGATCTGTTGCAGACACTTGACGATTTGGAATGTGGTGGAACTGTCAAGACCAGTGGATATTTCGTCCATGAAGAGTGTCTTAGTAGGCCCAACAATCATCTCACCAGTTGTGACACGTTTCTTTTGACCTCCGGAGATACCTCTCATCATGTCATCTCCAACTATGGTGTCTTTGCAAATGTCAAGCCCCAAAATCTGTTTCATGGAACAGAGTCAGTATTATACACAAAAAGACTCAAAGTTCAAGAACTATGAGAAAAAAAAGTTTGAAACATTCAGGATGGAAAATTAACTAAAACTGACATTTTATAAATATCAATTTCGCTTCAGTTTGATTTGGTATGGTTTTTGGTTTGGTTTGGTTCGGTATTAATTTAAAAAAATAACTTTAAAAAATAAATAGATAGCGATTATTTAATATATTAACTAATTATTTCGATTATATCTTTTCCATACATATATAATACAAATATAAATTTTAATCAATTGTGGTTTATTCGGTTTGGTTAAAACAATGAAACCGAACTGTCTATAAATATATTCCGGTTCGGTTTCGGTTAATAAATAAACGGTTCAATTCGGTTCGATTATTAGGATGCTTTTCCCACTAAACACTCGTGAATTTATAAAATGAGCAAGGTTATAAGAAGAGAGGTGAGACTCACTTTGAGAGTATAATCAGTAATGAGACTGCTCTTAACTCCTTGAGCAGCCGAAGCTTTCATGAAGAGATCAACATCAGCTTCAGGGAATATCCCAGCATCCTTTTCTCTTCTTGCAAGCTCATTCAACAGATCTACAAGAAGGATCAATTCATTCAACAAAACTGAATCTTGAAAAAAATCGAATCTTTAGTTAATTCAAGATTAAATAACCACTAACCATAACGGGTACCAACACCTTGACACCTAGCAGAGAAATCAAGAGTCTCCTTAACAGTCATGATACCAACATGAAGATCGTTCTGGCTAATGTAAGCAGAGGTCTTTCTTGGAACAAACTCGTCGAGACGGTGACCATTGTAAGTTATATCACCACTGACTTGGAGGGCTTTATCGAGTTTACCGGCTAAAGCCAACAGAAGAGTGGTCTTACCAGAAGAAGGAGGACCCAACAAAAGTGTCATCCTTCCAGGTTTAAGGACACCAGAGATATCTTTAAGGATCGTAAGCTGAGCTTTCTTAGCAAATTGAATACCGATCATGCCTAAAACTGATTCTCCCATGTTCCTCACCACATTAAGAAGTGTAGGAAGAGATCTATTACCAGTGTAGCAATCAGCTTTGATAGTCAAATGCTCGTACCTGACTTCAACAGTTGGAAGTTTGATCCCAACTCTGTCGATTCTGTTTCTTAGCTTTGTCAAGATCCTTTCATTATCTTGTTCAGCAACTTTGAAAACCATGTCAATGAACTTCTGACGATCTTCACCATCGAGCTTGGTAACATCGACTTCTTTGCTCATAAGCTGATTGCCGTATACATCGTCTTCGACCACAGCGTTCATGAGAGTGGTTCGGAGACGACTGTAAGTTGGTAGTTTCTCTATGGCAGCCCATTTAAGAGCTTCTTCGTCGTCGTTGACTGATTGAGTTCTTCTTGAACCAGCTGAGAAGATATCTTCAATGTTTCTACTTGCTCTGCTTACACTTCGACTTATGCTTCTTCTCAAACTCCCACCACCTCCTAAAGGAGGAAGATTTGGATTGTAATCCATCCCGAGCCCAAAGTTTGTATCTTGGTAGAAAAGTTTGAGTCTTTAAGATCTAATCCCGTGTAAATTTGGCTGGGAGATACAGAGAGAAAGAGAGAGAGAGAGGGGCAAGGATGAAGAATGAAGAGGAGGGTGGGATTAGAAAATGGATAAATAGGGAGGGAGTGAGGAACATCAATGTGGACTTTTCTTTGCTATAATAGACTATTCTTACTTTGTTGAAATAATCAAATCAGAAAAAATACCACAAAAAAGTCATGTTTTTAAAAATCAAATCAGAGAAAATAGTAACAAGTCGTGTTTTTTAAAATGCAAGATGGCATATTTATTCAAATGCGACGGCTCTTTTACGCCTATTAATTTATTACAAAGATATTTTTGCTAATAATGTGAAGGCGCTTTAACGCTTGTTTTTTTTATTACCAAATATTAGGTAATAATTGAAGTGTTTGAACATTTCATAGTCAAAGTCAACAATGATGACCCCAGTTAGTTATCGCTACTAGTAAGTGGAGATAGGTTAAACTAAAAGTCTCTTTTGTGCACCTTTTATTGGTAAGAATAGAAAGACCGTTGTTGGTTGAAGTCATTGTATTCTGGAAAATGAGAAATTACTGAGAAAGAAGTGAAGTCACGTTCACATTCAAATTCAATTCAACACATTCGTGGAAGACGCTTCTTTTAAGTTATTGTGTTCTGGAACATGAGAAACTTACGGATGAAGAAGCCATTTAAGTTTTAGTGACAACTCCTCAATCTTTTTTTTTTTTTTTTTTTTTTTTCGGGCAACACTCCTCAATCTTCTTATGATAAGAAGACTCCATTGACTTTCCTTTTAAACTCTGCGTTTGGCTTCTTTTTCAGCTAATCTTGATTAAACCAGTCTCTAATTAGACAGCCAGCACCCCTCAGATTCTTGGAACAATGTTCCACAGGTTGGTTTCTTTGTGCAAATAAGCTCTCATTTTTCGATAACAACTCTTCAATGTTCTTGAGATAGGCTGTCTCCTTCCATCTGCAGTTTACCCATCAAGCTTTCATTTACCTTTGACAACTCATCGTTTATTTCAAGACAAAAAACCTACATTGCTCTGAGCTTTCTGTTTTCTAAAGCAACCTTCTTTGGTTCAACTTCTTCGTCCGACAAGCTTTCTTTAAATGTCATGCTTCCAGTTTCTGCTACTCCAACTCTTTCATACAATCCGCAATCTTCTCCTCAAATCCCTTAACTTCTATTTTTCATACTGGCTTCTTCTTCTTCTTCTCATTTTCCTCAAGGTTAACCAAATTCACCGTGCCAAGTTCCCAGATTTTACACACAAACCATCAAACGAATTTCTCGCTGTTCCCACTCGGTCTCAGAATAGACAAACTCATTTTGGTTGTTTTCTAATCTCAGTCTTCAAGCATTTTTAATTAGTTTTTAGCTATATCTTTTGCGGCCAAATTCAAACTTTTAATCTGGGCTCCACAATGTTGAAGCTACGGTTGACATATCAAGAGCTTCTCCTTTGCTTCCCTTGCTTCAAAAGATACTTACTTGCATATCCAAATTTAAGCTTTCCATAGCTTTGTTCCTTTTCTCTTCTTCTTCTCACAGTTTTCCAACTCAGTTGCAAGTTCCATCGATTCATTCAATAGGTTTTAATTCCCGCCTATTTCAGTAACTCTCCTCGACACAATGCTAAGCTGTCAATGCCTGTCTTAGTTTCTCATTGGCTTCCTTTGTTAATTTCTCAACAGACCATCAAGAGTTTAAGCTTTATCTTTCTTGAAAACTGCTACTTGCTCATTAGCTCTCCTCAAATCCTCCTGGATCTGATTCTGTTGAGTATGCACCTCATATTCCTTCCTTAACCGTCACTGCGCATTCTGAAAATGCCAAAAACAAAATGATGATCAATAGCCTATCAAATTTCCGTCAGATTTTGGTTTGTTCGCTCTTGGTGGTGGTGAAAGCAGTTTGCTACAAAGAGTCTCCATCAAACCAGTTCTACTAAAGAAAGATAAACCACAATGTCACAATCTCATCAATGAACAATAACCAAACAAACAGACCATCATCTCCATTTTAATTGGATTTTCGATTCCAACTCCATATACAAGCTTAAGACTCACTAAAGCTAAAACCACTATCCAAACACTTTAACCATAGCTTGCACTGAAACTTATGATTCAGCTGCTCAAAATAAGATCCATCTAAGTCAGAGATGTAATCATCCCAGTTCTTGATAATTAACATAGAACTACATTCAAACGAAGAACCATATGCAGAAGAGACACACACACAGAGCCAAGACCCAGAGAATTCAATTCAAGCAGCTAATTGGCTCAACCAGAGATTTCAATAGACTTAACTTGAGGCACAGTCACAGTCACTAACTTGATTCATCTTCACATTCCCCGGAAACCTAAACTTCCTCGAGATTTCTCCGGTCGACCTCTCCACACGATGCTACGTGTCCTGCTTCTCCTCTTTTTGAAGGAGTCTCTATCCGCTGATCTTAAGCACACTGTCGTCTTCTATCTCCACTTAAACCCGCCTTGAACACGTGCGCCTCCGCCGTTTGTTATCGCCGATGACGAAGAACTGAAGATCCATGAATGGATGATCCCAAACGTCGAGTGAGAATGGATCGAAGATGTTGTTGTTGCTCAACAAGATTGATTCTTGATGAGATAGTCGCAATTTTCCCGACGAATTCGATTTCAATTTCTTGAGGAAAGTTGAATCTTCAGACATTACGAATCCGATGATTCTATTTTTGATGGTGGAGAAGAAATCTCCAGAGCTTCTAGATTTTTCGGATCCAAAGTTCCTAAATCCTAACACTTCTTCATAGCAGAACGAAATATTTCAGAAGATTGGAAAAAAATGAAGATTACGCAAATCCAGAAATATTTCAAGGTTTTTGGGCCATAATGGGCTTATAAGGCCCAATATTTGATATGGGCCGTATAAAGAGTGTTTAATTAGTTGCTTAAGTATATTATCCATAAACATTTGGGGATTCGAAATAAGTTAGTACAAACAAACATGTTTCCCATAAACGTTGGGGGGTTTCCCATTACATGCAATCCTCTCTGAAAATATAGAACTTTTCTTTGTCTTGGATTATAATCACAGATACTAAAAATACAATCTTTTGTTGAAAAAAAGTATGATTTTAAGATTTGTTTTTGTTATTAAATATAGACAAGTGTATATCATCCTAATATTGAGTAAAATAGAGAGAATAGTTCATTTCACGTTTTCTTACGTGTTAAGAAGAAACCGTGTTTGCTTGACCTGCTCATCACCTCATGTGTAACATTTTGTGGATATAGCTAACATCTCGCGGAATCTTTCTTTCCTTTTTTTTCTTCTTTTAACTTTAACTAGATCAATATCCACCCATATGCGCGAGTTTTGTCTCATTTGGGTTTGTTTTAAGTTTTCGTTTACATATTATTTTAAAATATAATATATTTTTTAATTAACCAAAACTTTTATATTATGTGAAAACATTTAAAAGCAGGAGATAAATAATATAGTTAGAAGAACATGCTCAATCTTTCATAATAATATTTTTTAATAGGTTTTAAAATTAGTAATTATCAAACTTTTTTTTTCTTTTAAATGTATTCGTCATAGCCGGTTGCATTTTTTTAAACATGTAATTTCATATATAATAGTTATGTATTTCTCTCCGAAAACACAATCCTTTTTTAATATGAGTAATTTGTACTATTAACATTCGCAAAATATTACTTTTTAAAAATAGTTTCTTCCAAAAAACATTAGCATCGTAGTTTTCGATTTCTAAGCTTGATTTATGATTTTTTTTTGTAAAACATATAACATCAACAAATTTAAACTTTTTGTCCCTTATTTTTTTCTAGATAAACGCTTAAATTTTAAAATATCAAGTTAATAATAAGAGGATGACTGAAATTTTAAAAAAATAAAACTCCACTGAAGAGATTAAGAAAATACAGTGAACATTTCATATTTCTTTAAAAAAACATTTATACAAATATATTGTCACATGTCACATTTTAGCATGCTGGCATGTTATCTTTTGGAGAGATCCCTTGAACTTTTAAAACGACTAAACATTCTTAATTACGTGTTTTTCTAATATGTTAAATTTAATAATGTTTAAATTTTTAAATTAATGATTTTTGCTATGCTGACGTGTCACTCTCTCCCTTGCTATCATAATAATTTCAAAAATAATCTCGTTTTAAAATGTTATCTTCTGTTACTTTTGTGTTTTCAATTTTTCATTCAATTAACGAATACCAGATTACTCAATTTCTCTCTCTACTAATCATATTCAACACCATATTTTAGTTTAATTAATTCATTATTTCTCTCATTCCAGTTTAAGTCCGAGTAAAACAAATACAGTATGATGTTATCCTTCTAACTGTAATATTGAAGTACTTATACACACATTGATCCTTAATAAAAAGTTAAAACAAGAGATATAGGTTTAGTATTTGCAAACATATATTTAACTATCCTAAAACATAGTGGCGAGTTTCTGATTATAATCAAATAGATGAGTTACTTAACTACCTTGCGCACGTTAGAATCTTTGTAAGTGTGTATTGAATCTATTTTGACGTACAAAGACTTTATTAAAAAAAAAGAAACGAGAAGCAAGTAAGATAATTCTATAAATTTAACAAATTCAATGTTTAGAAGAAAATGTCATATATATATTTAAAAAACTTGACATATTCTTACAAAAAAAAAGAAATGTTGGAGTTGCGAAGTCAAAAATGAAACTTTGGGAAATAAATTAAAAGTTGTAAATGTAAAATTTTGTGGAAGGTGGTGAAATATGACAAGTTTAAAAGGCAAGCCAAAGACAAAAATCTTGTTTAAAAGCCAAGTACCAACCGTACTGTCATCTTCATTACCTTTTTTTCTGCCGCCAAATCTAATTTTCTCAAAAAAAGCTTCTCTTTTGACCTTCCATGGCGGATTTCTGATAAAATCTCCGGCGATCTCATAATGCCTTCCGTTCAAATCCGTTCTTCTCCACCGCCGGCGGCGACGGTTACCGATCTCAAGCAACGAGTCATCGCTTGTCTCAATCGTCTCTCTGATCGTGATACCCTTGCTCTCGCCGCTGCAGAGCTTGATTCAATCGCTCTTAATCTCTCACCGGAGACTTTCTCATTGTTTATTAATTGTCTTCAGAGTACAGACTCTTACGCGAAATCTCCGGTTAGGAAACATTGTGTCTCGCTTCTATCTGTTCTTTCTCGTTCTCATGGTGATTCTCTCGCTCCTCACCTCTCGAGAATGGTCTCTACCGTCCTCCGTCGTCTCCGCGATCCCGACTCATCCGTCCGTGCTGCTTGTACCGCCGCTTCCGTCGATATGACTACCAACATCACCGGACAGCCTTTTTCCATTCTCTCCGGGCCAATGATCGAAACGCTTATCCACGATTGCGATCCGAACGCGCAGATTGGAGCTGCTATGTGCCTTGCCGCGGCGGTTGAAGCGGCGGAGGAGCCTGATGTGGAGCAATTGCAGAAGGCGCTGCCGAAGATAGGGAAGTTGCTTAAATCTGAAGGTTTCAAGGCGAAACCGGAACTTCTGGGAGCCATAGGGAGCGTAATCAGTGCGGTTGGCGGCAGAAACAGCGAGAAGGCGGTACTTGATTGGCTTTTACCGAACGTTTCGGAGTTTTTAAGCAGCGATGATTGGCGTGCGAGAAAAGCCGCCGCAGAGGCTATGGCTAGAATAGCTTTGGCTGAAGAAGAGTTAGCTCCTTTGTATAAGAAGACCTGTGTAGGTATTCTTGAGAGCAGAAGATTTGATAAGGTAAATATTTGAAACGATTTATGGTAAAATTCATAAGCATGTACGATCAATTTCTTCTTTATCTTACTCTTCAATCTTATTTGTGCAGGTCAAACTTGTTAGAGAGACGATGAATCGTACATTGAGTTTATGGAAGCAACTTGAAGGTGATTCAACAGAGTTCTCAGAGTCTTCTTCCTCCTTCTCCAAATCAGCTTATTCTGGTTTGTCTGCCTCTTCGGGAAAGAGAAGCAACACATTGAAAGGCAAAGATAGGAATTTGAACGCACCATTTGCCTCAAAGTCGAATGATGTTGAGCCCTTAGATCGTAATAACACTTCTAAGGATGTTGAGCTGGAAAATGCGGATTCGAAAGAGAAGCGGAATCATTCGACATTGGGAGCTAAAAGGATTCTGTTCCCGGCAAAAACTTCTAAAGTTAAAGAGAACGGGTCGAACAAGTCACAAGTTGTTCATAGTAGTGATGAGGAGAGTCCTAAAACTGACAGTGGTAGTAGCAGCAGTTCTTCTCAGGCAAAGAGTAATGCAGAAGAGTTGTCTATGATAAGAAACCAGATTACTCAGATCGAAAAACAACAGTCCAGTCTGTTAGATCTCTTTCAGGTTGGCTTTTTTCTCGACACACTGATTCTTATTCACTTTTAAAACATCCGACAAACTGTGTTGTGCTGACTTTTGAATGTTTTCTTGATATTGCAGAAGTTCATGGAGAGCTCGCAGAACGGCATGCAATCTCTGGAGAGACGAGTACGTGGTCTAGAAACATCCTTCAGCGTAATCTCTACTGATTTGCTAGTCTCTCGAACCATAACACGAAATGGAAACCACAAACGAAACGCCTGCCGACAGAATTGAAAAATCTGAAAGCTCATACCTAACACAGCACTTTAAAATTTTAGCTTGTGAAGAAGATTCATTGCTTTATCTTGTAATACATAAACTCTAAGCTAATGTATTTTACATTCATTTCGACTTGGTGTAATTAAAGGGATGGTTCATTACCTTTAGTGATCAATGCTTGTAATGTGTTTTCGCAAGATGATTATATCTTTTTCCTGTTTTCCCAGTCTGGTTGCTTTCAATCTGTTACTTGGGAAATCTCAGCGGAATCAATAAAATATCTCCCCAATGTCGCATCTAGCTTCTCCCCAATTGAAGAAATCCAAGCCTAAATATGATTAGCAAACTTACTCTTTGACTTGTGTTATTAACTTTTCCAAGTCACAAGCAACAAAGAGAAGTTAAAAATTTTCTTACCTGGTCTGAAGACGTGAAGCCTCTAATCGTGTTTCCGCCAATAACTGCGATTCCTTTATCTCCAAGCGGCTGCAAAATCACCGCCTAGCCGAGAAAAAACAAATGTTCATCACGCAGTTTCATTTTTCCCTCACTCAATGGAGTAATACTCAAATTCTCAACAAACCTGTGTATTTACAGGTAGAAAAGGCAGCTCTGATCTCCCAGGATATAGAGAGAGATTGGCCAAGTAACTCTCTGACAACACAAACAGGATTCTTTTCTTAGATAATGAATATTTTACACAAAAATATAAACCGAAATTTGTACTACTTACGTGCTTTGGATTTCCTTACATTCTGGTAAACTGATCCTTGCATCAGCTTATCAGTGTTTACTACAACTGCTTTCTCATCTTCTGGAGATTCAGCAACCATCCCAATTTGAATAAGGCAAATGCCATTGTAGACAATAACTAGAGACTTACAACATGTTGCTATCTTTAGAGATTCCCAAGCCCTGAGTATATAGACAAAGGACCTCATATCAAAAGTAAGAAAACTCAGATTTTGATTTGTGTCAGAACAGTCATCTTGGATGCAACTGTAATAAGACATTTGAATCAGAGCATTACCATAATAATTCGGAAACTATCGATGCAGGAAGATCAGATTCTACAACTTTACATTCCACACCTTCAGGTTGTACCTGAAATCAAACAAAATCAAGAATCACATTGCTTGTCTAATCCTTCAAAAATCTCAATACACAAACATGGTTATTAAGGGGTAAATAGAGATCTTACAGGTGTAATGGACTTAGGTCGGATAGATAACCAAACTAAACCGGTCAATAAATTGGTGACAGCCAAGCCAAGAGCCAATAGATCTGCTCTAGACTGTGAGCTAACAATTACAAAACTCACTAAATGAGCAACGATACAAAAAACCAAAGTTGAATCACATCGAAACACCAAAGCAATGATCACATCAAATTTCTGAAAATCCCATATTGGAACTCGATTTAAGCCACTGTTTACAGAGATGATTACTAAGCAATTCAGATAAACCCAAATTGTATAATCTCAGATTTGCAGAGAGTTTTGGTCTCCGATTAGCTCAAATTACCTGCTAGCATCGGCAACAGGAGCGATACCGGAAACAGTACGATTGAAGAGAACAGCCAAAAGAGAAGCGCCTCCGACGTAGATAGGTAAGCTCCGAACCAAGTCATCGTTTCTGGAAATGAAATCGGCTACTAAGTTCTTACTCGGTTTCGGACCTCTGTAACTTCTCGTCTTCTGGTGACCGGAAAAACACGACAAAAATTCAGAAAAAGAGAGAGAGAGAAGAAAAGACAAAAAAAAATAAAAAGAAGAGGAGGAATGAGAACCTGTGAGGTTGAAGAAGAAGAAGCTCTAATAAAGCGGGGGAAATGTAGAAAAGGACGAGCGAATTGGCGATTAGGGTTCCAAGGGATTTGAATTTGGAGGATGATTCTCGCTTCCATTGTAGATGAATGAAGTGAGGTTAGAGATTAGAGGATGAAAAATTGGCCGTTAGGAAAAAAGATTATATATCTTTAGACGACGACGTTTAACTGAAGGCCCGCTTAGTTGAATTAAGAACCGAGTCTGGACTGAGCTAAGAACCGGTATTGAATTGAAAACCGACCAAAATGTGTTAAAACCAGATTTACTGTTCGTTACCAACATCCGGTTTAAAACATTTTTGATTAATTATAATCATAATTAATTTAATCATTTAATATTTATTGGTAATAGATTTAAATGATCCAATGGTATTTGTGACTTAAGAATTATAGTAAAAGCTAGATTTGTGACTTAGACTAGTTATTGATATTTTTTTTTGTTTGCAATGGTCTGTGTTTAGTGATTCAGTAAGGATGTGGCGCGTACTCCGTTGAAATTTATCAACTATGTTGATAAACAAAAAATGAGACACTTGTCAATACATGAGTGGTCCTGTTTTTTTTTTTAAAGATTGATTTTACACGTGGCGCATATTTATTGGTCGTTGAGATTTTACATTTGTTTTTTCCCCTTAATCATTTAACATCAATTATCTCAAAATAATTCTATACATATATATATATATATATATATATATTTATACAAAAATTCATCAGTTTCATACTCTATAAATAGACACTTGTTTCATTTCATTTGGACACAGAAAAAAAACCACATTTTTCACTAATTTTTTTTATTATTATACAATAAACTTCCGTTTTGGTTTTAAAAATCGTTTTAGTTAAATGGATCTCAATAATAACTCATTTAACACTTAAAATTCTTCTAATTACCCTTTTAATTACGCAAATCCCAACAATTATCCGTTTCAAAATCAGTCTTCCAACCAACCCCAACATATACCAAATTATGGGTATCCACCAAATTTCTTCATGTCATCTGGTGTTCCAAACCATCCTCCATATTACGGATCGATGATGTCGTATTCATCTCAACCACCCCCATATTTTTCTACTCTAACGGGTAATGAATTTCTTGAATTTTCTACACAAATGGCTCTTGGTGGTATGAGCGGTGTTCATGAAGTCACTCCAGATGCAGAAGATTCAACTCTTTCTCGTCGAAGAAGCCCAAAATGGACCACTGAGCAAAATTTGGTGCTTTTACGCGGATGGAATAAATATGGAACAGACAACGTTGTTGGCAGAAACCAGAAAGGTGATTCATATTGGGGTAAGATTTCTGAGTATTGTAATGAACATTGCGTATTTGATCCTCCACGTGATGGAAACTCGTGCAGAAATTTACTACAACTACATGAACAAAATATTAGCCAAATGGGTTGGTGTATACGATAACGCTAAGCGTATGCAAAAGAAGCGGGTGGTCGAAGGATGATGTATTGTCAAAAGCGCATGAACTATATTCAAGTGTTGGTAATGGAAATTTCAATTTAATGAAGGAATGGCTCGCTGTCCATGATTAACCACGTTATGGTAGTTAGGTTGGAGGAAATACTGGCTCTGGAAGTAGCGGATCTAAGAGAACCCACGAGAGTGATGCTAGTGACTCCAACTCTGTAGGATCTAGTGCTCGTCCAATGGGGAGAGATGCTGCTAAGAAAAAAGCTAAAAAGAAAGGTACGAGCGCAACCTTGGAAGTGGTTAACGAAGAGTGGAATGAATTCAAACAATTTAAAGCGCAAGAGTTGGATCGATTGGAACAAATAGCCATGATGCAAAAAGAGGCAAACCAATTGATTAAGGAAAAGACTCAAGCTAAGAAGATGAAGATGTTTATCAAGCTAACTGAAAATATCATCTCGACGACAATAGTAAAGAGCTGTTGCAGAAGTTGATGCACGATCTATTTGGAAATTAATTATTGTCAAGTGGCTATATGTATTCTGTCACTTCATGCTTTAATAATTTGTGTTTGTCACTTTTTCTTTTAATAATGTGTGTTTGTCATTTCCTCCTTTAATAATGTGTGTTTGTCCCTTTCTCCTTTAATAATGTGTGTTTGTCACTTTCTCCTTTAATAATGTTATACGAATAACACATAATTTTAATTAGTATTTACAAATGATAGAACCAATAACAAAGATTTAGAAATCTTTTTAAAATCAATGATTGAATAACACATGATTTTACTTAAATTTCCAAATCCATTAAAATCTTTGAACCAATAAACCCCCCTTAATGAATTTGAAAGTGAAGATTAGAAGGATTAAAATCCGTGGATAAAACATGTTATTTCAAAATACATATGTATTGATTTCAAATTCAATAAAAATTTTCAAATCCTATATGGATTTACAAATCAATGAATCAATAAAGCCCCCTAAAGTTTTTCTCTGAGTTAAGACTTAAAAGAGTTCCAAATAGCCATCACACCTAGATTAGTCCATAAATTTAGGCGTGAGAAGATCTGCAACATTGTATTGTTTCACATGTACACTATAGGAGTTTTTTGGGGTTCAATATTGTTTAATCAACACAAGTTGGATGTTTATTTTATTTATTTAAAAATTGGATTAAAAAAATGGTTTTCAGGCTCTCTATTTCTTAGTTTTTCTATTTTTATTTTTGGTTTAAATTTATATTCAAAACATGTAGAAAAATAGAAAAATTTGAGGAAATTGCGTTTTTCTTATTGAAATCTTTTTCAATTATAAAATTTTAAGATATAGAAATAATATAATTGTTCATGTGATAAATGAACAAAAATAATTAGGGGCTTCAAAATCAAGGTAAAAACCTTTGTTAGTGCACATAAACCCTATTATCCTATCACAACAAGAACAACAAAGAGAGGAGAGATGATGAGTCTCTAGAGAAGGTGAAAAGTATTAGCCATGTTGTCCCTATTTGCAATCTCCATATATATATAGCCTTGGGCAAAAAACGGGAACCAAAGAACCAAACCAGAACCGACTAGAAATTTTGGTTCGGTTCCAGTTCCGGTTCCGACCAAAATATCCGATGGATCTTGAGGTTGGGGAACCGCAGATATGGTTCGGTTCCGGTTCTTACCCGGGAACCAAAATACCTGAATCAAATACCCAAACATATATATACATTACACATATATTATTAAGGTTTATTGATATTCAGGTATTTTATTGACATTCTGGGTAATTTATTAGCATTTCAGTTATCGGTTCTAGATATTTTTTGGTCATTTAGGGTTATTTTAGTTATATTTCGGGTATATTAATTGTATTTCAGGTAATTTATTGACATTTTGGGTTCGAGTTTTGAGTATTTTTAGTGTTATGTCAGTTAGTTTTAAATTTTGGGTATATTTCTGGTCCTAAATATCCGGAACCATTTAAAAACAAAAATTTTTTGGGTATTTTACAGTTCTTTAACTTCTGTACTCGACCGACCCGGAACCAAACCGAAAGTTTTTAAGTACCCGACGGATCCTAAACCTCCAGACCCGAAATAATCGGAACCGAACCGAATACCCGTTTGCATAGGGCTATCCATATCGCTCTACAACCTCTGTCCTTGTTCATCGTCGTATTCGTTCTGGTACATGGCCATCAGTGCCACAACCTTGTACGTGGTATTGCTCCTCATATCGCACTTGTGCACCAATATTCACATCTACAAAGAAGATGAGTCTCTTGTACCTGCTACACAAGTGGCCCACTCTGTAATTCTTATCGCAACCATGTTTTATTTCCTTTACTATTACTCCACATCCATGTCTTTTTTTTATATATAAAATGTGAATTATATTCATACTTGGAATAAGAGTTTGTTTACAGAGGCTTTTAAAGCAAGAAGTTTCATTTACATAAAAAAATAAAAATTCAAAGGAAACTAATGAGATCTTCTAGGAAGCTTCTATTGATGGGAGAACCATTTTGTGAGCAGTCTTGTGCATCCTTTCCGGGATCTTCTGGACAAAAAAATGTCTTTTACTTGACGATCAAAGAGCTTAGAGATAGCAGGGGGGACATGGAGATGTTGTTGTGTAGTCTACCATTCCTTTCTTTCCAGAGAATGTAAATTGTGGCTTGACTAACTAACCTCTTTAGGGTGGAAGACAGCCCACTGGAGTGTGATAGAAGCCAGGAGATGAATGGTGTCCAGTTGCTGAAGATGCATTGTGGTTATCCCAGCTTACGAAGAGCAAAAACCAAAGCTCTTTACAGTACTCCCAATGCAAGAACAAGTGATCTCTTGATTCTGGTGCTTGTCCACATATATAACAGAGGCGAGAGACTTTTAATCCCCAAGAAAGAAGTCTTGTCCTTAAGGGAAGTCTATTCAAGTTGACAGTCCAAAATGTGAACGAGTGCTTAGGAACTGGTTATGAAAAACCATACCGCCTTTTCCCAGAGAACTTTGTCAGCCGATGGTCTGAGGATGTTTCAAGTGAAGCTTGTAGATAATCTAAGAGATCTGAATCCATCTTGCCCCCAGAAGTAAGTGTCTGGTCCTTTATCAGCAAAGGGCGGGTCTAGAACTAGTAGAGAAGAGTGGAGAACCTAGAGAGCTTGATTACGAGTTCTATCCGGTGGAAGTCTCCAGCCTGTAGAGTCAGAAACTTGAGAGACAGTTGCATTGTTTTGGATGCCCATAAGTTGTGAACCTAGAGGACCTATGAAGTCAATAAGTGGCCCAAGATCACTCCACCTGTCAAACCAAAAGTTAGTTGTAGCTCCATTTCCTATGTCACAAGAATGAAGTGTTTTGCTATATGTCTTAGTGATAGTAGTGATTTCCAAATCCAAGACTGATGACTTTTTGTCGTTGTAGACCAAGCTCTCTCTTTTAAGATAATGTTCCCTGATCCAAGCCAACCATAGAGACCCACTATTTGCAAAGAGCCAGACAATATTAAGCTGCAAAACTCTGTTCTAAGAAACCATGTCCCTTAGTCCCAACCCACCTTCAGAATTTTGTAAACAAATTCCTATCCAAGATACTTTTGCATAGGTCCTTTGATTAATAAGACCCGCCCAAAGGAAACAATTACACATTTGCTCCACTTGTTTTAGACAAGATTTGGGTAGGGAAAAGGCAAAACACCAGAAGTTCAGAAGGCTGAAGATCATAGTAGAGATGAGCTGGAGCCGACCTGAGAAGGACAAAGATTTTGGAGCTCAGTTTTTAAACCTAGTTTTAACCTTGTCAATGAGTGGTGAATAATCTGCTTTGACCAAATTTCTGTGCATTAGAGGGAGACCTAAATATCAGATAGGTAGGGTCCCATGCCTGAATCCAAAAGAGTTCAGAGTGTTGGTAGCTTCGGAGGAGATACCAGCAGTGAACAAGTCTGTCTTATCACTATTCATGCATAATCCAGAGAGACCTTAGAACTGCTCAAGAGTAGAAATAATACCACGCAAAGAAGCTTTTTTCCATAAAAAGAAAAAAGAGCATAACATCATCAACAAAGGCAAGATGAGATACCTTTGGGTTTGTCCCAAGGGGGTGGAAACCTATGGAGCCCTCTTCAAACTTAGAGTTAATCATACTGGCAAAGATCTCCATAGCAATCACAAACAAAGGAGGACATAGGGGATCACCTTGACGCAACCCCTTAGCTCCTTAAAGAAACCACACAGCTCACCGTTTACATTGATTGAGAAAGAGGTTGTTGTTATGCATTCCCTTACCCAATCTATATACACCCTTGGGAATTTTGCAGCTTTAAGGACTTGAATGATGAATCCCACTTCACAGAGTCAAACGCCTTCTTGAGATCCACTTTCAAAAGAGCTCTAGGAGAAATGTTCTTTTGGTTGAAGCCTTGGACCATTTCTGTTGCTAGAAGCACATTCTTAATGAGGAGCCTTCCTTTGACAAAAGCTGATTGGGAGTTGCTTATCATGCTGGGAAAAGCACTCTCCATTCTTCTGGCTAAGATCTTGGAGATCACCTTGTACACCACATTACAAAGAGATATTGGTATGAAATCAGTGAGCTTATTAGCCCCAATCTTCTTTGGAATCAGAGTCACAACTGTGCAGTTCAATTGTTGAAGCAGTTTCCCAGAGGCAAAGAACTCAGAGACAGCCTCTGTAACATCTTGTCCAACCAAATCTCAAGTTTGCTTAAAAAACTCACTAGTGAAGCCATCAGGCTCAGGAGATTTATTTCGAGGAAGAGCAGGAAATTCTCTCTTGATTTCAGCATGTGTGATTGGAGCTTTGAGGAGGGATTTAGTTCCATCATTGCATATGAACCTTGTGTGCCTACTTATTTAATCAGCATGGGCTTCTATCATAGGTCCCTGGTGGCCTCCAAAAAGTCATTCAAAGAATTGGATACAGTGAGACTTGACATCACCCATGTCACTTAGTAGTTGCCCTGTCTCAGGATGATGTAGTGGATCTGATTGGATGCCCTACACATTGACATCATTCTGTGGAAAAACTTTGAATTACAATCACCACTCTCAATCTAGTTCACTCTGGACCTGTGGAGGAGAAATCTTTCCTCAGCTATGGCTAAAGTCGTCCAAGCTTTGTGAGCTGCTTTCTCCCTGCCATCATTATGAGTGGATGGACTAGCTAACACATCAACTTGACAGATTAGAAGCTTGTCATGAGCCTCTTTTATTCTCTTCTCAATACCAGAATAATGCTCCCTATCTAAGTCTTTAAGGACTTTTAAAGAGACTTTAACTTCTTTACATGAAAACATAGAAGAACCTGGAATAAAGGTCTGATTCCAATGCTCGACTACTCTTGGAAGAAACTCCTTATGTTGATTGAGGAATTGAGAAAACATGAAGGGCTTCTTAGATGGTGCTCTGCTTCCAAAGGTCAAGGAACCAGGGCTATGATCTGAGCAATCCGGATCTCCAAAGTGAGCAAAAGAGTACGGGAATTCTAGCTGCCAAACATCATTTACAAGGATGTGGTCCAATTTCTTTGCTACAGGGTTTAAAGCCTGCTTGTTCCACCATGTGAGATGATGTCCTCTGATAGTTAGATCAGTCAAACAAGCAAAGTCAATACAGTCTCTGAAATCATTCATCGCTCTGTTAACTCTGGTGATACCTTGGGAGCTTTCAAAGAAATTTAGAATCTGATTAAAATCCCCCATAAGAGCCCATGGCTTAGAAGCAACACACGGCTCCCTTGCCAAGAAGTCACTGATTTCCTCCCATAAACAGTGCCTCCCGTACTTACAGTTTCTTGCATAAACAAAAGAGATAATCACAACATGCTGCACCAAAGGAGATTGAATTATGCAAGTTATCATTTGTTTCGACTTCGAATAAACATCCAGCTTCACTGAAGGATCCCACATCACCCAAATTCTTCCAAGATCAGAGAACTCATAGTTTCCAACAAAGTTCCAACCTGAAAAGGTTGAGCTAATAATTTTCTAAGACTTGTTAGATTTAACCTTAGGCTCAATCACATTGCCAAAAAGCGGTTTGTTCTGTCGTAGCCAAGATCTGAAGCTTCTACGCTTTAAACCGTTATTAAATCCTCTGATATTCCAACAAAAAGAGTTTATCATAACTATTGATTTCACTTGGTTTGGGGTCTGATCCCCTTCTCAATAGAGTCACGCATCTGGCGTCTTTGCTTCTTTGGTAACTTCATAGAAATCTGACTTTTTTCCTCTGAACTAAACTCCTTTTCTGAAAGAGCCTCTGAAGAAGATGACACCTCTTCCCCTGAAGATGAGGCTTAGGAGCAAGAAGAGTTCTTGGAGGACACACTTACCATTTTGCATGTTTTATTCTTCAACAAAGCATAATTGGCCGGTAAACGTGGGAGATTTTGGAGGTCTATGTCTAAAACAAGAGAGGGATTTTTTCCTGTTTTACTCAAATTAGCAACCGTCTCAGTATTTTTGCCCTTTGCCCTGGCTTTATGCCTCTTCCGTCTCGCATAACTTTTTCTTGGTGGAGATCCTTGAGCATTAACCTCCTTTATTAGAGTAGTCTCCTTTGTGACTGAAGCCTTCTTAGAAACCTTTAAACGAGGGTAGACTTCTAAAGCATGGGAGCTAGAGTTACATTTAGAACATGTGATAGGAGCAGCCGAACATCTACGAATAGTGTGACTTAGCTCTTGACAATGGTCGCAAATCGGGGTAAGCCATGGACATGAGACACCAATGCTGTGAATATCTCCTGACTCAAAATGGACATTTACCGCTTATGGAAGTGGCTTAGATGGATTAATGATAGTGAAGACTTTTGCTATCTCCATGTTTGACATATTGGCGGTTGAAGGATGCAAGCATACTGGGTGACCAAGCATACTTGCAACATGTTCCAATGCTTCCTCCGAAAAGAAGTGTGGGGGAACTCCAGAGATTTCAAGCCAAACAGGTACCTCAAAAATTTCAGGCATCTTGGGGTCGAGTCTTGGCTCCCAAGCAGGAACAAACATTGTTTGCCCCTCAATGTACCAGACTCCTTGTTTCAGAACACGGGTGCGAGTTTCTTTGTTTGGGATTCGGATAAGCATAGTCCTTTGACCCAACCGAGAGGCGGTGATATCTCTCACTTTGTTGCTCCATATACAGTTTAGGATGGCGTGGAGGACTCCTTTAGAGAGAAGGTTTTCATGGAACTGCCCAATGATAAAGGCTTTCCAGCGTGAATGGTTCCTTTTGATAACTTCATTTAGAATTTTAACACATAGCTCACCCGATTCCAGACAGAAAGGAGAACCTTTTTTAGACATGTTTTGTGAAGGCCCTTTGACTAGGTCCCTCCAGTTTGGCTTCAAAGAAGCAGGTCCACCCACAAGAGAGGTTATGGTGGTTATATCTGGGTTTCCAGATTTCAAGGTTTCTTCGGTCGATTTCAGATCGGAAGGAGAATTATCTAATTTAGCAATAGTCGGCCCCGAGGGAGATCCTACAGGTGGGTACTGAGTGTTGGCACTCGGAGAGTTTTTCTTGAGGGAAGAGTTCTCAAAAGAAGGAGATCCAAAATCGACAACAGCCGAGGTGGTCTTCAAAACAGAGGCATCTTCGCTGGGAGGAACAACTGGTTTAGAGGAAAGCTTAGGAGGAGAAGACCTGGGAGAAGATTTACTCTACTTCTTCATCTTCATCGTAACCAAAAAAGAGGAACCGCCACCGAGATCGGTGACAGCGGCTTGAATGAAGGGGATCGCTCTTTAGGTTTTTCTCTTAGACACGCTTATCGATCCACATCCATGTCTTGATTCACCTAAGCTCCATGTTTGCCTTTGGGGTCTCCATATTCCAGTTTAATTCTCCTATGAACACTAAACACGCGCTTTTCACTGTATTCGTTGGTTTTCTCTCTGCTTTCCAAGCATTTGGGATTGGTAATTGGCCAGATTTCAGAATGTTCCTTTTGTTGAGTTATTGTGTTTACTATCAATTTTGCAAAGCTTATGTTCCCTATTAATGGCTTCTATGTTTAGTATTGAACTTTATTACGATTTTCTTGTATTTAATCTTGATATGTCCTACAATATCTTGCTCAGATTCTTTTTTCCGTTTCACTTCATTCAAGATATTTTTTATGCGTTCATCAAATAACTAGAATCTGACATGTTGATGACTATAATTTGTTACTGTAATGGTTTTGGTTTCAAGTATAGAGACAACACTAAATTAAAGAGTCCCACCATTCTCTCTCTAGTGTGCTCACTACATGGTACATAACAAGTTCTACACATCTTATGTCATTTCTCTAGCCTGTCAATACTCTTTTGAGTCACTGATAATAGCTATCAGTGTTTTCGTGGTGATCTTCATCTGCATCCAGGATTCAGACTACTCCTCTCAAGTAATACCAATATGGTCCAATTTTTTTTATTCATCATCACAACAAAGTTAGGGTCCAACGCCTTGTCTTGTAACAAACTAGTCAGTTCAAGATCACCTTCTTTTATAGCATTGAGGCTATCCTAGGATCACAGAATGACATGAGCTACTACGTAAACCAATGTTCGGTCTTCCACTTTCTACACATTTTTCAATATTTATATCGTTCTGATAATTGCATCTTCGAGTTGAATTGTCGACTGTGGTAACGATTCTGTGGTACGATTAGTTTCACGATTTTGTGGTACGATTAGTTTCACTAGTACAACCACCACTACTTTGTTTAAATACGTGCCACAACCATTTGAAGAACCGCTCGAGAAAACTTTTTCAACCAGATCACTTTAGTATCTCAAAGACATGAGGTAAATAGCTCATGGATGACAGTATTTGGAACTGAAAGATGTATTTAAATTTTACTTAAAATACATGAGATTGCACAAACATTAAAACAGGGGAAAAAAACCGTAATCTAGGACTCATCTTCCTCGAATAAGGTATGATACTGTCCTTTGCAGAACAGATGCAACATAGAGAGTGGATGTGGCCGCAACAGGTCTCGGCTGGGTCTTCTTGAAGGGACAAAACAGAATAGCATCACAACATTCCAAAGTGATACCTTATGTAAACTCTACTCTGATAGCGGAAGTATTTTGCACTAGGAAAGCACTCAACAACGCAATATCTTGTTACATAAGATCTATTGGAATCTGGTTCTCAGCTGCTAATTCTGGCCATCTCAGGAGGATTGCCGATTAGTGAGTTTCATAGAATTCTTGTGGACATCTCTATGATATCCCAAAAGTTCAATTCTATCTCGTTTTGTTTAATTTCCCAATTAGATAACATGTTAGCAGACTATATAACTAAGATTGCACTTCAAATTTTGTTCCAGAATCTCTTGTAACAACCGTTTGAATCGAGTAATGAATGAAGTTGTTGCACAAAAAGAATACATGAGATTACAATCGCTGCGTTGTAGTTTAACCTTTTTTTTTTAAACTATGTGTTACCATTCAGTTAAGTTGGGTTATAGGCATAACTCATAAATAACTCAAAAATGTTATTAATCATGAACTAAACTTTTTTTTTTAAAGTTAAGTTTGAGTGTGTTATTTTGTTGATTTAGATTTTTGAGTTATATCCTTTGGAAAATTGCTATCTCAAATAATTATTCAACATAAAAAAGAATTTCATGTGATAGAGTTCCGTTATAAAATTTTAAAACAAACGATTTTTTTTTTCTCCAAAAAAAACAAACGATTGTTTACTTATATAAATTTTATAGTCGGAAATAAACATTTTATAGTCACCCAATTGTAGATATTTGTAATTGACTTATATACATACGTTTAAAATGTTTATTAGTTTATTTGACTATTTGTCTTATTCATTAAAAAATATTATTTGACTATTTGACTTATATACATACATTTGGTTGTTTTGTAGACAAACAAAACAATCGTTTGACATATATACATAAGTTTGGTCGTTAGTTTTATTTTTATTTTATTTTTTATCTCACAATTTTTTAATTCTTTTAAGGATGGTATAATTTTTTTATCTAATTTTATTTATTGAATTTGTCAAAAATGTTATTATTTTTAATACTATATTTAATTAATTTTTATAATATATACTGTAGTGATACATCATAAATGTTATCAGTCAGTTGATTTAAGAAACATGTTAATTTATGTTTTTACAGCAAACGTACTACGTCAAACTACAGTTTATACCACATAATTTTTACTGCAGGTTACATCAAAATATAACATCTACTGCAACTCAATATTGATAATACGTGTTACCAATCAGAGATAATGTTTCTTATGCAAAATACTATCATACAAATATAATCATTTTTTAAACATATCAAAACCATATCAAAATTATTTGTTTTCTTCCACTTCTTGATGATGAACCCAATAAAATATAACTAATGTTATTATTTATTAGCATTTCTATAACAGAATAATATTTGTTTTCACATCCGTAATTTGTAAGTTAACTATTATTTTCTTAAAACTGGTCTACTAATCAAAGGCTATTAAGATTAAAGCTATATAAGATTGTATTATAAAATATTCGCTATATACGAAAGATTTCTTACAAATTTAAACTAAGGGTTAAACAAACTCAATGTATGAGTAGCAACTCCTGAATGCATAAAATTAAATTCCAGTCATTTCTATAAGGGTTTTTGATATTGTATATAACATATGCATGGCTGTCTGTTTTTTTCTTTTCAAGTTTTGGAAATGCTAGAGTTTTTTGTTCTTAATTATTAATGATTTTCAGGTTTCGAAAAGTATCTGATTCTGCAAAAAGAATCGTCGAGAAATGACACATGAGGTGATCATATGTCGATCAAATCTACTTAAGTTAACTCATCATGATTATCTAAATCCGTGAAAAATAAGTTAACTGTATGTTGAAGACCCGAAGACAGTGAAAGATGAATCGTTCAGCGATATTGATGAAGAAAAAACAATTTTGTCACTTTCACAATGAAGGACTATAAGTAAGTTTTGAATAATGGATTTTTAATGCTCAGTTTCGGAAAAAACTTCTATAATTATAACATAAAATTCTGCTTCATTGACATGTAACTTAACGTGTTTGAGAATAAAATGCACTGCTTTTAGCAAATTAGCCGTTGAGTTCTATGATAAATTATGGAATGTGGTGCCTCTCCTATGTCTTCTATTAGACTGCCGTGCTAGAAAAATCGAAGGTTAGTAATTTTAAAAACTTGATTTTAAAATAAAGGATTTGATTAAGAAATGGAATCAACCTATTCATATATTAGGTCACCCTCACATTAAAAATTCGGGAGGTGTATCAAAATTTATATTCAATCCTTCCATTGGACAAGCGATTTAACCGTATGTAGAATTATATATTTCTATATTTGGAAAATATTTCCTAAACTTGGTTCATAATATTTTGAGGATCATATACATATTAAAGCACTACCAAAATAAGTCTACTACTACCAATGCTGAGAGTGAAAATGTAGTAATTGACGATGGAAGTGCATTCTCTTCTGGAAGAAGTTGAAGATCCAAAAAAGTTACAAGAGTCTTATATGATATTTCCATTATTAGTTGTAGTGTCTTTCCTTTACTACTTTCTTCTGAATATCTATTTTGTTCTAACGATTTGCTTATGCTGTGTCATAACTTTTTTAAATCATTTTTCAAGTTTTGTTTTAAACAAACTTAAACCGAAGTTAACTATTTATATCTAGATTGTGTTTCAGGCTTCAACAAGAATGTTTAATAGAGTTATATTATTTACCTTAACGATTTTATGTTTTGATTATATGGTATGCTTTAGGATGATGTCTACCTCTTTAATCTTACATGTCTTACGTCTTTTTTCTTATACATATATATCATCAACAAAAAAAAATTATTATATTAGATATTTCATTTTCATATTTCTCAGGAAGAGAAACATAAATATGTATTCATGAACTACAAATTCAACTATATTAAAAGCATCCATTTGGTTCATAAGCTCATGCCTACTACGACGATTCTTAAATACAGCATAACTTAGCAAAATTTTATCACCATCATATTTACTATATAGCATGAAAATCAAACTTTAGAAACTATAAACACAATCTGAGTTTCGTTAGAACCAAAACACCTATATCCTTACTTTCAGATCGTTCTTATCATGCAAAGATTTTGCTTTACAAAACCTTCCGGTACAAACTTTATATATGTAATTGTAAATAAAAATCATATGCAACTACTAATTAGCTACCATGTATACAAAGATTAGTCGATTATCATAACAATTACACAAATCTCATATGTAATCAAAAATGAACAAACAATCGCAATATCAAATTCAATTCCGTTTTCGATTACCTGAAGATCAAACTTATCCAAGTACCAATTTGCAATTGTTTCAGCCAATTGATCTCAGAAAACTCTACTATTGGATATGAAAGATCGATTTCGACTCTTTCGGTGTCTTCGGACAAAAGAATATCGCTTCTAATTTTTCAATGTTTTTAGTTATTTCTTTATTTAGATGATTATACTAATAATTTCTTTTTTAAAAAAAAGATTACATTATGGGGCGTATTTCTATTGAATGTTGGGTCTAAATCACAAATACAAGCCCATTGGAAATTATTTCATATTCAATTTATTAATTACCACAAATGAAATATATAATCAACAATTACAATAAATTTAAATTAAATACATTACTTTATTTCATTAATAATACTACATAATTGTAAACATTAAGTTTTTACATGTTACTAAACTTTATATTTTCCTTTTCCTACTTGCGGTTCTTTAAATAGATTACAAATTTTTCAAAATCTATGAATCAATTAACCAATTTATTCATCTAAATTCGATAGTCCAAAACTCCAATTCTCAATTGGATCTGATAATAACACTTATATATAAATCAACTCTACTATTTTATCAAATATTTAATTAAGACATGGTAAAAACCCTTTATACACTTCAACATTGTAATAAATGTTTTTATATTTTTAATTAAATAAAATGAATTTTAAACATAACCCCGCACGCACGTGCAGATCCAAATCTAGTTAAATTATAAACGCTAGTATAATAATAATAATAATAATAATAATAATAGTCTTATTTCATTCACCATCAAGAAGTTGATGAATATCAACAAATGATACAAAACTTATCTTAACACGATAAAAAAAAAATATTATCATCAAATCGCCGAAAACTAAAAGGAGTAGCTATTCCTATGGTGTGTAGCAACAACATTGTGGGTTGTCTTCACCTTTTATTTGATAATCACAAGCTCCATATGCATATTGTTGACTTGTACAGTCCTCGTCACATTTGCTATTACCGTAAGCTATCTCACACGGCCCAATGCAATTTTCCTCTTGCTCGTTTGCTGCAAATACACAATCCAAATTATGAAATTAATATATATCATAAAAATAGACATACATATAAATTGCTATTACAAATTCTAAATTTTACGAAATTTTCAACCATTGCTCTTCAAATGATCAAATATAATTTAACAATAACAAGTACCTCGCTTGGCCAAAATGTTGTAGTTAGAAAACGAAATTGTCAATAACCCTACAAAGAAAATAGTAACATATGTTTTCTTGATATCCATTATAGATTTTCACTATGAATTCTATTGAGAAAAATGGATTTATAGTTTTCTAAATCTTCAAGAAGATCTCTATTTATATGATTTTTTGTCAAGTAAAATTTCAGTTTTGAACCGATATTTCAGTTTTTATTACCATAAATAAATACTCTATAGTAGTAACTTTTAATATGCGGTTGACTAAAAATTTATTATATTTCGTATTATAAATTTGACTTTTATTTTTTTTATACATGAATATACATGATATTTATTATCTTCATAAATATCTCTATATATACATGAAATTTTGTAGAGTAAAATTTCAGTTTTCAATTGATATTTCAGTATTTTCTTACCATAAATGAATATGTTCTTTAATATGAGGTTGGCTAAAATTTATTATCTTTCATAATTATAAATTTGACTAAGAATAACATTTATTGTATTAAACTGAATATATGTTATATCTTAGCATGTTTTACATAAATAAAAGAATTACCATTTTTAAAATTTGAACATTTGAGATGAATATTTTAATTTTAAATTTAATGCATAGTTTATTTATTTTAGAGTTGCCAAATTATAGCGAAAATTTGTTGATTAAAGACTTACCAAATCTAACACTATAAACGAAGAATTTAACTTGGGGTGTATATTTGCTGTGATCGAGCAGACGAAATATGATAATTGGAATGTACGAGATTTTACGGAACTGGGAAATTTGACAATGACTGTGAAATATATCATTATGCATTTGGAAAATGTGATTTTGTTACAAAAGGTAGATATTATCATAATGTTGTTGCTATAAATTCTAGGAATTGGCGATTTAAAAATTATTTTTCCTCTTAATTATCATATCTTTTAAAAGATCAATTTTGTATTATTTGTTGATCTTCAACTTCTTGATAATAAATCTAATGAAATAAAACTAATGTTATTATACTAGAGATTATATAAGCTAATTATTATTATTATTTTTTTGGTCAACAACACTTCATTAGTTGAAAGGCTCCGAGAGCCAATTCGGAGAAACATTGTTTACATACATGATATAATGCGAGAAGACACGGGTATTCCGTGCTAACAAGTCCGCTTTGATATTAGCATTACGAGAAACAAGAAAAACGGAGAAAGAATCAAAAGCTTCCTTATGCGTCGAGATTTGTTCCAAATATGTCTCAAAGGCGGGCCATTCTGAAGGTGTAGACACCATCTTCACCAAGTCGGAGCAGTCTGTGAGAAAATATACTTTAGTCTTCTTTTCGGCGATCAAACAACTTATTGCCCAAAACAAGGCTTCCACTTCTCTATGCAATGGAGAAAGGCTTCTTCGCAGGTTACAGGCCCCCATAAGCGGCTCTCCATTATTGGTACTCGTAAAATACCAACCAATGCCTGAGAAGACGTCAGACGCCTTCCATGAACCATCTACAAAACACCGAAAACGCATGAAATCTTGTCTATCCATTGTAGGATACTGGGAGCCTGGAATCGTGGTAAGCTTTATTTGGGCCATTTTCCAAGCTTGAGCTTCACTCTCTACTAATTTTAAAGTATCCCGGGGATCTCTTTCTTCATCTCCAAAAATTTATCATTCTTTGCTTTCCAAATATACCAAATAATCCAAGGAAAACACTCAATATCCGCCTCCTTAGAAAAGATGTTCCATGTTTGTATACAATGATGTGGTTGAGAATCGAGGTGGGGTCGAAGGGACCTTCGATAGTGCCCATACTGGTACCGCTGGTGGAAATTCAAACAACACATGATTAATGGTTTCCTCCTCTGCCCCACATCGGGCGCATCAGAAGTTACAGTTGATAAAAAACTTTAATTGTAAAAACCTCCCACAAGCTCAATAAAAAAGTCGACGAACGAAAATGAGACTCTGAAAGAAAGGAGTTGATGTGTAATTGATGTTGTGTGCCTTCAGCAATGCACCTCCTCATATACCCAAACGATTCCCCCTTATTTTGCATCCAACAAGATACCCAAATCGTTGACCGATTCCTGCCCAATGAATCTGCAGAAGATATATTTTGAAAATCATCTCGATCTGTAGCTGATACTCGAGATTTTGTGTTTAACAGAGCCCAAAAAGAATCACAAGTCCTATCAAAGAGGAAACTGAAACCCATTCCCATCCTCTGTTCCAAATCACGAGATCCAATCTTTAGCCCTAAATGTGAGTGAGAGCACCAATAGCATCCGAGTACCATCCACGTACAATCCCAGATTTTTCTTGCTTCCCAAATCCGCCCACACAGAATCTCTTCGATCCTCCGAATCATAATCACCCATTTTATGCCATTAAAGCCCCATCCCGTAACCAGTATCCAAATCAAAATCGGATTTGTACCCGCAATCTCCTCCGAAATGTTTAAGTTCACAACTCCATCCACCTTTGACCCTCTAATTATAAGCTAATTATTATTATGTCAAAATTGTAGACATAGTTTACTCAATTTGTACAGTAGCCAAATCTACTTATTATTTTTGCAGCAACTTTTTCAGAGTTACCTTTGTTTTGTAAAAATTTACAATGCAATGCCATTATTTTTATAACAATACCTTAAGCATGTTATGGGCAATAGTGTCATTTTAATAAATCCAAGCCCATATTTTACCCGACCCATATAGAGACACGCAGACTCATTTATTCTGACCCGAAAAAATCTCTCTTAAACCTAATCATGCTTCTCTTTCTCGCGGTCGCTTCTCTTCTTCACAACTTATGTATCTCAAATCCAGATTTTTATAAAACTCTTGATGCACTTTTGCTTTCTCAATCGAGGAAATTTGGGAATCATAGCACAAAGTCTAGCTAGACTCTCATGGCTTTCGAAAATAGATGTCAAGACCTAGATTTCGATTTCGATTTCGATTTCAGACTTTTGCTCGATGTCGAGGCTGAAGAAAATGGAGTCAGGTTTGTTTTTTTTTAGTGTCTAGATTTAGATTTTTTGTTTTTTTGCTTACCTCCTTCGCGTTTCGTTTATTGTCCTTTATAACCAGTTCATGGTGCGATCGATTCAAATGCAGGAGTTCTTTACAAAGATGCTGGAAACATAACTATGACTATTGATGCTTATTAGGAATGCCTTAAGATAGATCAAGATTCCCGCAATGCTGGCCAGGTATCTATACTTTTAATACTTCATTTTGGTGTAGAACCGGATTGATAAAAATTCTATGCGTTGATGAAATATTAAAGAATATTTTTGTTGCTTAGACCACTTAGTTTACTCAAATCTGTTGAGGAATTGCATTAACCTTTTGTGGCTTTGGCACAGTTTTATCGCAATTGAGTCTTTGAGACTGAAAAGGATTTTATCACATTGGTGCTTCTGCCTGTTTATCCTGAGTCTGAAGATAAGAACATCTGCGGAGGACCTTTTGTTCTTATGTTTCTTCATGGTAATTCTCTCTCTCTCTCTCTCTTTGTTTTTTGGTTAAAATCGTGCTAACTTGGAAACTTGTGAAAAACCTTTGAATTGTACCTGTTCTGATTTGTGTTCTTTGGTGGTGTTTTTTAATGGTCAGGCAAGTAATGAGAATCTACCACCCAATGCTATCAAGCAGCTTGCCAAGGAGCTGAAGAGTCTGTAGGTATCCCCACCAGATGTCATCAAATTTTTGGTAAATGACTAGGATTTGGTTAATCTTTTTTTAATGTGGCTCAATCTTCGTGTGACTTTGTTAAGCTTTGTGTTCTGAGCATCATCATGTATATACAGAGATTAGAAGGGAAGGGCACATATTTTAGAAATTCAACTGGATAGAGATTATCCTAAATCTCCATCTTCCGTTTCCGCGGTTTGTTTTTTCTAATGTTTCAGTTTTCCACTCTCTCTTGCCAGATTTCCGGATTGCTCACGCAGGATGTGCCATATATGTTTGCTATAAAATGGTCAACAAGCTCAAGATTGTTCTGTTAACAACATTTGGAAGAATTTTGGTATGTCTTAGATGATATCGACAAGTCTCTTTGTGTTGTTGATGCTAAGAAACCATCTCGTGCTTCTCCTGTCCGTTGGATTCATGCTGGTTAAACACCTATAACACTTTTTTGTTTTCTTTTAGTTCTCTGTTATAATAATTCAGTTTTGTCTAATTACTTGGTTCATTTTACTCAAGGAATGATTGCATCCTCATTGTTTATATCAAATTCAACAACCTAAATCCCTAGAAAAAACACACTCACGAAAACTAAGATGAGGAACTTGGAGCTAGAAGTGGGACGCAGACAATCAACACATGCGAAAACATTAGTTGAAATAAGTCTTTCCATAGCCTTTGCCTCTAGACTGTTAAGGTCTATTACAACAACAAGACATTAAGTATAAACCTTAAATCTCTTTCTCTCACATACACAAACGCACACACAAGCCTTGTGCTCAAGTTTGGTTCAATTTTTTGCAGGTCATTTGATGTTCTGTTTAGGAACTGCCGTTAGTGTTCAGACCAAGTGGCAGTCCAAATTATCAACAAATAGAGTGTAAAAACCATCAATTAGCTGATTCTGAATGTTCTAATGAAACGTGATACAAAGAGAAGAGTTAGGACAATGATGAGTAGTAGTGAGGACAAATAATTAAAGCTCATTAAGGGTAAAAGAATATTTTGATTAGCATATAAAATCGGATAATCTGATTAAAGGATCGGATAAACATGTTGATTGTTAGTTTTAATCTTGGCCATTAATCTAGGGAAGGGTTAATATATTTAAATCTTGACCTTTAATCTCATAAACTTGGTAATCATAATTTTTTAATATGATCTTGGCCCTTAATCGTAGGATTTAATCTTTCAATCGAATCTTTTTATTTTATACAAGATTTGTTTAACCCCTTTAGATCTGAATAATTTTAGTTGATTCTATATATGGTAACATCGTTTTAGGAAATTAACTAATTATTTTCCGTAACTAAACTAAAATTTAGGAAACTAAAAATAAAACAAAATCACTCAAATCATTATAAATATTTTTGAATTATCTTTACATAAAAAACTAACATTCTTTTTAACGGATCAATTAGCATTAATCACTGGATCATTCATTTTTGGTTAATAGAAAATGAATCAAATCTTATACTACGACGATATATGCTATAAATTTTAAATAAAAATAATTACACTAAATTTTTAAAAAGTTGAAACCCTATAACATATAAAAAAATTTGTAGACAACCAAAAGCATTAATTTCGTATATTTTTAGGATATGAAATTAACCTTAAAATCAATTTCGTATTTAATGGGATTTTCGTAGATTTTGTAATTGAGAATATAAACATTAATTCAGCATACTATTAGAATCAAATGTTGTTTCTTTTAAGAATCAAATGTTGTTTCTTTTAAGAAACAAACATTAATTAGATTTTTTCAAGGACCAAATATCGATAGTTTTCAAATTTTAAAAATAAATTTAATACAAATTATTTATAAAAAAACACAATAAGAATCAATTAAGAATCAATAAACTCTTATACAAATCTAAACAATAAATTTGATCTAAAATCTTCAACAAAAATTAATTAAGATATTATTTATTTACATTTATAGTATATTCGATTTAATTTAATTATATCTAAAATACACAAATTATTGTATGACAAACTAATCATTAATTTTGATATTACTATAAATTCTACACATGGATTTCGATATAAAATCTTAATTACCAAAATCAATTATGATTTAAGGATAAGAATAATTGTCAATTTTCAATGGTAAATGCTAAAATAGTTAATATCATAACAAATTTAAGATTTTGTTAAATATTTTTTCCAACAGACGATATATCTTTTAATTAAATGTGCGGCGAAACCTAAATAACTTAAATCGTATCCCACTCTTTAAATAAAAGCCTCATACCTTTTGCATCATCACGATTTCATATTTTTGTCATTATGTTTGTTTTTGTTACAAATCAATTCTTCAAACTGTTCTAATTTTCTGCTTTAGTCGTATCTCATGACTTCAAAGTTTGAGAGCTTTAGCTAGGGTTGCTTGGTATGTTCGTTTTGGGATAGAAAAATCTTTTTTTTTTTTTGGGGATAATGTGACTTCAGTTGATTTGTTGTTTGAGCTTTTGTTTTTACAATTTTGATTATTGATTAGTTATCTGAGCTTTTGTTTCTACTATGGCATGTCACTGATTTCTTTATATGTTTCGTGCAGGTGATGATGATGTATGCCGACTTTAATTGTACAAAGAATGAAACTTTAAACAAGTCTTAGAGCACATCAACACTTTTTTTTTTCCTAAATTTAGAATCGATGCCAAATTATCTACACAGTTATAAATCTACGGCCACTTGATGGAAAAAAAAAAGTTTCTTATAACAATATCTTCTATTTGATTTAAATGATTCGAATTTCTTAATTGGTTTTCATGATTTTGTCTTATTTAGATGTGGTTATGGCACATATGGTAAAGAGACATGGACGATCGAGTGCGAGGTCTTTGAGATATTGACGATGACTAGGATGCCAAAAGATTGAGTAGAAAAAAGTAATACAACTACGAAGTTGCTTACTATTATAATTCTATTTATATAATCAAAAAATATATTGCATAATGATTAAGTCTTTTTATATAGTTCTTATGTGAGTTAAAATCTAAAATCTAATGAATCTTGAAATCATGTATATAAACAAAGATTATTTTTTAAAATTACGTTTTATAATTTAGTACAGATATATCAACTATTACTGTATACTTTTATGCTCCATGATTATATTGCTACCGTTTAGTCGTCTACTGGTATTAAATTGTAATAGTGTTTCTGATTTCTTCTTTAAATAACAGTTTTTATGTTTCTAAAAGTATATTATTCCCAAAATTTCAGTTTTGTAAAAAATAACAAACCTAATATTTATTTTCTTTTGGTCTAAATTATCATAATAATGATGATGTTTTTTTATGAAAAACATAACTTCTAATGGGTCGACATTATATACTAAAAATTATATACTATAATATTTCCACCTAAGTTTTACTTTTTGCTAAATAAGAAAAATTGTTTATGTATATATATGACATTGTTACATTCGTGTAATGTAATTATACAAAAATGCTTGCCACAGTTACGTATACATAAACTTTAGTTTAATCTTCTATGACTATATTGTAATACATGTATCTATTAAATTAGATTATTATTCCTATTTTTGTTTTCAAATATATGATTTTAACAGTAGAGTGAACAAAAAAAAAACATTTACTAAAATGACACTATAATTTAACTTAATTATACCAGATATAATAAATCTAATTTAAAAAAGTCTTTAAATATTATTATTGTTATATTTAAGCTTAATAAAATTTTAAAATATTGTGAATATTTTTAAAATAACACGAGATGTGTTATATTGTAGAAAGGGTTATATGGTAGGACATGGGAACGGGATTATATGGCGAAACGAGTATATGTTATGTACTATTTTTGAAAATGAAACATTTGATAATATTAAACTATGTATTTATCACACATATTATTAATTCTAACATTAATAATTAAATTAAAATTAAACAATTTTAATCATTATCAAACAAACTCAAAAATCAACTAAAATTACAACAAAAACATTTAAAAATTAACTTTAAAAAAATTAACATGATATTAAAATTAATATACACATCTTCTTAATATAAAATAAAATAAAACCTTGATAACTAAATTTACAGTTAACACAACCATTTCAAATTAAAACAAAAATGTTTTAATAAAAGATATCTACATATTATTTTTGCAGCAGTTTTTTCAACTAAACATTTTTTTTGTAAAAAATTACAATGACATGCCCAAATTTTAGACTACATTTAAAGTATATAAATTAATATAGATACTATAAACATTAACTAAGAAACAGTAACAAATACATTTATCTCAAAACATGACATTAATATTTCTTACTATCATATCCATAGTCCATATAATCATCTTTAAATTTTTAATAAATTCATACAAACATATAATCAGAAAATGTGGAAGAACATTATATAACATTAAATCTATGTATTAGATAACATTAGGTTATGTCTTTATTATACATATTATTAGTATAATATTTACAATTAAAAAATTTAATGTCGATTATCAAACAAATTCAAACAATAACTAAAAGCTGCAACAAAATTATTAAAATTAAACTTAAAAAACAAAATAACTTTTGATTAGGTAATTAATTAAATTAATAGATTCAAATTACAACCAAAAAATTTATATAAAACATAGAACAAAAAAATCTACCCGCGGTGTACCGCGGGGTCAAATCTAGTTATAATTAAAGGCGTATAATGTTATTGACTTAAGAATAAAAACTTACATGGAAACTAAAACTAATTATCTTTCTTTGTTATAAGTTTAAACTTACATGGAAACTAAAGGTGATAGCAAATGAATTTATTATCTTTCTTTGTTATAAGTTTTACTAATTGTAAAATTTACTACTATCTTTCAATTTTGTATTAAATGAAAGGAAATCAATCTGAGCATGCGTTAAAATAAGAAAAAATTATCAAAACTATCTCTTAATTCTTTTTTTCATCCAAATCTACCACTTTCCCATCATTTTTTTTCTAATATATCACATTTTCAGTTTAAAAATTATCTACAAATCCATTTCTTCTTCTCTTTTATTTTATTATTTCTCTCTTCTTCTCTTTTTCTTTTGCTCTTCTAACTTTTTACTTTTTACTTTTCTTTATTTTTCTAAACTATTGTTTAGTACTATATATGTTTTGCTCTTACACACAATTTTTTTTTTCTAACTTTTCTTCTCCAAAGTAATAACGTGGACAACAATTATTGTCCACCAATTTCTTATAATTTTTTTTTGTTTTGGATTTTTGTCCATCAATTTCGTTAACTTGGTAAACTAAATTACTTTTCGTGGACAATAATTATATATATATATATATATATAATAGACAAATAGTTTATTGTTTGGAAATTCAATCAGTTTCTAAGTCTTTCAGTGGACAAAATTGTTTTTTGTCCATGAAAAATTTGTCTATGATACATAGATATGTTTTATATGATCGATAATTATTGTCTACGATGCTTAGACTTGTCCACCAAATGGTTATCCGACAAAATTTTGGAAACCTGAATTTAAAATAAATAAAAATAAAAAAGCCAACAATTTTTCTTTATTTTTCTTCCCCACATTTATAAAAACTTTCTATAAAACTCATTGATTAATTAATTTTTAAAAAGTTTCAATTAATTATGATTTTTTTTCCTGTTCTTTTAAGATCTAATTTTCTATGTAAAAGAGAAGAAATACATATTATAATTATGTCAAGATGGTGACAATATGATAGACATGCAATACCCATAGATAAATTCACTTAAGATCAATAAACAAATTTTTAAAATTCTTAATTATGAAACAAATTATATGTTGTATACTTCATTATGTTTGATATATTTTATATTATTTAAAAATATAATTCTTACAGTCAAACTCTTTACCATTCGGTAATAAAAAGTTTTACAGTCAAAGTCTTTACAACAAAAGTCTCTGCAGTCAAATTATATACAGCCAAAGTTCTTACGGTCAATGGTTAGAGTCGTTACTAATCAGCCTCTTAGACTCGATCCTTATTCTTGGTGGAACCCGACCACTAATCGGGTTCATGTTTAATGTTAAAATCTACTAGTTATAAATCTGAAAACCACAGTAAAGTCCTTATTGACCTGCACCCTGGTTATTGGTTGAACCACTTGTTTTCAAAAATGGTGATAAATTTCTTTTTGAAAAATATATATAATAAATTGCCTAAAGTAGATTTATGATTTTTGTTAGATTTTGATAAAAATTTCACTATACAGAAAATAGTATATTGGTGATAAAAATAACAAAAATTAGTTGATGTGATGCATTAGTAGTTTATTTCATCAATGGTGTTTTAGTGTTTATGTTTGGTATAATTTGGATATATAATATTAAATCAATTTTAGTTATCGTTTGACATCATATTTTTTAGAACATATTAAATCTTTTTTATTTATAGTATTATATATATAGATAATATAAAAGTTTATTAATCTATTGACCGACAGTCGATTTTGGTTGACCTAGCAATCAAAAAAGTTGTTCAGTTCGCAGTCTATATCGAATCTAAGAACATTGATTAAATTTTACTTGGAAACTAATTTTGTAAACAAATAATTCAACATAGCAACATTGAATTGTATATTTGCAAGGATCGAGCAAACAAAATATGATCGTTGCTTTGAGCCATGAAATATGACAATGATTGTCAATTTCATTTTGGTATAAAAGGTGAAAAAATTCCGCAGTGTTATTGCTGCAAATTAAAATATATATGTATATACACTCTTTTTCATAGTTGACCGAATAATTATATGCTTTCGCTGTTCCTTTTTTTTATTTTCTAATTGAAAAAACAAAATTTATGATTACGTAAATTCTTGATTTTAGAATAGAAATTTTTTATATATAAAATAATCCCTCAATTTTCATATGTTAGCATTTTATACATAAACAAAATTATGTAATTAAAAATTATATTTATATAAATATATATTAAAAACATAGTTATTAAATTAATTTTAAATTTAAATACATAACTAACGCCATAAATAAAATATAAATAAAAACTCCAAATAAAAACATATCGTCAACATAATAAACTTATCCTATCGATCATAAACTAGTAATATAATAATCCGATAGATCGCTTCTGTATCCATTAAGATTATTAAAATATTGCCCAGATGAAGGTGCACCTCCGGAGGTTGAAATAATGGATGATGAAAATACTCGATTTCAAAAATTTCTTGCTCGATTAAAAAAAATTGAAGACAAAGACGACTATTTTTCATTCCGAAAAGCGTAATTTGATCATTTGTGGGAGAAGTACACTAATGATGATGTTTAAATAAAAATTATTAGTAATTCGTTTTTATTTATGAGATGAAAATTTATATTAGTTTAAAGTTAAATTTTAATAATATCGTACTTTTAATGCATGTTTGTTTCAAAATAAAAATAAATGGATAGAATTGTAAATTTTAAAAGTAAAGGGTTATTTTATAAAGTAATAATAAAAAAGAAATTGATTATATTTTAAATATTTATTTTAGAGTAAGAAATAAAGTACTATTGGAGTAAACATCTACTCTATTTTTAGAGATCTCTAAATTTGGGGTAAAATATAGAAGAAACTATTAGAGATGGTCTTACCAATTTTAAGGTGTAATGAAAATTGAGAAAAACGTAAAACAAATCAGGAACTTACACTTTTGGTTGAAAAAAAACCATCAACTTTTGTTTAAACGCTTTAAATCATAAACTATTGTTGACATTCTAATTAAATTACAAACTTCAGTTGATCTAACCATTTTAGATATATCGTTAAATACTTTATACCCAAAAAACATAAAAAAAAAAAACAAAACAAAACGCTAAACCATATCTCTGATCATTTCTCCTCCACAAACCGGCATCTATCTATTGTTACCGCACATGCACTTAACGATATACTTAAAATAGTTGCGTCAATAAAAGTTTATAATTTAAATGGAAGATCAATTTAAGTTGATTACAGTTTTGGTTAATTCGGACAAAAAAAGAATTTACTATAGTTTTGATTTGGGAAAACGGTCATTTTAATAACGAATTTACGCGTTTTTGCCAAAATAAATACGAACTCTTTGTTGAGCTAAAAAATATACAAACTTTAAGTTGACTGAGCCAATTTAAGTACATAAAAAGTCAACGTTAACAGTAGTCCAACATTGACTTTTTCTGCACTTAAATTGGCTCAGTCAACTTAAAGTTGGTATATTTTTTGGCTCAACAAAAAGTTCGTTTTTATTTTGGCAAAAATGTGTAAGTTCGTTATTAAAATGAACATTTTCCTTTTTTCAGTTAACTATTTAATACTTAATTTTATTTAAAATTATCTATAATCTTTCACTTATATAACTACTAAAATATAGAATTATTTTTAAGTAATTTGACCACACATAAATATAAACTATATTTTCATTTTTAAAAAAAATATCTCAAAATACTATAAAATTGATTATATTTAACTAAGTCTCCGGTAAAAATAATTGCTACAATATTTTTATGTTACATTGTTTTAGAGTATGTATCTAATTTTACGATGATATGCTAAAGAGTTCATACTATACATGATATTTAAATTTTAAATTATTTTTGCTAGACAATCTTTGCGACTTTATCAACATCATACAACCATATTACAATTTAAAATCAAGTTATATCTATGGAAACGGTTGTGTCAATTTTGTATTTGGTCGTGTTTTTGTATCATATTATCATTTGTATGAACGGAATTCTTCAAATTTCCTAAATGTTTCCAAATAAATGCTTTCGTCACATGAAAATATAATAGCAATATCTTTACTGGAAAACTAGTTAAATATAATCAATTTTGTAGTATTTGAGATATTTTTTTAATAAAATATGGTTTATATTTATGTGTGGTCAATTTACTTAAAAATCATTTTATATTTTATAGTTATATAGGTGAAAGATTATAGCTTATTTTAAATAAAATTCAATACTAAATAGTTAATTAAAAAATGAAAATGACCATTTTAATAACGAATTTATGCGTTTTTGCCAAAATAAATACGAACTCTTTGTTGAGCTAAAAAATATACAAATTTTAAGTTGACTGAGCCAATTTAAGTACAGGAAAAGTCAACGTTGGACTACTGTTAACGTTGACTTTTTCTGTACTTAATTTGGCTTAGTCAACTTATAGTTCGTATATTTTTTGGCTCAACAAAGAGTTCGTATTTATTTTGGCAAAAACGTGTAAGTTTGTTATTAAAATGACCATTTTCCCGTTTTGATTTACAAAAAATCCTCAACTATTAAGTATCTATATTTTTGAGAAGAACTCTTTTTTTTTCTTTTTTTTTTTTGACATCATTTTGATAGGAACTCTTAAGTATCTCAAAATAGTTAATATAACTTTTGCTATACTGTAATTTAAACTTAGGCGTTGTGCAATGATTAAAAATAGGCCTGGGTTTTCGGTTTTCACGGTTTATTCGGTTTGGGTTTTTCGGTTTTTCGGTTTATTCGATAATTGAAAATTCTGCCGAATTGAACCGAATTAATTTTCGGTTCGGGTCGGTTCGAAACTCGGTTTATTCGGGTCGGTTATCAATAAATAAATCTTATCCGAGAAAAAACCGAACTATTTGTATTTCGGTTATTAAAAACCGAAATAGACCAAATGAAACAAATTAAACCGGAATTCAAGTCTGATTTGTAATAAACCAAAATACAAACCAAACTACAATTCTGATTTACAATAAACCGAATAAGAACAAGTCTGAGAACAGAAACATCAAATGAGAAACTCTGCATTCGATAAACTCTGCAGTCTGAACTCTGATCTGCATTCATGAAACTCTGATCTGCATCCGAATAAGAACAAGTCTGAATGGTTCCATCAATACAAGAAGAAACTCTGATCTGCATTCATGAAACATTCATACATCATAAGTCCTAACTTAGAAGTAGGTACTTGGTAAGCTTCAAACAAAGAGTTAGTTTCCATCATCTTACCTTTCCAAGGTAATTAGATCACTTAGAAGTAGCAGAATCCATATTGTGCCGAGAATCTACACAAGTAACGTCCATGTCTGTGTGATCCTCAGATGACATCTACGACAATATAAATCAAAAAGAGATATCAAAAACAAGACATGAAAGACAACAAAGACTATAGAGTGCAAGAGAACAAAGCTAGTAACTAGATCTCTCTCTCTCTCTCTCTCTCTCTCTCTCTCTCTCTCTCTCTCTCTCTCTCTCTCTCTCTCTCTCTATGCTCGATCTTTATGATCAATTGATCATACACGTCCCATTTCACACTTTGTTTCAACTCTCAGGATTTCGATTTTTTCTCCTTTGAAACTCGACCTCTAAAACAGAAATCAAATCCCCAAATCAAACCCCTAAATCTCCTAATCAAGCATCGAAACATCAAAACCCCTTATTGCAAATAGAAAATCAAACCCCCTAATCAAAAATCGACCTCAGAACAGAAATCAAACCCCCTAATCAAAAATCGAACCTTAGAACAGAAATCAAACCCCTAAATCTCCTAATCAAGCATCGACATATATGAGAAATAAGAACAAGGAGGAAGAACTTACCAAATCGAGATTCTAACGAGTCCTGGTTTCGAGATTCGAGATTAGGGAATTGAAGAAGAAGTAATGAGATGAGAAATCGACGAAGAACAAGATGAGATGAGAAGAGATTCAGATGCACAAGTTTGTAATCTTCACTGATTCACAATCGACATCGAGAGCTTGAGAGAAATATCGAGAAAGAGAAAGAAGAAAAACGGGTAGACGATCTATATCCCCCCGATAACTTCTATATCACAACGATTCCCCACGAAACTTTGTCCTAGTGCCAAATCCCCCCGACACGAAAGTTCTATATCCAAATCCACCCCATCTGAAAGTTCAAGACTTATTTCCCCCCGAAATGAAAGTTCGAAACTTGACACCCCATAACCCGGATTAGACTCGGTTTACTGTATCCGCTAAAAATGCTTAACCATTTTAATTGTTTTGTAAACCAAGTTTAGACCCGATTAAAACCTTACCCAGACCTGAGTAAAACTAAACCGAAATTGATTTACTCCACAAATCAAAAATCCCCTTTTGAAAAGAAGAACCCTAGAAATCCCAATTCGAAACTAATCAAGTTGAAACCCAAAATTGAAGCGAATTTCTCAAAAATCGAACAAAGGATGGCTCTAATCCTTCGAGATGAGCAACTCGGAGGTGTTGACGGAGGAGACATTGGCAAGGAAGCTGGAGAACGTGAAGAACATCATATCGAGGAGATGGTTCTAGAGTTCGAAGATGAAACTCTGATTCGCCACGATGTCTATCCGGAGAGTGAGAACGAGGGAGACGGAGGTGTTCCAGCTAGAGCTCGAAGATTTGTTAGACGTGGTGATGGTGAAGGGCTTTTGTTCGCGAACCAAGTATTCTCCAATGGGGTTGCTTTCAAGGAGACTGTGGTCGAATATGCCTTAAGAACAGGTCGTAATCTGAAACAATACATGTATGACAAGGATAAGATTGGTTATAAATGTCTCGGTGAAGGCTGTGAGTGGACGTTCTATGCTTCTACTTTGTCGGATGATGTAATGTGGAAGGTTAGGGTGTTTAGGGATAAGCATTCATGCACTGTTAATGGAGATTGTGAGATGTTAAAGGTTCCTGTAATTGCTAGGTTTTGGCCTTCAACGGATGGGTTTAATGTGTATCTGCCTCAGGAACGACGACAGCCGGGAAGAAAGAAACTGACAAAGGCTGACAAGAAGAGAAAGAGAGGTGTTAATGAGTCTCCAAGTAAGAAAAACACAAAACAAAAAAAGAGGATCATGCATTGTGGTGTATGTGGAGCTGCTAATCACAATAGCAGATTCCATTTCAAAAGAAAGAAGGTTGTGCCATCTATATCTTTCTGTTTTTCAAGTTGCTGATAACTTGGTTCTAATGTCATTCTATTGTCTTCGTCTGTTTTGTGTTTCAGACATCTCTCTATGAAGCCACTCAAGCTACTAATGCCTCTCAAGCTACTAATGCCTCTCAAGCTACTCAAGCCTCTCAGGCCTCTCTCACTGAAGCCACTCAAGCCTCTCAAGACTCTCCAGCCACTATTGATTCCACTTACTCTTTTGAACATTCTTAATCGGATATGAGTTTGGTCATTTTGTATGTTTATGAACCTTCTTAATCGGCTAAGTTAGAGCTTTTTGTAAGCTTGGTTTTAGACATTTGTATGCTTGTGAACCTTTTGTTGGTATAAAACCATTTTTCATAATCGATCAAATCAAAGATTCATTACATTCAATTTAATCTATTACAAGATTGACACAAACTAAAAAGATCATCCACTTAATGAGACCATAACATTGTCTCTTAGACTACAACAATCATCAACCAACTAGTTTAATGCAAGAGACTATTATAACACAACCAATCCCTAGAAGAATCATACACCTCTTCATATCATTCCTAGATTCCATGGTCTTCTCAAAAACCAATTGCTCAAGCTTCATTTCCATCTCCATACGCTCTGCTGCAAGCTTCTCAAATGCTTTCTCAAACCTCGATTGTTTCATTTCCAACTGCACCATCTCTTCCACTAATGCCTCATCAACCCATTTGAAGATATGTTTGTCATTCATCATCTACAAGATAAAAAACATCAAGAATCATAAGGAATCATGTCTGTAACTTTAACACTGAAGCACCAAGAATCGTTTATTGTTATTCTCACCTTATTCGACGAAGCAAAGGCACACCGGGAATATCTCCGATAAGGATTGGTTTCGGTTTTGCTCATTCTCCAAACCATTGGTTCTCCACACCAACATCTCTTAGGTACACCTACTAATCTCTCTCTTGTATGTGCACTTGATGATCCACTTGATGCATTACTCATTTGAACCTACAAAATCGAGAACACGATCCAAATCGAAATAAATCCGACAACGCCGAAGAACCCGAGCAAGCTATTGACAAATGAAACAAATCACCACTAAATCGAGGTAATAGATTGTAAAATTACAAACTCAAACTCAATAATATACTTACACTTGCTTTTGGGAATTTGGGTTTAGAAGTGAAATTGGGAATTAGGGTTCTTCCCTTAGCAAATTGGGAATTTTAATGGATAAATCGGGTTGTCGAGTTGGATCTTATGACCATATATGAGTTTCGGTTTGGTTTACTCGCAGGTTGACTGGTTTAGGGATCGGTTTTGATATTAAACCGATAAATCAATCCAAACCGACATTCGGGGGGATTTGGATATAGAACTTTCGTGTCGGGGGGATTTGGCACTAGGACAAAGTTTCGTGGGGAATCGTTGTGATATAGAAGTTATCGGGGGATATAGATCATCTACCCAAGAAAAACTGAAAAAGTATCGATGGGATTAGGTTTAGGTAAATATAGTTCGGTTTATAATAAACCGATCGGTTATCGACAGCCGAACCGAACCGAAGAGATAACCCTGCCGATCGGTTATTTGGAAATAACCGAATCGAACCCGAAAACCGAGAGTCTCGGGTCGGTCGGTTTCGGTTTTCTCGGGTTAACCCGAAAACCCAGGGCTAATTAAAAACATTTGCCAATGTATCTCTTTTTTTTTTTTTTTTTTTGTCAACTCCAGTGTATTTCTTTTTTACCCGGTTTGTATCCTAACCAAATATCTCACATCAATTTTTTTTCCTCAGAAACATTTCATTTGCTTTGAACAATTTAAATTTAAAAATTTCATTTGTCGAAAAATAATAAATATCCATTTTTGTGTGATGAGAGAAATCAAACCAAAGACGGGTCAGAGCCACCTTTGAAACCATCGGCGACTTCTCCTCCACCGTCGCCGCCGTGTTCGATTCGAAACGATTCGGTGGCTATTCGTTGTTAGATTTTGGATAAAGGTTAAAGGGACGACGACGAGATGCCGTCAAACGGGGATCTCGACCGTCAGATCGAACAGCTTATGGAGTGTAAGGCGTTGGCTGAAGCGGACGTGAAGATCCTCTGTGATCAAGCAAAAACGATTCTTGTTGAGGAATACAATGTTCAACCGGTTAAATGTCCGGTTACGGTGTGCGGCGATATCCATGGCCAGTTTTATGACCTAATTGAGCTTTTTCGTATTGGTGGTAATGCTCCAGATACTAATTACCTCTTCATGGGAGATTATGTAGGTAAGTCTTCTCGATCAATCAATTTTTTCATTTTATTGTTTTTTTCTTTTTGAGATTTCGATTTCTTGGTAAGTTATATTTCCTGATTTGTTGTTGTTGAGCGTCTTACTGGGTTTCAGAGATACTTTGTTCTTATTTTTGATGTAACGATGATCTAAGATTGTTTCATGTATTTGCTTTTGATTTGATGAGTCTAAAGTGAGCTTCTTTGTGATGTTTTGAGACCCTTATTTGATTAATCAGTGGAAAAGTTTGATGATTTCTCAGAGTCCTTACCAGTTGTAGAAACTTTCATAGGCAGTAAAGTGTCCATAAAACCTAACTTATTGTCTCTAGTTTCACTATTTGATGTGGTTATCTGTTCGTTTTAGGTTTGCTTCCGCTAATTTTTTTATTGAATCTTTTTTCTAACTTATGATTAGCTTTTCTGCTAAATGGTCATCATTAGGCTTTAAAACATAATGATGTTCATTTTCATGAAGGCCCTTACCTTTTGTGGGTTAAGCTAGTTTTTTAGTGCACGTATGCTTGATTCAATGTATGCTGGTTCAGTTTCAAGTTGGTGCTAACAATGACTGCCTTTTGATTAATTGTTGTCTCGGTTATATCTGTGCAGATCGCGGCTACTATTCAGTAGAAACAGTCTCTCTATTGGTGGCACTGAAGGTGCGTTACAGGGACAGACTCACAATCCTGCGAGGGAATCATGAGAGTCGTCAGATTACACAAGTGTAATATTTTCTTTGTAAGAAAACTTGTATTTCATTTGCTTCTGACTCATACTAACTAAAATTTTTTTCATTTTGCGGTATCCGTTTTTGCTTCTGTGTGTTCAGCTATGGTTTTTATGATGAATGCTTGAGGAAATACGGAAATGCAAATGTGTGGAAGTATTTCACGGATCTTTTTGATTATCTCCCACTTACAGCACTCATAGAGAGTCAGGTTCGAACTGTTCTTGCCAGTCGTCGTTGTTTCAATCATATTTGTTTCATTTCCACATTTTTCTTCATCACTGTAATCCATTACAGGTTTTCTGTTTGCATGGTGGCCTTTCACCTTCTCTTGATACCCTTGACAATATCCGAAGCTTAGATCGGATACAAGAGGTATTGACAAAAGTTTTGCTATTGATGCAATATATTGGACCGATTATCTGTAAATGTCTCCTCTTTTTTCCTAAGACACAGATTATATCTGGCTATATAATCTCTGAAACCGCTGAGATATTATTAGTTTTGGCTTCCATAAGAGCAAGAAATGGTTTTTATAATCAGATATGTTATTTAGGTTCCACATGAGGGTCCAATGTGCGATCTACTGTGGTCTGATCCAGACGATCGCTGTGGATGGGGAATATCCCCTCGTGGTGCTGGTTACACATTTGGACAGGACATTGCAACTCAGTTTAATCACAACAATGGACTGAGTCTGATATCAAGAGCGCATCAACTTGTAATGGAAGGCTATAATTGGTGTCAGGTATATATTATGTTCATAACATAGGTTGGCATAATTCTCAAATCAGGTTTTGGTTGCATAAATACTGAATCTTTTTGGTGTGTATGTGTGTTGATAGGAAAAGAACGTAGTGACGGTGTTTAGTGCACCAAACTACTGTTACAGATGTGGAAACATGGCAGCAATTCTTGAAATTGGAGAGAAGATGGAACAGAACTTCCTTCAGTTCGATCCTGCACCTAGACAGGTCGAACCCGATACCACGCGCAAGACCCCTGATTATTTTTTGTGATTTCCCTACCACTTCAATATTTTTTTTTCAGAGTTTGTTTGTTGCTGTATCATTGTAGATGCGTCTCTACTTTATTTTGTTTTATTGCGTCTCTAAATGGAATTTGATACCAAAAGACCAAAAACCCATCATTTTTTTTGTTGATGTTGATACTGAAAAAGGTTTGTGGAAGCCTCCCTCTACTATAGAAATGTCTTTTGATATCAGCTGACTTAATTGCTTGATGTTTCAATCTAGAATTCACCATTTCTATCACATTTGGTGTATAATAGTACCACTAGTACTATTTCATGCTCCCAAACCATTTCTATTTTATTGTAAAGCATTTAAAAGTAACTTAAAAAAGCGTTGTTGTAGGAGTACACGAAAATTCCACAACTAAATTGCACACTCTTTACAATCAGCCTGTCAACACTTTGCTGTACCTATTCCACAACGGTGTGTACAGGTATCCCATTCCTCATCAGGATCTAACAACACACCTGTTAAAGATGGAAGTCTTTCAAAAGGACACGCTTTCTGTGAGCTTGGAGAATCGTCAAAGCAAATTCCAGATAGGGTTTTCAATACAAAACATGAGTGTGGGGATCCTCAAAATGCAAGATATCAGACCTCATTAAAAATGAAGAAGAAGAGCGAAAGTACAAGCATACAGCTCAGGAGAATGAGATGGGAGGGTTTCCAAAACCTCCTAAGAAGAGGTAACACAATGCCACTCTGCAAATTCTGTCACATTTTTTGGTGAGACTGTTAAGGATTACAACTACAATAGTCAGAATAAATGGTATGTTGCTTGTGGACATCTTTGTGAGGCACATATCCGATCCAAAGCCTATACAGGTTATAGCTTTTGGTTCAGCAAAGGAAGAAGTTAACAGCATTACTTTTTCAGGTTGTAAATTCTAGTTTATGTTTACGTAGTAGGTTTTTTTATATCCTAGTATTCCTTTAATGATCCCGTGATGTAAGATACAATTTTGGACAGTGGTATGTCCAATGTAACACTTTTTGGTTTGGAATGAATACAATCAGCTGAGGGAAAAAAAAAAAAAGTACACGAAAATGTATAAACATTTGACATACAAGTAATAAAGATATTTAGAATATATAAAAGGAGAAATAATGACCTCAAAGGTGTAATAAAATCAATTTTATGTACATGGGGAAGAAGTATTGTGTCCTAATGCTTGCCTCTCCACATGAGTCATAAATGGAGCTATAAAAAATGGCGTTTACACAAAACACAAACATAAAACACCTAAGAGGGACATTTTCTACATATATTTTAAAACTAAAGGCCCTAACAAAAAATCTTCCCAATTGGATGCAATTGCCTAAAAGTACAAAGACAATTAGCAATACTATATATATTGGCTCTACTTCTTCGGTACCTTAGGCCGTGACCTCATACTGGCTCTCCTTGCCACATCCCACGCCTTCTGTGGTGCGTAAATACCTAACTGAGACGCAAAGAAGGATTCATAACCCGGTGAATCAAATGCAAACCCAGTGTGCTTTGAGAGCTCCCGAGGCAATTGGGATATCGCATAGCTTCTCGCCTCTTGAGGTGTGAGCTCGTTTTCTATCTCTAGCTGATCTGCCTTGCTTGCATCTGACTCGTGCCTATGTATTTCTTGAACGATCTGATAATCATACGGGAAAAACCATCTCTCCACCCTGCATCAATAAAGACACAGATTCTCTCATGTCATAGTCTTTAAAAAAGACATCTCTGTATACTTTTATTATGGTCAAAAACTATTAAGAACCTATGACCTATTGTGAAGGGATCTAAATTAAGATAAAGAATCGTTCTCAAATCTCAATATAACCCAAATGTCAGTCAATGGCATAAAGTAGTTGAAACTGATAATATTCTGGTTTTACTTACCCTTGGAAGATGAAATCGCCTAGAAGAGAGACAATGGGAACAAGCAACAATGTGAAGTAGAAATAGAAGGTACTCATCAGGACATATATGACAAAGTAGACATTTTCCTGCAGAGGCGAGAAAATAAGTAACTAAAATTTGTCAAGTTATAAACAAAACAAATAACATCAGAAAAACCTAAGTTGTAAGAAAACAGCTTACATTCCTATCATGTGGTGTCATAATCCCGCAGTATATGAAAGCAAAAACGAGCCATGCAAGGATGCTCCCACCAACTGTGATATAATGCCATCTGGTAATGGAATTGCTCATCAAAAGAATGCGCACATTCACAGCAATCACCAGACATGTGAAGACCATAGTGCTAACATCCCAGAGACCAAATACTTTGCCTGACGAATTTACAGCGCCAAAAGACGAGGTGGTCACAAAGAGATAGCAGACAAGAGACTGATACACAGCAGAAGAAGCCCATACTGCTACAACTCTCCATTTGAAAAATGAGTTACGTATTCCCTCTCTGTACAGTTCTGGATATCTTTTAGAAAGGGATGCACTCACATCCTAGCAAAAGCACAACATAGATATAAAATTATCCAATCCAAAACAAAATGAAGATGTCCTAATTAAGATAGATATTCTTTTGTATAAAGCAGAGATCGAAATAAGCTAGTACCTTCTCAAACAGACCAAGGACAATGACAGGAAGAGCTGTAAATACAACATTATATAATGACTGGAACCAATCATCATAGAACCTTTGCCCAGAAAATCCAGTACGAAATGTGAACCAAAACTGAGTCAAAGTGAAGGTAAGATTCTTGTAGAAGAAATACATGACAACCTGCCAAGAAAAGATCATTAGAACTTTTCAAAACTAATGGCGCGTTTGTGGCGAAGAGATATTCAACCTTGCAGATTCTAAGATATGACCACCGTCCATGGACAAGAAGCAAATCTGTAAGAAATCTGAACTGAGCAATGGCAAAATCACTAGCCATCACAGCTTGCATTCCCTCCATTCCACTTATTCCTATACCAACATGAGCGGCTTGAATCATGCTAACATCATTAGCCCCATCACCAATACTAAGTGTAATCTTTTGTGCCCCTTTTCTCACCAAGCTTGTCACCTGAAATAAGATTACGTAAATCAAATTTTAGAATCCGCTTCAAAGAACACATAGAACCAAGTTACTCACTGGATGTGAATAAGTGCCATAATTAAACCCAAGAAAATATGTGATTATCAATTTTGGCAACCAAAGCCCTAGAACAACAATATATAATCCCCCTTTTTTAAGGCATTGCCTAGACGAACTTAAATGAAATTACCTGTGCTTTCTGTAACGGAGAAACACGACAGCATACAACTGAAGTACAGTTCAAGCTCAAGCTGAGCAGCATCACGCGTAAACTTGGGTCTAATGCATGCATTAAACACTTTCCATCAATAACGAGAGACAATTTTGGTCCAGCTACGGTATGCAGAGAGTGTTGAGCTTCTTCAAGGCTCTTTTTCAGCTCCCTCTTTACTTCTTCTTTGATAACACGAGCAATCTCAACTTGATCACCCTACAATACAAACTTTTGTTATTAAAAAAGTAACTACAATGATTGTCTATCATGAAAATCTCACACAAGAAAAAAAAAAAAATTAAAGTAAAATAGTTACCCTTTCTTCAGCTTCCCTGATTGCATCCGTTTCAGAACTGATGACAAATTGTTTCATTTCATTGTTGATCAAGTTGCATGCTGTAGCATAACATAATCAAAGAGAAGTTATTAAAGTGGGCGATAGAAGAAATAAGATCTCAGAAAAAAAGTTTGTGACACACCCTACCATATGCAATATTAATAGCTGTTTCCATTTTGTCCCCTGTTAACACCCAGATCTTAATTCCAGCTCTTGATAAGGTTTCTATGCAGGTAGGCACCCCTTCCTGAAGTTTGTCTTCTATTGCAGTTGATCCGATTAGGATAAGATCCTTCTCGATAAGTTCTGCCACCTTCATGGATCAAGACACCTCACATTCATCAACTATAAATTATAAACTATTTCCTGTCGACTCAAAAACTGTATTCGAGGATACAATCATTCACATTACTTTAGGACAGAATCGTAAAATCATTTTCATTCATGTTATACAAATAAGTTTTATTGCTCCTGGAACCCAATTTCAACCTTTGGGATCTTTTGAAAGTTTACTCAAGAGAATGTTGCCTCAAGCATTGAAAAAAAAATGGGTAAGAAATAGTAGTATACCTCATCTAACTTCTTCTCACGGTCTCGTAATGCAGATTTGGCCTGCATGAACTTTTCATTCCAACTCTCATAGGTTTCTGGGTTTAAATTTTTATAGGCTAGGCAAAGGGTACGCAATCCAGAAGACCCAAATTGTTCCAAATGTTCTCTTGTTACTTTCCTCACATCGTCCGTACCATTAGCCAATCTCTCAAAGATTACATTATCAGCGCCCTGTGGGACAACGTTCCAAACAATGATCAAAATTTGATCCAGACGTACACAGAGAACCAATTGCATAAAGAACTATTACCTTACAGTAGAGTACAAGCCTTCCATCTGGGAAACGACATACAACAGACTGGCGCTTCCTAGTACTGTTGTGCATTGTGTAAAATAATATTAGTATGCTAAAATCATGAAAAAGAGAAAATAGACAAACAATTCACTGGCATATAGACCTGTTGAACTCGAGAACATTAAGGATCTCATAAGCCACATCTTGAATCTTTCCCATCTTCTCCACATGAGACTCGCGAACATACACCATAGTTGGAGTACGCCTGAAAATACATGAAACTAGTCTCAAACAAACTAACAGAGACTTGAGTAACAAAAGCACTTATAGAGAAAATCTATAAATTAAAACTAGGAATCATGGGATAAATTAACTAACTGCAAATTTGTCTTGTCAGATTGATTGCCTGAAATTTCAAATCTTTAGAAATTGAAAGGTAATGAGAATTACCTATAAAAGAAGAATCCAAAATTCTTGGCAGCAGTAACTAAGGCAGCTTCATCTGGAGATGCAGCTTGATAAACAATCTTCTCAGGGGACTCATCACCTTCAGGAAGGACAGTGTGACAGATGGCCAGGCATCTAAAAAGTTCCTAAAAATATCAAAAATGCAATATTTTAAGCTAGAATCATATTAGCGTGTGCACGTGTGTGCCCAAAAATCGTCACAGCAAAAATCCAGAACCCAAAACCGAGGAACTTCTTAAAACATCAAATTTTATAAGAGTCTTCAGTCAAGACAATTCTGTAGTTTTTTAGTATAAGGCTCCCAGAACAAAGGCCTCAAATTATATCCTTACATTCTCACCATCTATCAAATACACAATATACCGCAATTTCTCACGGAAACCCTATAACCCCATCACATCTTAGCTATTACAATTCTTAAACTGATTGTGAACCAAATCTCTAGGGAATGAAAGTAAGGCACCTTGCAAAGATCAGGATTAGGTTCGTTTCTCCAAGCTCCCCGCATTAGCCTTGGATCATCAAAATTAAATCCTTTTTCTCTTATTGCGCCAGTCGACCTATGCTCCTGAAAAATATTTGTAGCGGTGCAAATTAGACATGTTTGCATTGCACCATACGGCACGGAGCAACTTCACCATCTAAAAAGATATAATACCTCTTGAATTTTTAAGCCATGACGCTGAGCAATTCCTCTTTCTATTTCAGTGACACCACATCCATAACTTATACCTCCAATTGAACATTTGAAGAACTCCATCAAATTTCTCGTCAGCGTTCCGGTTTTATCAGAAAAAATGTATTCCACCTGAATGATACCATAGTAATTGCAACTGAAGTGAGAACAATAGCAAAGTACATATTTAAAATAATTATTAGCATCAGTTAAAATACTAGCAACAAAACAGAGATCTATATCATACAAGTAACAATCTGTGTCATGGTTTAGTAGTGGCAATATGCAGCATGGAATGATATCTACCTGTCCAAGCTCCTCATTCAAATTGGAAGTCCTGGCCGAGGCAGGGGTATTTGTTTCAGCATGAAACATATTAAGATCTCGGTTGATAAACTGGGTTGACTGGATAAACTTGATCATCTGGGTTTAAGGAGAGAAAATAGATATCATTCAGTTTACTAGTCCTTGTAGTGCAGACAGTAAGAGTAGGATACTAGGAGAGACATACCTCAATAGAAACATAAAGGGAGATTGGTATAATTGATGAGAACAGCGTGACTAGCGTGAAAAAGGTGAAAAACCCTATCTGTGGCAACAGACGGAAGCAGTATGGAAAATCAGCAATCCAGAAGTAGAATGAAATCAACTTCAACTATGCAAAACTATTTTTACCACAAGTCCATTACGGTATTCCCAATCTGAATTATGAAGACCCAAGTATTTGTCCTCACGATCCGTCACAATTGAACTGTAAATTTAAAAATATAAATAATTGTATCACAACAGGACATGAGAACTGGAGCATAAACAAATCGAAGCAGGAGTTGATAATTCACAAGATTGACGAGAAACCACACCAGCCTATAGCTCCAATCAGACACATTGTGACGAGGACACAAAAGATTGTAATAATGAGTTTGTCAAGCTTCTTTTCCAGCGTACTTCTTTTGGAAGGAGCATTCATGGCATTCATCATCACCTACACATGTAGAATTCCCCATAGAATAGCTTCAGATCATAAATGTAGCAATTATACAATGAAGTAGAAACCATAGAATGGTTTTAAAATACATGAATCCTATAAGCTAGAAACGCATGTTTGCAAAGCTAGTTTCCCATACAACAAGCTTCACAACAACTTACCTTCGTTTCATGACCAGTAAAAACTACAGCTCCAACTATATATTCTGTGTTCCTAAGACTGCATCCCTGAAAATGTAGATATCAAAAATCTCAGAATGTTATTAAATCTAATGATATAAAGCTCTGCACTAAATGAATGTAAATCTGCTTAGAATACTGTTAAAATCCAAAAATAAAAAAGTTGCAAAAAACATTCAAGATATCTCATAAGTGGATAAACATATTCTAAAACAAATAAAAATTATGCATGACAAATCATGAAATTGCAAAAACAAGACTGAAAAGGAAAAACAGCCAACGGCAGAAATAGTCAATCATACACGCAATAAAAGCTGGTCTGGAGAGAGAGGTAACGTCTGCTTTTGGACTACAAGGTTCCCAGTGAAAGTATACAGAGAATTGTTTGGTTGCTCACACTGAATTTCACCTGCATGGTAAAACACAGAGATGTTGGAGAAGTGAAGACATGTGTTTAACAGTTACAACACAATCATACTGAAATAAAAACTGAATAAAATGTAGGACAGTCAAAACAGAGGAAAAATTGCTTCCTTACACAGAAGAAAATAGATAAGAGACAAGAATATGATCAGCGGTAAGAGAAATGAGCTACAGTAACGGTCAGAAAAAAAAAAAAAACTCTACCAGACATATAACAATAACTTCTCTCTTCATAAGAGCCAGACAAACATCTAAACAAATGATATGCTATATAAGACTCTGCTTCCATTTTAGTGGTGATGCTTGTCGATTCATCAGGATGTGATATAAGAAAATGCAACGAGTTGGAGGTTAACTTAAAGTAGTAACCTGACCCAGGTGAACCTTTTTCAGCTAGATTCACTTATTTTTATGTCACTGGAAGGTAATGATCCAATGTATTATAATAATAATAATAAACATACAATTATTCTCCAGTAAAAAATATCTAAATCACCTGACGCCGAAAAAATTTGTTTGCAATCTAATTCATAGTGAATTAAGTACTATATGTCAATGCAAACAGGTTCACATCCATCTAAAAAAAAAAAAATTCTTGCATGACAACAATCAAAGCCATAGGCTAACCTTTAAACTCATAAGCTTTCTCTGGTACCAAGTAATCCCATGTCCTTTCAAGGGCCTTTCTTATTTTTAAATTTGTTTCTCCATCTAGATTTGCAGTCTGCACTCACAAAGAATAAACAAATGAACATACAATAGGTAAAAAACGTTCTTGATAACAGCTTTCGCCCTGGACAAAGAGCAGCAATATAATATTTTAAAGGGGATGTCAAAAGAAGCACCTCAACGTAGCAGATACCATCAGGATTAGTGCTGGACAGGAAAAGAATATCTGCTGGGAAAAATCCATCTTTTTTAATCTGTAAAATTTAACAATTATAGATCTTAATTCAAAGGTAACAAGCATCTGAAATAATGCAAGGAAATGTTGGAAGAACAGTTAATCCCATGAACGTCATAAGCATTGCAGGATCAACATGTGGAGGAACAAAAGATATCAAGGTAAGTTTGCAATGAGTGCTGTTAGTGTCCTGATTGTATTACCCAGCTCAGCCGATGGTATAAGTACCAAGTAAAAGAATTTAAGAGATGACTATTTGGTGGATTCTGGGGTTGGGTCGAGAAGTGAGTCTCTATCTATATCTATCTCTGTTCTCAAAAGTCTTGACTAACCATAGTGGTAACTAAAGTTCAGTACCTAACAGAACGCCAGGAAAATTTGAAAAAAATAATGTCTGTCTTAATCGCCCCTTGGAGAATCTTAAATGATAAATTAGAACTATGAAAGGTCGTCAACACAAACAAATTTCATAATCACAGCGTATTTTGCTAGAGGCCAGCAAAGTATGATTTTTATAAATATTTTAACTTTTATAAAAAAAGAAGAAACCAGTATAAATTATTGAATATCGTCAATGAGTTATAGAACCTTTCCATTTTGAAGATAGGAAGGAAGAAGTTACCACGAACTCTATTAGAATAACTAAAATGCAGGCTGTACAAACAAAAACCAACTAAACATGTGTGTCAACAGTGCACTGAAACGCACACAATAATAAATAAATGTAACCTAAGTGAATTTTGTCAATATGAGTAGAATCACCTCCGATAGAACAATAAAAGACTAACCTTGACAATATCTCCAACTTGCAACTTTCTCCAGGGAATAGGTACCCACTGTTGATCTTGTAAGATCTCCACTGTGCTATTATTTATGGACATATCATTTTGAAACCGTTTCTGCACCAGATTATGAAGGATTTAGAAGTTGAGACGCAAATGGGTCTTGAGACTCCAAGGCATCTTCTAACTTGAACAGATTATTTAAGGGCTGAGACAATTCTACTCTAAAACAAGGAGAAATGGGAAATTTCTGCAATGGAAAATCAAAGGAAGAACAGAAAAGTTTACCCAGTCTTCGAAAGCCTCTTTAATCAGAGAAACAAGAAGCACCATTGTCAGTGGAGCTACATTTGTTATTGGACTCACAGGGCTGCAGGACAAACAATCAATCTAGTTAATAACTGCATTTATCATGCATGAAATAATCAGCAAAAATTCATCCAACGAGAACAAAATTCAAATAACACGAGGTAACACATTAGAACAGTGTTTATAGAGTTAACATACCTTATTGGTGTCATTGATAGACACGAAATTCCAAGAAAGTATATGTTTGCTATGCGCCTAAACTGTCAGGAAACACATGACAACTAGGATCGTCACAAATAACAGAAAAGTCTCGTGGAAAGAACTGCAAGTGTTGAGAGTGTTGGAAGTTCATAGGTAAATCCACACTAGCCTTGGAACAGAAGTGCATCACAGACAAGAATGTTCAAGGGTTCCAATTAAAAGGCACAATTTTTTGGTTGGTAAATCCTAGGGTTCCATTCAAGTTCTCGGATTAGGAAAACACTAACTCTTAATTACATGCTGGAGCTAAGTTAACAACCCTTAAGATGCTTTCAATCCTTTATCACTGTAGATCCAAGCAACAAAGAGAAACCATGCGTATTTAAATACCTGTTCAAACAGACCCTTTGGCAGAAAGGTGAAAACATTGTACTTTGTTGTAGAAATCGAATTACCCTGAAACAATTAACCACACATTTCCATCAGAATACAAAAACACACAAATCAGATCGATGAATCCAAACAGCACAAATTTCAATGCGCATATCCCGTAATCGATTCAGAAAAATACACCGTACGCCGCACCAAAAGAACTAGTATATATAACTCCGGCGTACCTTGAACCGGACGGGTTGATTAGACTCTCGATCATTACAATAAACGGTACGATAAGTGGGAGCCTGTGGCTGAATATGACCCAACGTAACCGTTTGAGACGACGTCCGTCGATGACTCGCCGACGACGAATCAACGCTAAAACTACCCGATCGAACCATATCGGATTCACCCGATCGAATCCAACAGGTGTCGCGTCGACCTACAAAAATCGAATATACGACTTCACCACTATAATTCGCGTCGATTGGTCACCCTGATTGATTCGATTGCGCAAGGCAGAGATCTGAATCAACGATAGAAACTAGAAAGAGAGAGCACCAAAGGAGCAGCCTTCTCTTCCGTTTCAATGCAATGTTCGTCTCACAAAGTCGCTTCTTCTTTGGCTTGAAAATAAATAAAAATTAAATAATTTTAAAATTCTGTATTTTTTTTTTCCGATACGTATTAATTTCTCTTTCGGGGTTATTCTACTTCTTCTACCCGAAGAAAATTATTTTATCCGCGTTGATGAAAGCAAATGCATAAAAAATAAAATAAAATAAAATTCCGCGTTGAAGAAATTTAGACGCGCGATTACGCCGCGTAATCTTCAAATATATACATCGGGGGCTCACTTTGTTTGCTAGTATAATATACAATTAGAGGCTTAACTCGTTTAAACCCAGCAAATATAAATACAAGTGTGAAAGATTGCGGAAGCAGATGATTGTAATTTCAAATGTTATTAACAATTTATGTAACCTTTTTAAAGATCAAAAATATTAAATGGTGAACATCAGTTGTAAAAATTGTATCATTATAACAAGTTTTTGAAAATTTTAATTTTGAATAAATCATAGAATAACAGAAATATTTTTTTAGAGATTTGGAGCATGTTTTATAAATACAAATTTATATGTATAAATATATTTATTTTTGAAATCCGCTTTTAATTTATATATAATTATAGTATCCAAGAATTTGATCAACATTATAAAGAATTCGACATGATATATGCATAATATCATATAAAATGGATACAAATTTTTAACTGTTTTGTGTGCGAAAGGCATATGAAATAATTCTAATAAGGATTCAACTCTGAATTATACGTTTCAGTAAAGATTTAAATAACATGAATAAAATGAGAGGCATTTATTATTAGAGATCCAAGGAAATTCAACTTTGCATCCTAGATAGTAAGAGTCCAGTAGCCAAACACATCCTATTTCTCATAGGAGTAGTTGACAATTGAATCCAACTTTTTTTGTTTTTAATCATGGCTCTCTTCATTCTTCTAACTGGCTTCTGTAAATCAAGGTTCTTTTTTTTTTGAATTGATGATACAAGTGCAGTGGTATATTCAGTTTTGTTTGTCTTTTTAAAACGAAAAAAATTAAAACACAACATATTACTAGATAATTTTAGATGAATTTAGAGAATTTTTTAAGATTGTTATTAAAATCATATGCAATCTCATCTAAAATAATGAGATTTAGGTTTTTATATCTTTAATTTAGAAACCCTTTAAATACTTTAAAATCATTATAAACCTAATGCTTATAATATTTTGAATGACAGTTGTTATGATGGTATTTTTCCAAATTACTAGGTAAAAAATAGTATATTTTAATAGACATTAGAACCAATAATACTGAATTTGAATAACATTTACAAATTAAAGATTTACTCTAGGTTTTTGTCAAAAAAAAAAAAAAAAAGATTTACTCTAGGCTTTTGCGTTAAGCGTTTGGAAGATTGGCGCGTGAGAGTTAAAAGAATTTCTTATTGGTTTCTCAAAACCGCCATGCTGGACTCGTTCGTGTTTTTAGCTGTAAAACGCCATCGTTTCAACGGTCTTCATTGTGACATGGGCATCATGATTTTTTTTAAAAGTTGAATAGGCTGGTTTGAATTATGTTGGTGAACGACCGATGTGCACAATCCCAAAGATCGTGGAATTATATAAAATTGTTGACAAAAGACCAATAACAAAATAGCTAAACCGGGAAATAATATATACACCAATTTAGATCTCTCTTGCATGTCTTTAGTCGGTAAACAATTAACATTTCTTGTCAAAAAAATTTGTCCTTAAACTTGATATTCTTCAATCTTGAAGAATATGTTAAGATACAACAAATAAGAGGTTGACCAGAAATAATATTAGCTATCATTTGGATATTGGCACGATTAGAAATAATTTAATGGGATGATTATTCTATAACAATATGTTGACAACAAATAAAGCATTATATAAACATATTTTTCTTGGAACTCCTACTCCATTTGAAACCTACAAGACCAAGAACACGAGTTCAAAGATGTGTGGAGAAAACCACAAAAATTGTGAAAATATGATAAGCTATAATTACTATTATTGATAAATATTCCACATCGAAAGTTGCAAGAGATTTTGATTAGTATATAAGAGATATGGGTCATCTACTCATTGCCAATTAGTTTTGAGTTGGAAACTCATAGTCTAATATGGTATCAGAGGTCGATTTACACAGTCCAATCCTGTTTGACCCAAAGTTGGTCCAATCATCGACCAAGCCCGAATGTCGTCGATCCAACCCCAAACATATCGATATCAATGGTCAAAAGAGTCATCATCTCGAGGGGGCGTATTATGGATAAATATCCCACATCGGAAGTTGGAAAGGATCATGACTAGTATATAAGAGATATGAGCCAATTCACTCATTGCCAATTAGTTTTTAGTTGGAAGCCCATAATCTAATACTTACATCTTACATATGATCAAGGAAAAGAATCCCAGAGGAGCTATCAGAAACTCCATTACCATCCAAATTAAACTTGATCGAAGACGGTGAGAGTCAGATTCCATCCGTAGGAATCGAAGAGGAGAAGAAGCGATTGATGTTCGTCGAGGAAGTAAAACCCAAACACCGAGATTTGATCTCAGAAGAAGCTGAGCTCCATGGTAGAGTAGAGACTAGAGAGAGACCACTTGATTTTGCTATAGTAAAACCTCAAGGATGTTGTATAGCATCGCAATCTTTGTTACAAAGGTCAACTCTCACTAATTGATTTTCAAATTAATATAAATGATACGTCTGCTGATCATGACACATATAAGTGTCGTTTAAGATTTTCACACACATATAAAAAATAATTAAATTTTCTATTTTACCCTCTATTAATATATTATATAATTTTTTTCATTGGTCAATACATTAAAATAGTAGGGACAAAACTGAAAAATTTACAAAACAAATACATTGGAAATACAAAATAATACTCTTTGTCAAACAAAAATAAAACCTTAAAATGATACTCTTTGTGAAACGGAGAGAATATATTTCAACTATTATGTAAATTTTTTTGTATTTAAAATATAATAACTTGATTAAAATTTGAAGTATTATATAATATAGACCACAACTATACCTCATCTTATATAATTAATCCAAAAATATATAACATAACTAAATATATATTTAGTTGATATCCTCTATATATATTAACACTTATCACTAATTATAATATCCTTATTATTTTATGAACACACGGGTTTGTCTATTTAACAACGGAAACATGACGGAAATTTAGAAACACAAAAATATGTCTCATTAATTATGAGATAAAAACGAGGTTAGACGAGACAAGACCAAAAGTTCCTTAATATGGGGTTTTCAATTTAAAAATAGAAATGGGACTATAATTTTAACAGAAAAGACGTTTCATTTAAAATATGAGATAAGAACGGAATATGACGGGACAAGAACAAAAGTTTCTTAATACGAGTTTGTCTATTTCAAACGGAAATGGGACAAAAATTTAGAACACAAAAAGACATCTCATCTAAAATATGAGATATGAACGGGGTAAGTCGAGACAAGACCAATAGTTTCTTAAAACTAGTTTGTCCATTAAAAAACGGAAACGGGACAAGAATTTTAACACAAAAGACGTCTCCTTTAAAATATGAGCTGGAAAGGGATAAAACGGGACAAGACCAAAAGTTTCTTAAAACGAGTTTGTCTATTTTGAAAACAGAAATGGGGACAAAAATTTAGGACACAAAAAGACGTTTCATCTAACATATGAGATAGGAACAGGATAAGTAGAAACAAGACCAATAGTTTCTTAAAACTGGTTTGTCTATTTAAAAACGTAAAAGGACGAGAATTTAGGAACACAAAAAGACGTCTCTTTTAAAATATGAGATAGGAATGTAATAAGACGAGACAAGACCAAAAATTCTTTATATTTAAAAACGGAAACGGGACGGGAATTTAGTAACACAATAAGACATCTTATTTAAAATATGAGATAAGGATGAAATAAGATGGGACAAGACTAAAAGTTCCTTAAAACTGGTTTGTCTATTTAAAAACATAAACAAGACGGAAATTTAAGAACAAAAAAGACGTCTTATTTAAAATATGAGATAGGTATGCGATAAGTCGGGACAAGACCTAAAGTTCTTTAAAATGGGGTTTGCTATCTAAAAACGGAAACAAGACTTGAATTTGGGAACAAACAAGACGTCTCATTAAAAATATGAGATAGAAATATGATAAGTGGGGAAAAACCAAAAGTTCATTAAAACGGATTTGTCTATTTAAAAACGGAAACGGAACGGAAATTTAGGAATACAAAAGACGTCTCATTTAAATTATGAGAAAGGAACAAGATAAAACGGTACAAGATCAAAAGTTCCTTATAACGAGTTTTTCTATTGAAAAACGAAATGGTAAGGAAATTTAAGAACACAAACAGACGACTCCTTCAAAATATGAGATAGGAACGAGATAAGATAGGACAAGACAAAAAATTCCTTCAAACAGGTTTGTCTATTTAAAAACGGAAAAGAGACGGGAATTTAGGAACACAAAAAGACGTCTCACTTAAAATATTAGATAGGAACGAAATAAAACAGAAAAGATCAGAAGTTCTTTAATATTAATATTTATAAGTTTAAAATCGGGTTTAATATTTATAAATTTAAAATTCAAAGACAAAGACAAACCAATCTATATAATCCATTCAATATAAACACACATAATCATAATAAAGTCAAAATAAAATAAGACAAGCTAGAATTAAATAATATAATATATAATACTCCTTTCGTTCCACTATAATTGATTTTTTCAGGTTTTCACACACTTTATAACCTCCTTGAAAAAATAAATAAATTAGTTAATAGAAATAATTTCATGAAATTGTTTTCATTTAGTATGGGTAAAATAGGTAAACAACCAAAACTTGTACATTGAAAACATAAAACTTCTATCTTCATGAAACAAAAATAAAACTGAAAAAATCTATCATAGTGGAACAGAAGGAGTCATAAATAACTACAGTAATATTTTGAAAATATAAGAATATTTAATATTAAGTTTTATATATTTCTAATTTGCACTACTACAAGATATATACATATAATCCTATATACTATTTATAACTTATCCCAAATGGGATTTGTAGAATTCATGTTTTATTCTCTCATGTCTCATTTCCAAACGAGAATTGAAAACTTTTATCATACGTGAAAATATGGAACTTGAATTCGGGACTAAAAATGCAATGTTAATCCCTACAAGCAAGGGTCAAGAGAAAATTCATGTCTCAAACGGAAAATAGAATAATCCCATTTAAAACTTTACCCAATCTCTTATAATAAATATTGCCGAACGAGTAATTATTTAAAAAGAACAATTACATGATATAAAATTTCTGATGGATACGGAATGAGACAGTTTTCCATTCCAAAATAGATATGCAAATGTTTTATACTGAAATAACTCAAATCCAAACTAAAACCGACTCCAAATCTGATTTAACACCCTTAATCAAATTGTTAGAAATGTTTTGATAAATTTATAAATATACATGTAACATCACTTAACATTTACAACTATATTATATTTTAAATTTAGATATCAAATAATTTTACTTTACAAATCTAAAAATATTTCTTTATAGTAATTTAAATTTTACTTGAATATTTTATATTTAGCTTTTCTTTTCTTAAAACTAAATAGAAAATATTTTAATTAATACTATCTAAATAGATTTTCTTATAATTTTCTATTTTTTATTAGTGATTTAACTTTTTCAAAAAAAAATCTTTTAGAGTAATTATTTTTTTTTTCAATTTTTTTGATTTTGATTTTTTGTTATCTTCTCTTAATAGAATTTTATTTTTAAAATATATTTCTTCATAGTAAATTATTTTTTATTTGGATAAATATATTTTTAAAATCTAAATGAAAAAAAAATTAGATATATAGATTCATTAAGGGTAGAGTGGTAATCAACCATTTTAAGGATGAATGTGAGCATTTTATAATTTTCTTTTAGTATATAAGATTTATAACAAAAAAAGATTTGATATATTTATAATTTTATAATATAATTCAATAGTGAACCTTATATACTTTAAGAAGATATGTCTATTTCCGATTTCGGGAAAGCAAATAGCGGGCACTGAAGAAAACCGAATAATTCGGATAGTTTAAAAGATTATTGAAACTATTAATGATAAAATATAGGATGAGAATTTTGGGTAACGAGGCGCAATCCAAATTTGGAGTATTTTACCATGATCATGAACAAAAAACCTGTTTATTTAAGTTGTAAATCAATTGGCAAAAATAATCTAACTTAATTCATTAAAAACGAATAAAACTATGTATTTAAGTTTTAAAATAGGTCCCAAGAAGATGTGAAATATTTAAATTTCACAATATATTTCAATAATGAAACGTAATCTTATATATTAAAAGAAAGTCAAAAGTTCTCTCTTTCATCCTCATAATGATTGATTACCACTTTATCTTTTATGAATCTACTTAATTAAAAAATATGCCATTTACCTAAAAGAAAAAGCTAAAAATCAAAAATCGATTACTATAAAAATTATTAAAACAATTTGAAAATTTAAATTACTACAAAATAATTAGAAAATAATGAAAAATCTATTTAAATAGTTTTATTATAATTGTGTAGAGATAATCATAATGTATAGTTGTCATTATTTATCATTCATAAAAGATTAAAAAATGTCAAGATGATGACATAGAAAACAAAAAAATTATAAAGAATTAAGATTGTAATATTAGAATGTGTTATTCTTGTGGGTTAAGAACTCTGTTCTAATAGAGGTTAACGCCTTGCTTTCGGTCAAAGTCTTTTGACTTCGTCCTCAGACTAAACCCGCTGGCTGACTTAGAGTCTTATGTCTGGTACATTACTTTCACCAAGTGATTGTGTGGCAAGTGGAACGTAGCTACAAGACTTTTTGGCCAAAGGATTCACACCAAGAATGATGTGTGTCAGTGGCAAGAAGAAAAGCAGGTTGTATTTGGTGACACGGGCAAGTTCTGTGCTAGTCTATCTAATTAGCACTATAAAGAGACTTCATTATCAGAAGAAATGAAACTGTGTATAAGTGCTAATCAGAAGGATTTTTCTTAATAGAGTGGAATAAGAGCAAAAGAGCTCTTTGTGCTTCTGACTTCTTTCGACATAGTATCTTCAATGCTTTGCTGGAATTCTCGAATTGAGAAATTTTCGAGGTTAATGAATTTTAACGAATTTGAATGTTGTTAAAAGAAATATATTTTCAATTGTTTCATCCTATGCTTATTGAGTAAGATAAGATTAATAACAAGTCACATCTCCCATACTTTTTGCATTCCACCAAATCTTTGTAAAATTCACAATTTCTGAAGCAGAGGAGCTCTGCCAATATGTTTAACCTGTGGACAAGAACAATGAAAAAGATTTGCTGAAAACTACACCTCAAAGTATGCTGTTCGTCTTTGGAAATTATGTAGTACCAAAGGTGGAAGAAGCAAGGCGTTTTGAGTTCCTAACAACAGGATTTACATACCACCAGTTTACCAGAGATATACAAAAGAAAAATCAAGTGGTGACAAAGCAGAGATGAGATGATGATTTTCACCGAGGACAAAAAAAAAGCAAGATGTTGTTCTAGTATAAATCCAGTGAATATGATCATTTTTGCACCCAACAAATCGTATATTATATGCCAGTTGCTGTGATGAGTTTTGACTTACTCATGTCAACTGAAAAGATTGACAATTGTGGGACATGTGTCGGCAAAGAGAAGAGCTGAGACCATAACAACATCCATCCAATCCTTTCAATTAAGTACAAAAACATAGATTTTGTTTTTTGGCTTTTCTACGCTTTAAGCCACATCTAAAATAATAAAAAACTGTAAAGGCAGGAGTCTAGACAAAACAACTATACAAAGATCTCAGATTTGATTGATCTAAAAATCCGAGAATATTACGCCTTTCTTCATGTTTTCCAACCGATTCGTTATTTCAACTTCCCCCTGAGTCGTCTCCTGATGCTATTCCTCTATGTAGCCGCAAAATCTTCTGTTTGCATATCAATGACAGAGTATACTCCTCAGGTTTGACTAATAGATGTTGGTCGACCAACTCTCTCATATTCACTATCCATATCCACACTATCATCAGTCAAACCTTTAATCTCGATGCCTCCTCTGCTCAATTGGCTTCCACCAGATTTCATAACTTGCTTGGATAACTGAAGATAGTTTTTCACCAGTGAAAAACTTGGGCCGATGCATAGAACCAATGCTTGGAGAATAACCTTCTGTGTCGTCATCAACCCGAATCCGGTAAACAAAAACCCATCACACAGGCCGACATATTTATCCATGTCGTATAAGTAATCAATTGAGGTCAAGAAAAAGACGAAGGAGAGTAAAGCTGTCATCAAAAACGTATCCGTCTCTATCTTGACGGAAGACACAATTCAGTTAAAGAGGTAATAACAACCAAATGAACCAATAGATATAGATATGGCATAGAAGAAGACATTGGTGAAGAAGCAAAATCGTACAGATGACAAAGAAGATGAACGGAATCCACATCTTTTCCATCGACAGAGACGCGTAGCACATGGAGCAGAAGAAGAAGATGATAGTGAAAAAGTACGACATCATTGCAACTGTTCTAGCTCTTTTCATGGCATTTCTTTTGTCTGTGGAGAAGCTATCATCGTCTCCGTCGACTTTATCTTCGCTGACTCCTCCTCGAGATTTCGTAACTTGCTTGGATAACTGAAGATAGTCCTTCACCAGAGATAGTCCTTCCGAGACGGATACGTTCTTGATAAAAGATTCACTCTCCTTCGTCTTTTTCTAGATCGCAGTTGGTTACTTATATGACATGGATGAATATATCAGCTTGTGTGATGAGTTTTTGTTTGCCGGATTCAAACCTATAAACACATTATTTATTTAACTACCCAATAACATCAAAGCCTCTAAACGGGCCAGAAGCTTCACTTCAAGTCTTTAAGCCTCTTCCACGTCATCATCTATGCTTTCTTCTCCCCTATATAAACTCTTCTGGCATAACAAATTCACGATACAAACACCAAACGATTCTTCACTTCTTCGTTTCCACCTAACGATATATTCCAAACAACAGAACTCTTCCCATTTTTTCCACCAAGAACTTCTGCAATGGCATTCAAGCGGATCATGCTCGCTCTGAGTTTTAGTCTCATGCCCAATACATCTTCTTCATCACGAACCAACAAATCTTTTTTCTCAGCAAGAACGTTTGCAGTACTTACGTTCTTTTTCACTGTCATCTTCTTCTGCTCCACATGCTACGAGTCTGTGCCGATGGAAAAGATGTGGATTCCGTTCATCTTCTTTGTCATCTGTACGATTTTGCTTCTTCCGCTGCGACCGTTGAATCTTGAAATCCGTGTAACCAATATCCTCTTCTACGCCATATCCAAAACCATTGGTTCCTTTTGTTGTTATTACCTCTTTAACTGGATTGGGTCTTCCCTCAAGATAGAGACGGATACGTTCTTGATAAAAGCTTCACTCTCCTTCGTCTTTTTCTTGATCGCAGTTGATTACTTATACGACGATCAATTGATTACTTATACGACATGGATGAATATGTCGACTTGTGTGATGGGTTTTTGTTTGCCGGATTCGGGTTAATGACGACATAGAAGGTAATACCCCAATCATTGATTCTTTGTATCGGATAAAGTCAAGCACACGATCCACTATCCGACATTTTATGAAGTTTAGTCATAGGATGTTGATACAATTGCAGGATGATATGCATACCTTGCTCATGGGACTTCCTTTGTATGTCTCATATGCACCATTTCTTGCAGCAAGCTCTGAAGATGCTTTGAGTGCAGGGTAGTATATGGTTTCGAATATATCCGTATTTAATTTTTGGGCCTGAGTAACAAATCAAACTGCTTAAGAACAGAGAAAAAACAAATTTCTTCCCAAGGTTGATCATTACGCAAAGAAGTCTACCTGTGGAGAATCCAATGGCATTCCAAGAAGGATAAATGCATCTGCAAGACCTTGTACACCAATACCAATAGGTCTATGACGCATGTTTGAAGTTTTTGCAGTCTCCACAGGATAGTAGTTTCCGTCTATTGTCCTATCGAGATCATTAGTAACAGTAGCAGTTACCTCAGCTAACTTGTCGAAATCAAAGTAACGACTCTTTGAGCGAAGGCTGCCAACAAGCTGGGATGGATGAGAGTCCAATGGGACGTCCTGTTGTGAGAAGATATAATGTTAAAGAGGTAAGAAAAAGCAAATTTAGAGAACCGGCAAACCAATTTCTCTAGCTAACTCACTTTCTCCCTAACAAATCTTGGCAAAGCAATGGATGCAAGATTGCACACAGCAGTTTCTGTTGTACTTGTGTACTCAATAACTCCAGTACATAAACTGGAGGAGTTTATGGTACCCAGATTTTGCTGATTGCTTTTTCTGTTGCATGAATCCTACAAATAGAGTATTAAAATCAACGGTAATTAAGAACCAGTGGCTAATAACAGATATATAGCTACAGAAACATGAATGTTACTTAACCTTGAAAAGCATGTATGGCATTCCTGTTTCTAGCTGGGATGTCAAGATATCATAAAAAAGGGCCTGCGCCTTAAGAACCTTCTTGGCCTTTCCCTAAGACATGAACGAACGTAACTTTTATTTGAGATAACAAGAACTCAAGTTACATAAGAAGCAGTATATAATACATGGGATGAAATAGGGACTCACCTCTCTTTCATACTTTGTGTACAGTCTCTCAAATTCTGAGCCCCAGCAATCTGCCAAACCTGGAGCTTCATTAGGACAAAACAGTGACCAATGCCCATTACTCTTGACTCTCTCCATGAAAAGATCGGGAATCCAGAGAGCTCTACCCATGTGCTCCTCCTGCATTGAAAAAGTTGTAACTTGGAAACTACATCTGAGGAGAAGATGGTGATCATTTATCTTGGTATGACTGTACTGTACCTTTCGGTGGTTCTTCCGGAGCTCTAGAAACTGAGAAATGTCAACATGCCATGGCTCCAGGTATACAGCAAAAGCTCCTACACAATATATACATGAGAGAGAGAGAGAGAGACAAAAATGATATCGTCAAAGTACCATTCCTCTTACGTAGCTCCTCCTTAATTAACATCCAGCATTGTAACAATGCCATAAGACATTCCATTTGTGCCACGAATGTTATGAACTGAAACACTAATACTGCCAGCAGATTTGCTTAAAACAGCACACTTTTGGAGTGTGCCCTCGATGCTATCATCTTTCATGCAGATAAGAAAGCTGCTACTTAACTGCCAATCCAATTATTTTCAATAAATAACCAGCAAGATTAAGACTATATTTCAATACATAGGTATCTATATTTACTTGAGGCCTTGGAGTTCCTGCGTTGAAGATAGTAGGAGATGCATGAGTGAACAATCTCTGAGACATCAAATGGTAACTTCTGGTTGCAGATTCAATATCGTCCTTGTAGATGCCAACAGCAACCCTCATGAGCATGTGTTGAGGCCTTTCCACAACTTTCCCATGGATTTTCATGAGGTACAACCTCTCAAGCGTTTTCAATCCGAAGTAGTCATAATCATAATCACGGTCATATATGATTTCGCTGTCTAGACGAGCAGCGTTCTGACATTGAAACCAAAGGAAAGCACGATTCAGAGATACATTATATTCTTAGCTTGGAGATTTTACCATCTACGTCACACCAAGAAACATATATTAATAACCTTACCTCCATAACTATCCTAAATACATGCTCATCTATTAGAGAATCCTTAAGTCCATATCTCTCATCAACATGGTAGAACATGTCTGCAACCCTGAAATTATAAACTCAAATCAATGATACACTCAAACCAAAGCAAACAAAAAACAAAAACAGTACTCTCACGTCTCAGAAAATGATTTCTTAGTGTTCTTGTGAAGATTTGAGACAGCAATCCTAGCAGCAAGCTGAAAATAAAGAAATGATAATTAAGGATCAGGTGGATAAATCAAATAAAGGAATGCAAAAATCATATATTATTCGGGAGAATACTAACATAGGCATAATGAGGATGGTCACAAGTCATGGCAGCAGCAGTATCAGCAGCCAAATCGTCGAGTTGAGTAGTGGTGATTCCATTATAGAAACGAGCAGAGACTTTCTGAGCAACGAGGAGAGGGTCACAATGGTAACTGCTAAGCCCATAACTAAGCTTCTTAAGTCTCACTGTTATTTTATCCAACTCAACAGTTTCAAGCCATCCATCGCGCTTCACCACGTACATGTTACTTGCCATTAGCAGAGGAATTGATCTGTCGAGCAGATACAATAATTGAATGGTCTTTTTATATAAGAGATAAATATGGAGGAATAGTTTCTTCTTCCTTAAGCTTTAGCCGACCTTATATAAATCCATTTATTAGATAAAGTTAAATTAGGTTAAATGAGTTATTTCGATTTGGGCCTGTAATTTTAAGGTGAAAGACTAGCAAAATAAACAGAATCAAAGCCAACTAAAAAAAGGTGTTAATATGATTCTTATGTATCTTATGACTATAAGACTACTTTAAAGGTTTGTGATACAATAATTAAACAGTTTTGTTTTTAATAAGAGATAAATAAGGACTATTCTTTTTCCCTAAGAGCATGATTAATGGATAGTTTCTTAATGAGTTTCTTAAGTAATATTTTAATAATTAATTAGGTTTAAGAAACTTTGTTAAGAAACTTTGTTAAGAAACTATGATTTTTTGTCATACAATGGTAAGAACCTCTAATGGGGTTCTTAAAATTTTTTTTTACATAGGTTTCTTGTTGCAAGTTTTAATCAGTACTCTACAAAAATAATGGAACATACTTCTTAGTCTACATAGATAATGAATTGTAATTCTTTCCAATAAACAAAGCTTCAGGCTATAGCCAGCAACATTTACCTAGGCTAAGAGACAAAAAAATCAACCACTAATATCTATGAAATGTGTAAAGCTGAAGCATATGTACCTTGAGCTCATTCTTTGACCTTATAGGTTCTTTTGTTTGCAAACCGAAGTCATCATCCTCATCATTGCTCCAAGCAATCATCTCATTCACTTCATCATCGTCATCATCAGCATCATCATCATCATTATCTTCAACAACCTCAATTTCGTCATCATATTCCTCATCTAAATTCTCTATCTCACCCTCTTCAAGTTCCCCTGCTAGATCATCCTCTTTCCTCATGACCATGTGATCTTCAAACTTCTTTTCCTTCTTTTTTTCTTCTTCGTCGCTCCCTTCTTCATCACTCTCCTCTTCTTCACAGCTACTACTAGTACTACTGCTTGAAGAAGAGCTTGAGGTTTCGCTCTCAGACTCAGCAGAATCCGTTTTCCCGTTAGCATCATCATCCATCGCCAAACTTACCTTCTTCAACCCTACTTCAATAGAACAAGCCAAACCCTCATCTGTTTTCTTCAACCCTGTATCATCCAAATCCATGGTAGGACAAGCAACAGATGCATCAGACACAACAACTGGCTCAGTCTCACCTTCCATTGGCCTAGAGTTGTTAGAAACAACCGGTTCTGATTGAGCTCACTTCAACTTCACCATACATTACTTGATGATTGGTTGAGTTTTAGAATCATTAAAAAGCCAAATAGTAATCTCAGTGATGCCAAGTTGGATCATCAAAGGGAAAGAAGAATCAAAACCTGGCGTTAGTGATGAGACGGAATTTGATCCAGTAGACATCTGTGAACTCCTCACAGTCTTCAGCATCCATAGGTTTACATCTACTCGAACCAAAAGTAACCAAATCTAAAAACCACAAATACCATTGTCAATAAGATCAATGCCATAAACAAAAAGCAGTACTCACTCTTCAATCTCTCCATAAGTTGTAAATAATCTCATGAGATCGTCACCGCAACCCAAAGCTGGGACATTACGTACTATCAAGTATCTGAAACCAACAAAAGGTTCAATAAAGTGAGGCAGTCGGCAAGAAGAACAATTGATTGAGTAAAATTGCAGTCAGACCTTGATTCATCGCAAACTGTATAAACCCTAACAGCTGGGGATTCATCTTTGTATCGACCCATGCTTCAGTACAACAGCTCCTAGTTCGTATCGTTGACAAGACAAGTAAATAAATGGTGATTCTCTTGGTCACGTTCTAAGTCGTTCTCTGCCACGGCGAAGGGTGAAAGGTAGAGGAACAAAGACTGATTCGATGAAGATTTGGATTAGGGATAATCGTTTGCACAATCAAATCTAAAAGCAACTTACTCAGATTTGGATTGAGCTCACTCCAACCAGACATGTCATCACAAACCTTGGGCTCTACCTCAACCACCGACTCAGAGTTGATTGAGCTCACTCCAACTTCCTCAGACATGACACAAAGAAGAAGAAGAAGAAGAAGAAGAAGAAGAACGAGAGAAGAAGAAGAAGAAGAAACGACTAAGGATCGGTTCTTAAAATCGATTTTTAAGAACCGTTTTTTATTATTTTCTTTTCTTTTCTTTTCATTTAATTTAATTATGCTTTAGTTTAAGAAACTCATTAAGAAACCCCGTTAATCATGCTCTAAGCATAAGCCTACTTCCCTAGGTTCGACCTTGACATGGTTAGCATTTATTTTGGCACCCTTCTCTTATCATAAGTTCCTAGCAACTGTTTTTGGTTGGTGTTTCTTTCAAAAAAAAAACTTCTTATGAAGACTTATGAAGATACCTCTGAATCTAGAAAAGTTATAACCCATATTATAAAATTTTAAAGTTATATTTTAAAAATAACACATGACGGGTTATATGACATACCGGGTTTGATTCGATATTAATAGATCATTAACCCTGGGCTAAAATAGAAGTACGGGTTGGCGAAGCATGTTGAGTCGATTTTAATATATCATTATTCTAACGCTATAACACGCGTTGGCGGGGCATGTTGAATTGATTTAGTTAAGTTTGTTTGATTCCAAAAATTCACCCGCAGACATGTTCGGATATCCGTTTGGATTCGGGTTCGGATCAAGATTTGGGTTCGAGTATTTTGGGTTTTGAAGTTAGGATCGGGTTTGAGTGTGAGTATATTAAATATTATTTTATATATATATATTGTTATTGATAAACTTAATAAGAGTTTAAAATATTATAAATTTTTAAACTTATAAATTTTTAAAAATAACACAGGACATGTTATATGGCAGAAGGGGTTTGAATCGACATTAATATATCATTAGCCCTCCGCTAAAATAGTAGGACGGGTTGGCGGGACATATTGAATCGATTTTAATATATTCATTAATCCAACGCTATAATACGGATTGAACAAAAAAACGACCCGCAGACATGTTCGGATATCCGTTTGGATTCAGGTTTGGATCGGGTTTGGATCGGGTTTGGGTTCGAGTATTTCGGGTTTTGAAGTTAGGATCGAGTTTGGGTGTGAATATATTAAATAATATTATTTATATATTGTTATTGATAAATTTAATAAAATTTTTAAAAGATTACAAATTGTAAAGTTATAAATTTTTAAAAATAACACTGGACGAGTTAGCATAATGGTTAGTCCTACTATTGTATTACCTTCTGAATTTATATTCGATAAAAATGTAAATAGTGATAAAAAAAAGAGGAAATTCTGATTATATTTAAAAATCAATCAATACAATGTAAAAATACATATTATTATTATATTTTCCGAACACTTCATAAATTGTGTTCAAAATTCTAAACAGTAGATAATATTAACTTGATTATATATTACACATATGAGTACTTATTAAATTAATATTTATATAATTATAAGATTAATAATCAACAAACATAGCAAATAACTATATAAATTTTAAATATAGATATATCATATATGTAACATATTTTTATAATAATAAAAACTGCAAATAAAGTGTTTTCCTACCTAAATTTAATATCTAAAACAAATAAACAAAATAACATATTAAAAATCAAAATCAAACATTAAAAAAATCATCGACCCGCGGTACAGCGGGTTAAATCATAGTTATCCTATTAAAATTAGAGTACAAATTAGAACTTATCCATGTTCTTACAAGGTAAAAATAAAATTCGCTTTATTAAGGGTATTATAGTTCGAAAATCAGCGAAAAAAAATCTTAACAGTCATTTCGGGTCAATTAATGTTATTTGGATCTGGAACAAGAACAAGCGTATCGGTTTTTCGGATCATTGAGCACATAATTAATTATCTACAATCCTTACAATCAAACACAATTATTCTTATTTATTTAATATTGAGATTTTAATAATATGATAACAAACATTGATTTCGAATTTTCTAAAATATCTCATCTAATTATAACTGATATATTGGTAAAAGAAACATAAATCTAATGCACTAATTTTAAGAATACAAAATATTTTAACAAGAAAATCTAAACAATAAGAATCAATAAAAAAATAATTTCCTTATTATCTTATTACGAATTTTCTCAAAATAACTTTTAATTAATTAAAATCTAAAATGATCTCCCATTAGTTATTTTTGATTTAATTTTCTTATTTTCGAAATTATTTCTTTTTATATTTATACTCGCTAATTTTTTTTTCCTTTTATATTCATACTCGCTGATTTTTAATTTGTTAAAACTAAAAAAAAATCTAAATGCAATCAATATTTAAAATATGCAATAAATATTAAATTATGTAGTAAGGAATATACCAAAAAATTCTTAAAAATGTGTACACGATACACCATATCTCTACCTATAAATACAATTCATAATCCCTTGCTTTATGTATAGCCTTCACCATCCTTTTTACTTTAGTTTTATTAAAAATGTGTTATTTTTACATGTGTCTTAGGGATTTAAAATCAAGGCTGGCCATAGAAGAACTTAAAAATGCTGACCTTGCCGTCTAATAATCATCACTCTTAGGTAATATTGTGTTGTTGACAAAATAAAAGTAATATTGTGTTTTATTTGCTATTTTTGTTTTTCAACTCCTTTACTAATATCAATCTTAACATTTTACATTGGATGTTAATTTTGTAAAAGATTGATAAAAATTATATTTGAACAACAATATTTATGTCGGTATATATATTCCGAGATCTTTTCATTCACGTTATTTAACAAATAAGTTACATTACCGGAAACATAAGTTATTTTAGTCAATCCGTATTTTGTTTTGCCAAATCGTAATATTTTTAAAATCCGAGGTTTTATTTCCTTTGGTATTTCCATAAGTATGAAATTAATATCAACTATTACTAAATATTAATAATAATAATATATAATACGTTTTTAAATAAAAATCAAAGATATGCGGGTTGGTAGATTTACAAATATTATAAATTCATTTTTTGTCAACATCTATTAGTAAAGGGGGTTGACGAATTCGTTGGCAATCACGACTTACTAAATCAAATCTCAAAACATAACCTACACAATATATATATATATATATATATATATATATATATATATCTCATTGTTATGTAATCTATAACGAGATTTGATTTTAATTGATCTCCAAGATTTTGATATATCACTCTTTATAAAAATTGATTTAGATTTTTTTTTTTTGCCTTGAAGATTATATAACAAATAAATGAATATAACATTAATTAGATTTGAACAATCACAATTTCAATCATTCATATGGATATCATTCAATTATTTAATTTTATACCTAGGGAGCTACCCGCACTATGTGCGGGGAAAAAAATAGTAAGAGATAGCGACATTTTTGTTTATGATGGTAGTAAATGTGATATCTCATGTTTTCAAATTTGTTTATTGCTGACTATTCATTCATAATTGATAAAAGATTAAGAAATATTAGCAATTGTTTATTGATTCAAATTCTTGCGTGTTATGTTTAGTATTGGTATAACAAATGATGTTCAAGATCCTTTATATAAGGTATAGTCCTTATTGAATTTAAATGTTATTATCTTGAAATTTTTAAATCTATTATAAATGGAAGATAACGACAACTATACATTACAATTATGGGATAACGATCTATTTCCCTATGATAACTATGTCGGAGAATCAGATGCTTCCCAATCTTTGACCACGATTGCACATGAAACTATCTTGTAAAACCTAATTCCACTCGAATCCATAGTTCTCATCCTATTTCCCCAATTTCTTGATTTCTGCGGTTTACGGGTTTGTTAACCGAGTAACTAAGAAACTAGACCAAATTAAACCCAATTAAACCCAGATTTAGACCCAGATGACCCGATTTCAACCCGATAAACTAATCCCCAATCCCGATTACAACCCGATAAACAATCCACAATCCCCAATCCCCAAATTCTAAAATCAAAATCCCTAAACACACAAATCCCCTTTCCACGATTTCCCCCAATTTCCCACGCCGTAATCCGAGGCTCCGACGACAGAATCAGAAGCTACGCCGGTGAATCAAAGCTCATAAGACTGCATAAATGGCTTTAATCCTCTGAGATGAACCTGGCGAAGGTAATTTCGACAGTTTCGACGAAGAAGCTCAAGATCGGGATGAATGCTACATCGAGAAGCTTGCGAATGAGTTCTCAAAGGAAGAGGAATCGATACGTCACAATGTGTACCCGGATAGTGATGAGGAAGAGGAAAAAGGACGCAGTGCAAAGAGAGACACAAACATTGATCGTGGTGAGGGTCTGATGTATCGAGGGCAAGCATTCTTCAACGGAATCGAATTCAAGGAGTGTGTACTCGATTATGCACTGCGAACCGGCTGTAATTTGAAGCAATACAGGTATGATAGGGATAAGATTGGGTATAGATGTGTAGGTGGTGAAAACCAGAGTTGTGAATGGAAAGTTTTTGCCTCATCTCTGCCAAATGATAGGAGGTGGAGGATTAGGCTTTTGAAAGAGAAGCATAGATGCATCCCTAATGGACAGTGTGAGATGTTTAAGGTTCCTGTGATAGCTAGGTTATTTGTAGATAAGATTAGGGAGAATCCAGAAAACTACATGCCTGCGGAGATAGAAAAGATTGTAAAGGAAAAGTGGAAGGTCTCTGTTACTAGGCCTCAGTGTCAAGCTGCTAGGAACAAGGCACTGAGATGGATAGACGTGGAGTATGATCATCAGTTTGCTCGTCTACGGGATTATGCTGCTGAGATTCTGAATGCAAACGCGGAGTCTGTTGTGGAGATTGACACTGTGAAGAATGCTGAGGGTCAGGACTTGTTCAACAGATTCTATGTGTGCTTTGATGTACTGAGAAGGACTTGGAAGCAAAGTTGTAGGCCTCTAATAGGAGTAGATGGCTGCTTCCTAAAGTCAAAGATTAAGGGACAGCTACTGGTTGCCATTGGCAGGGATGCAGACAATGGCATATATCCAATAGCTTGGGGAGTTGTTCAAGTTGAGAACACACAAAATTGGCTATGGTTTATGAAGAGATTGAAGGAAGACCTGGGATTAGGTGATGGATCTGGGTACATTCTAGTCTCTGATCGTCAAAAGGTTTGATTTTGTTCCCTTGTTTTGCCTTTGATTATGTTGTTTTGATTGTGTTATATGCATCTGATTGTGTTAAATGCATCTGATTGTGTTATATGCATCTGATTATGTTCATTGGCTTCTGTTTCAGGGTTTGATCAAGGCTGTTGAGTGGGAGCTACCACAGATGGAGCATAGAATGTGTGTTAGACACATTTATGCTAACTTGAAGAAGAATCATGCTTCTAAACTTCAACTGAAGCCACTGCTATGGAACTTGGCTTGGAGCTACAATGAGTTGCAGTATGAAGAAAGGTTAGAAAGGATACATGCATATGATACTGGGGTGTATGATGATGTGTTGAAGACAAACCCCAAAAGCTGGTGCAGAGCCTTTTTCAAGTTGGGGAACTACTGTGAGGATGTTGAGAATAACTCAACAGAGTCTTTCAACAAGACTATCAACAAGGCAAGAGAGAAACCGTTTGTGGCTATGTTAGAGACAGTGAGAAGGCTTGCAATGGTAAGAATTGCCAAACGATCTGCAATCTCTCATGATCACAAAGGTATAGCTTCTGTCCCTTTTCTATACTATCTATAACTTTAGTTCTGGAAGGTTTTTTAACTTGGGATTCTGTTTCTGTTTACTCTTCAGGTGTATGTACACCGTATGTAGCAAAGTTTCTTGCAATGGAGCACAAACTAGCTGCTTTGTGCAAGGTAAGTACCAGCACAAATGGCCTGTTTGAAGTCAGATTGAATGGAGATAGTCACAGAGTTTGCTTGAGGAGGAGGACTTGTACGTGCAAGAAGTTTCAGATATGTGGTATCCCTTGTGAGCATGCCTACGGAGTGATCTTGGAGAAGAAGCTGACTCCTGAAGATTATGTGTGTGTATGGTTTACGACTGAGATGTGGAAGAGGAATTATACAGATGGCCTGGTTCCACTAAGGGGTGCAAGATATTGGCCTTCAACAGAAGGCCAAAATGTGCATATACCACCTGAGCCAGCACAACCAGGGAGAAAGAAGATCACCAAGGCAGACAAGAAGAGGAAGAGAGGTGTCAATGAATCCCCAAGCAAGAAGAAACCCAAACTGAAGAAAAGAATAATGCACTGTGGCATTTGTAAATCAGATTCTCACAATTCTAGGACCCATCAGAAGAAGATTACAAATCAGGTTTTAAATGGTTTTAAGAACTATGGTATGGTTTATATTTTGATTTATGGTTATCTGTTCTCAAGCTTGGTTTATGTTTTGTAGGTTTCACAAGGTGAAACTTCTCAAGGGCAAGCATCTCAGGAGCAAGCATCCCAGGGTTGTCTAACTCAGGAGCAGTAGGATTATGTTTTGTATGCTCTTTGTTCTAGGTTTAAAATCGGCTATGTAAGGTCCTTGGTTTTTGTTTTTGGTACTAAAATCAATCGGCTATGTAACTCATTACTACTCTTAAATCGGCTATGTAACTCTAGTACTTTTAAAATCGGCAATATAACATCTTTTGTTCTCATTTGGTCTCATTTTCATTTGGTCTCATTCGATCTGTCTTGGTCTCATTTGGTCTCATTCGATCTGTCTTGGTCTCATTTTCATTTGGTCTCATTCGATCTGTCTTGGTCTCATTTGGTTTCATGATGCTTATCAAAACTGTATGAAAGGATAGTCAACAACAACCCATAACAATACCATAATAAAGGATCAATGTCAAAGGAGATAAAAGCATACAAAGACAACCCATACAAGAACATATGATCCATACAAGAACATACAACAACCCATCCTACCAACTGAGATTGAAACAAACCATGATCACACAAATAACAACTCCAAAAACCATCATTTTTTGCATCTTTGATTTGAATTCAGCTCTTAATTCAAACAAAGCATCTTCCACACTCTCAATTGTATCTTTCTCTAGCTTCTGAATCTTCTCAAAAATCATCTTCTGTTGCTTCATTACCTCTTCTTTTGCTTCTTCTTGTACTCTCCCAATTTGTACATCCAACTTTGACACCTCATCTAGCAAAGCTTCGTCAATCCACTTAAATGTGTGACTGTCATTCATAAGCTACAAATTATGGAGGTTAAGAATCATTCATACAAAATCGACATCAACTACAACATAGGAGAATACGAATTACCTTCTTAGATGCAGCATATCCACACCGAAAATAGCGACGACATGGATTTGGGTCGGATTTCGAAATCTTGGCCACGATTTCTTCACCACACCAACACCTCTTAGGAACCCCATTAACCCTTACTCTTTCACGGGAATTTGTTGATCCAGTCGACACTCCACTAACATTGCTCATCGTTTCCTTATTCGATTTCACGATTTAGGGTTTGAAAGTGGGGAAATTGTGAAGAAATTGGGGGAAACCGGGAAAGGGGATTTCAATGTTTAGGGATTTTGATTTTAGAATTAGGGATTTGTTTATCGGGTTGAAATCGGGTCGTTTGGGTCTAAATCTGGGTTTAATTGGGTTTAATTTGGTTTAGTTTCTTAGTTACTCGGTTAACAAACCTGTAAACCGCAGAAATCAAGAAATTGGGGAAATAGGTTGAGAACCATGGATTCGAGTGGAATTAGGTTTTACAAGATAGTTTCATGTGCAATTGAATCGTGGTCAAAGATTGGGAAGCATCTGATTCTCCGACATAGTTATCATGGGAAAATAGATCGTTATCCCTACAATTATCTCTATATAATAGTTAATATTTCATAAATTTTTCAAACTATCTTAATTTGTCCATTATATCAAATATATATATATATATATATATTATACATATATAAGTCTTGGTAAAGGATCAGATGATTTTGTAAAAACATTATATCACAATATTTTATTTTCCTTATTTTGTTTTTGGTAGAAATATAAATTTTCGGTTTCTTTAAATTTCCTAATCCGTATATAATTATCTTGTAATAAATTTAGGGTTGTCATAATGGATCAAAATTAATGGGTCGACCCAACCCAACCCGACCCATTAACCCTAATGGATTGATAATAATAGATCAAATGGGTTAATGGATCAAATGGGTTAATGGATCAAATGGATTGATGGATCAAATGGATTGATGGATCAAATGGATTGATGGATCAAATGGGTTAATGGATCAAATGGATTGATGGATCAAATGGGTTGTGGTGAAATAGATTGGGTTGAAATGGGTTAATGAGTAAAATTAGATTATTCATTACGCATTAATTTTTCTATAACCATCTTACCACCATCTTCGAATATATAAAGTAGGAATTCACATTTTTGGCGTAAAAATTGTGAAATCACGTTTTTGGTAGAAAATTATAGAATCTCGGTTTTGGCGGAAAATTGCGGACCCATATTTTTGGCGGGAAAATTACGAAATCACGTTTTGGCAGAAAAATTGCGGAATCATGTTTTTGGCGGAAAAATTGTGGAATCTCGGTTTTGGCGGAAAATTGTGGATCCTTATTTTTAATGGAAAATTATAGAATCATATTTTTAGCGAGAAAGTTATGGAATCACATTTTAGCGGGAAAATACCGAATCCCGTTTTGGCGGGAAAATTGTGAATCTGCATTTTTGGCGGAAAAGTTACGGAATCTCGTTTTTGGCGGAAAAATTGCAGAATCACGTGTTTGGCGTAAAATTTATGGAATCTCGATTTTGGCGGAAAAATTGTGGAATATATTTTTGGCGGGAAAGTTATTGAATTATATTTTTGGCAGAAAAATTACGGAATCACGTTTTAATGGAAAAATTACGGAATCACGCTTTTGGTGGAAAATTTGTGAAAACCGTGTTATTTAAGAAATAATTGTGCAATTTCATTTTTGGCGGGGTTTTGGTAAGGTGATAATAAATATAGTATGTTGATGATGATAGTTCAAAATTTAACACATTAAATATAATGAATTATTAGGTTATCTATTTGACTAATTAACCCATTAAATTTAATGGGTCATGCTTTGACCCAATCTATTTGCTTAATAGGTTAGGTTGACCCATTACCCATTTAGCAAACAAGATATTGGGTAATGGGTTCAATTGGGTTAGATTACCCATTTTGACAACCATAAATAAAGTCAAAATATTTTTATTTTAAAAAATAATATATCTATGATATAATAAACTTTATTTAAACAAAAAAAATGAAATTTCAGGATATTTACAAATTTAGTAAATCTTTTGTAGTATTTTAACTTTTATACAAATATTTTTTGTTTTTTTTAAACCTAAATGAAATTTTTTTAATTATATAAATTTATAAACACACAAAGTACTATCGTGTACGTACACATAAGCATACAAAATACAATCGTGTACGTATACATACAAATTATGACCGTGTGTGTATATATACAAATTATGACTGTGTACGTTCACATATATACAGAATCTAAAACCGTTTCCAATGATATGATTCTAAAAACAAGTTAAAAAATTAAAATAAGAAAATGAAATACAGTAAATGGGTCTTGAAAGATAGAGAAACATCTTTCATCAAATAGCCACTTAATTGTTAAAGTAGTCAACACGTTCAATACTAATTATGAATGTATGATTTATATTTGTATGATTCATAAATGTATGTTTACAAACCCTTGCAATATGTATTCAATGCATGTTCATAACCAACACAAAATTTATGTTGTAGTATGTATGCATATGATATATGTACGTTTAAATTTTGCAAAAATATGTAGATGATCACATAAGAATAAAATAAATAAACTATAATATATGGGATAGACAATCTATTTAATGTTTTTAGTTCATTTAAAATTTAATTATGAGGATAAAATATTTACTATTTGTAATTGTTAGAATGGAAAGAGAGAATGTTATGTTATGTCTCTTAAGTACACAATTACTCATGTAAGTATCATTATATGTCACTGTTTGACTTACAATTACTCGCAGGCGTGATGCTTCTTATTGTGATCACTCAACGCATCGAACTTGGCCACGATCTGTGTTAGTGCGTGTGGGTTATCTTGCGGCTCAGGCCAATTAAAAGATTGTTGTTGTCGGGACCGTAACAGATGAAACCAACATAGTTGTCGCAGAGAACAAAAAGCTATGTTGCTTTCTTCTTAAACCCTGGAACATCCGTTGAAAACAGTTTTTCTTCCTCTTCAAATCATCATCGGAGGACTTGTTACGTTATTTATCACGAGGAGCCATCTTGAAAGAGAGAGAAAAGACGAAAACTCTGATCAAATCGTAAGAGAGATCAAGTAGACAAGTTTAATCGGAGTAGAGAGAGAGAAGGAGAGTAATCTATATAGAGACTCATGTGTTTCTCTCAATCCCACAGCGGTCACCATATAATTTTGTGAAAACGCGCAAGTTAAGATTTGTCTGATTTGATTTTGGGTTCATGATGACAGTGTTGCTATGTTTTCCTTTTTTTAAGCTTCAAACCCTTTTTTATGATTTTATAAATTCTAAAGGGATTATACTTTTCTTTAATTTCCAAAAAAAAGTATTTTTATTACTTTTATTTTCTAAAGATTATCTAATCTTCTAATATTTTCTATTTTTCCAAATTTGTGATGATTGCTCACCGGTTTATGCCTTTATGGATAAAGAGGAAATTGGGTTTCTCAATCTAATGACACATTATAAAAAACTAGATTAGGCTCCAGCAAGAATATAATCTAATATTTTTTAAATTTATGAGAAAAAACCAAAATAGAAAATTTGAAAAATAGGTTTACATCACCCGTAAAACTAATTATATGATAAAATACTGAGAACGTCTACAAAATCACACCAATAGAAAAACCTAACAAAATGCGGTGAAGGTGTTCGACGAAATATCTAACTAAGACTTTATCTCCGGCATTGTTTTGGTCAATGAGTTTCTTCTCAAGAGAGAGAGGGTTTAACGAACTCTGTCAGGTATGAACTAGTCATATCTATTACTTTGTTGATTCAGAGAGGTGACTAGGCGAGGCATGTTATTCTTGAATTAGTACCATTCTCTTTATGTATTGTATTTTATTTGTGTTACAAAGTGACCCGGCTTGTGATTCTTTCTTTAAAACTTGGTTGACGTTGAAAATCCTTAAGTTATGACCAAATCCTGTTTTGGACATAATTCTGTTTTGTAACTACTGTTACAGTCTTTTTCTCTGTACGTAACTTTGTATGTTTATATCTTTTCCTTGCTGCTTTGAACTTTTGATTACGAGTTCTTGCAATCACCCCTCACAAATAATTATTTAGTCAACTTATCATGGCTATGTAGGAGACGTAGAAAATGCAAACTGATTATGTTTCATAGATGCCAAACTGATTGTGTTCTTTGAAGTTGTTAGAGGCTTAGTTCAACTCATATCCTCATTACCGCACTTAGCTTGCAAGTTCGCAGATAGAGAAGTTGCTCAGTATCTGTTTAGCTCAGCCTGATGCTGTTGTTTAATCTTTGTTCTTACCGAAACTCTGTTTAACTCTCAAATTGCAAGGAGGCTCCAGGTTACAAATTGCAAGGAGGTTTAGCTTTTGGAGCTTTGCCCCTTGTTTGAGGACACATTTTCTTATTTAGTGATGATTTTTGTATTTGAGTTTTTTTTTTTATTTATAAAAATATGAATTTTATGGTTAATTTTTTTATGATTGATTTTTTTGTCAACAATTTTTTTTATGATAGTTAGAAAAGTTGATATTCTAAAGACTAACTAGATTTATAACTCGTGATGCGCTCGTGTGCAATGTTTTTAAAATTTTAGTTTGTTATCAAAGAATTTATTTAAAATTTTAGTTATTGTGTGGTGTTCTAATATAAGATAATAAGACATGTAAATCTTATATATTAAAAAAAAAGTATAGAATGCTCACATTCATCTTCAGAATGGTTGATTACCAGTCTATCCTATGAATCTACATATTGTATCTAATTTTTTTGCCATTTATATATAAAAACATATTTATCCAAAAAAAATTTAATTTACTCTAAAGAAATATATTAAAAAAAATTAGAATATATTATAGAAAATAAAAAACTTGTTTTATAAAATTCGAAAAGATAAATTATTTTTTAAAAAAAAAAAATTTAAATCACTAATAAAAAATATAAAATTATAAAAAAAATTCTATTTAGATAGTTTAATTAAATTTTTTGCCATTTAGTGAATTCATCTATTTAAATATTTTTTCATTTTGCTTTTTAAAAAATATTAAAAAACGAATGAAATTGAAATTGTTATAATAATATTTATTAAAATATTGAGTAAATTAAGAGAAAATAATTACTCTTTAATAAATTTTAAAATTTTTATAATATTCGAAAAATTGAATTACTCTTTAAAAATTTTGAAAAATTAAATTACTATTTTAAATTCTTTTAAAAGATTGAGTAAAGTTTAAATTACTATAAAAAAATATTTTTTGAAAATTTTGAAAAGATTAAGAGAAAAAGAATTAATAATATATATATATCTATATCTTTTTTTTCAAAAAAGTTAAATTACTTTAACACATAATAATGTTTTCTTAAATGTCTATTTTCTATACAAAAAATGATACAATATATATAAAAGATTCTTTGATAATTTTGGACTAGTTAAGTTATTCTTCAAATTTATATAAACTTTCTTAAACAATACAAGTTTTAAAAACATATTTTTCTTGCTAAATTCTTCAATTATTTTGCCTAAACTACATTTTAATGTTATGAGAAACGATTTATCAAAAGATACATATTGTTGGTGTATCGGAACTGAATTCTTTTGTTTACCAGTAGACCATAGGAGTCAATATTCTCATAAATTTCAAAATACCAAATATGTTTGAAAAGTTTTTTCACCTCATCGTTGTAGATGGAAATATCTATTCTTAATTATATTTTTTTTATGTAAGATAAAATTTGAGGTTTAGATTTTAATTCTTAGAATTATGCAATTATTGATCTGTTTTTGTTTTTTCTTCTATTTCAGAATCAAAAGATTGATGCTCTAATAGATGAGGCATTTATTGGTCGTTACTTTGAAAGAGTTATTGAAGGCATTTAGATAAGCTTAGCAAATTTTACTGTGGTCCATTACCACTCTATTCTTAATAAATTTATTTAATTAAAAATTGTCATTTAGGTTTAAAAAGAAAACTAAAAAAAATATTCGTATAAAAGTTAAATTACTATAAAAAATCACGAAATTTTGTTAATATCCTAAAATTTTATTTTCATTAGTTCTGATAAAGTTTATTATATCATACATATATTGATTTTTAGAATATTTTGATTTTATTGTAAGATAATTATATTAGGATTATGAAATTTAAAGAAACTGAAAATTTATATTTCTACCAAAAAAAATACTGAAAAATATAATATTGTGATATAATTTTTTAAAAATAGCGTCTGATGCTTTACCAAGCCTTATATATGGATATTATAAACACATGTATATATATATATATATATATATATATTTGATATAATGAACAAACTAAGATATATTGAAAATTTTATGAAATAATAACTATGTGGAGATAATTGTAATGTATAGTTGTCGTTATCTTCCATTTATAATAGATTTAAAAATATCAAGATAATAACATATAAAAAATATTCAATAAAGATTATACTATATATAAAGAATCTTGAACATCATTTGTTACACTAAAAATAAACATACACGCAAGAATTTGAATCAATAAACAATTACTAAAATTTCTTAATCTTTTATCAATTACGAATGAATAGTCAGCAATAAAACAAATTTGAAAACGTCAGATATCATATTTATTACCATCAGAAAAAAAAATGTCATTATTTTTACTATTTTTTCTCGCACATGGTGTGGGGTAGTTCTCTAGTTGTTAGTAAAGTGATTATGTTAAATAACGTATGTTAATTGTTAATATTAACCATTATATAAATGATTTAAGTCGTGCTTGTGCGTTTTAGTACCGATGAAAAATTTTAGCTGTTAAAAAATAATTAGATACAATGTTTATTATTAATGTAATGTTATAAAGTGTTACCTTTATTTACCTTTATTTACGGTGGAGAAATTATTGGAGATAAGTGATAATGATTATACCCGTAAGAGAAATAATAGACTGAGGGAGAAGGAGATATTATTATTATTTCTTGTTGTGTTTGTTTCGAGATGATCAAAATGATCATCGAACAATAAATTACTGTGCGTGACGTGGGCTCCACATCTAAAACTTTCCGAACATTTTGAAAACACTTGCCGACATTATGACTTTTACAACACTCCCCCTTGGAGACCAACGTCGCAAGCTCCCCATCGAATGATCATGGTGTCAACATTTCGTCTTGAGTATTCATCATAACTATTAACTCCTCATTACGTGTATCTAGTACTGCCTCATTAAAAACCTTTTCATGGAAAAACCCAGTGGGATAAAAACCATGATAAGGGAAAAAGAGTGCAGCGTCGTAAACTCCCCCTGAAGAATGGATATGATCATTTCTTCACAAATCTCGTAGATGACGCATTCCAATATTCTGAAAATGTTTCTTGAATGTTGTAGTAGGAAGCACCTTAGTAAAAAGATCTGCTGTATTTTCATTTGAACGAATGTATTCGATGTCAATTTCTCGATTTTTCACGAGTTCTTGAGTATAGGAGAAATATTTTGGAGGGATGTGTTTTGTTTTGTCGCTCTTAATATAGCCTTCCTTTATTTGGGCAACACATGCAGCGTTATCTTCATATAAGATTGTTGGATTTTTGTTGTTGATTATCCCAGCAGCATCTTGTATGTGATGTGTCATATACCTCAGCCATACACATTCTCTACATGCTTTATGAAGTGCAATGATTTCTGCATGATTTGAAGAAGTAGCAACCAATGTCTGCTTCTGAGAACGCCAGAAGATTGCAGTACCTCCTATAGTGAAAACATATCCAGTTTGCGATCGAGCTTTATGCGGGTCTGATAAATATCCTGCATCTGCAAATCCAACTAGATCAAAATCAGAGTTTCGGTGATAAAATAATCCCAAATCAATTGTTCCTTGGAGATAACGAAAAATGTGTTTAATCCCATTCCAATGTCTCCGCGTTGGATATGAACTATATCTTGCAAGCAGATTAGTAGCAAATGCTATATCTGGCCGAGTACAATTTGCAAGGTACATAAGTGCACCTATAGCACTCATATAAGGTACTTCAGGACCTAGAACTTCTTCGTTATCTTCACAAGGTCTAAATGGATCTTTATCAATATTAAGTGATCTATTTACCATCGGAGTACTCAAAGGATTTGCTTTATCCATATTGAAGTGTTTTAACACTCTTTTAGTGTAATTTGACTGATGCACAAATATTCCATTTTGGAAATTCTCTATTTGAAGTCCGAGACAAAATTTTGTCTTTCCAAGGTCTTTCATTTCGAACTCTTCTTTCATATGAGTTCTTGCATCATCAACTTCCTTTTGAGTTCCTATTATGTTCAAATCATCAACATAGACAGCTATGATCACGAATCCGGTTTGAGATTTCTTAATGAATACGCAAGGGCATATCACATTATTGGTATATCCCCTTTTCAACAAATATTCACTTAAGCGATTATACCACATGCGTCCGGATTGCTTTAATCCGTATAGTGATCGCTGTAATTTGACCGAACAAATGTTTTTGGATCCTTCTGGGATTTTTGATCCTTCCGGGATTTTGAATCCTTCTGGGATTTTCATATAAATGTCACTATCTAGTGACCCATATAGGTATGCAGTCACAACATCCATAAGGTACATATCTAGATTTTTTGATGCCGTTAGGCTCATCAAGTACCTGAATGTGATTGCATCCATAACCGGGGAATATGTTTCTTCATAATCAATTCCTGGTCTTTGAGAAAATCCTTGTGCCACAAGTCGAGCTTTATATCGTGTGACTTCATTATTCTCATTTCTTTTTCTCACAAAGACCCATTTGCATCCAACCGGTATTACATTTTTAGGTGTAATAACAACAGGTCCAAAGACATTTCTTTTATTAAGGGAGAGTAATTCATTTCTCATGGCTTCTTGCCATTTCTCCCAATCGGGCCTTTTCTGGCATTCCGATACGGACCTTGGGTCTGGATCTTCATTCTCATTATCAATTTCTTTGGATACAGAAAAGGAGAATGTTTCATTCTCATCATCAATTTCATATCTAACCCATACTTTTCCATCTTGGGCATAATTAATAGAAATTTCACATTTTTCTGTATCATGTTCGACTTCGAGGCTTTTCTCTTTATTTAGTTCTTCTGGAACCTTTTCATATGGTTCTCCCAACTTCTTTTTCTTTCGGGGATTTTTATCTTTAGAACCCATTGGTCTCCCCCTTTTCAACTGCATTTTGGGTTCATTTGCTTTGTTTTCATCAATTTGTTCTTCAGGAACATTAATTCTTGATGGAGCATTTGCTGCGGGTATATATGATTTTGTTACCCTTTTCGTATCTGTGAATGCATCTGGTAACTGATTTGCCATGTTTTGTAAGTGTACAATTTTCTGAACTTCGAGTTCACGTTGGTTTGTAGGGGGATCTATATGCAACAAAGATGGTGTGCACCATGTAATATCTTTTGGAACCTCTTTAATTCCTCCCCCTAATGCTGGGAATTCATCTTCATTAAAATGGCAATCGGCAAAACGAGCCGTAAACATATCACCAGTTTGCGGTTCAAGATACCGAATAATACTTGGTGATGTATACCCGACATATATTCTCAATCTTCTCTGACCCATTTTTGTTCTTTGCGGTGGGGCTATAGGAACATAAACCGCACAACCAAAAATACGGAGATGGGATACATTTGGCTCTTGACCAGATGTTAATTGTAAAGGGGAATATTTATTATATGCACTTGGTCGTATCTGGACCAAGTTTGCAGCATGCAAGATAGCATGACCCCATATAGAAATTGGGAGCTTAGTTCTCAATATCAATGGCCTTGCAATTAATTGCAGTCGTTTTATTAAAGACTCAGCCATGCCGTTTTGTGTATGAACATGGGGGACCGAATGTTCAACATCAATTCCTATTGACATACAATAGTCATTAAAGGCTTGTGAAGTGAATTCACCAGCATTATCAAGCCTAACTTTCTTGATGGTGTAATCAGGAAATTGTGCTCTCAACCTGATTATTTGGGCAATAAATTTTGCGAAAGCCATATTTCGTGTTGTCAGTAGACACACATGTGACCATCTGCTGGATGCGTCAATCAATACCATAAAATATCGAAATGGCCCGCATGGTGGATGTATAGGCCCACATATATCACCATGTATTCTTTCCAAAAATACTGGAGATTCATTCTTAATTTTAGCTGGTGATGGCCGAGTTATGAGTTTTCCTTGAGAACAAGCATTACATGAAAATTCGCTTGATTGAAAAATCTTCTGGTTTTTCAATGGATGGCCATTAGAGTTTTTCACAATTTTCCGCATCATGACTGAACCAGGATGTCCAAGCCGTTCATGCCAAATTTTGAAAGTACTAGTAAACTGCGGGTTTACTGTAATATATGATTCAATCATATTTATTTTTGTGGAATATAATCCAGAGGATAATGCTCGTAGTTCCTCTAATACAACTTTTCTTCCAGAAATTATTGTTGTGATGCAAAGATATTCAATGCCATTTTCGTTCATGGTTTCTATGTGATATCCATTTATACAGATATCTCTGAAACTTATTAAATTTCTCTGAGATTTAGGGGAATATAATGCATCATTTATTTCAAATTTTGTTCCCCTTGGCATTAGAAAACTGACTCTTCCGGAGCCTATAATAATTTTTGCATTTCCAGATATTGTATTCACGCTTCCGGCGGAATTATTTATTTTAAGAGAGGAGAAGTATTTTTTATCCTTAAGTATTGTGTGCGTTGTTGCACTGTCTACCAGACATAAATCTCCATCCCGAGTTTCAGAATTTGACATATCTGAATTAAAAAAAAAAAATTTCATAAGAGATTTATTAATAATTACTCAAACTTAGCAAACACTGAAATTATAAGAAGTACTTAAAAATATTTTACAACAAACTTTTAGAAATAAAAATACATATAACATTATTTTATATTATAAAACGATAGAAGTTTTATATTATTTTAATCCACATCTTGTGCGTTGATGTCTTCAGGACCAACGAGAAAATCAGAAATGTCGAGATGTGCATCATCATTTAAGCCATTGAAAGAGGGTCCGGCTTCATCAGAAACAAAGTTGGTTTCACCTTCTCTTTCTTTTCTCTTTTGAGATTGCTGATACAGATCAGCCAAATGTTTTGGTGTACGACAGGTACGGGACCAATGTCCTTTCATTCCACATCTGTGGCAAACATTTTCAAAATGTTTGTTCATTGTACCACCAACTTTGTTTCTCTGTGAATTTTTATTAATTCTTCCGGAATTAAAATCATTAGAACCGAAACCCCTTCCTTGTCCTTGTCCTCGACCACGTCCACGTCCTCGTCCACGACCGCGACCACGACCTCTGCTGTGTCCATGTCTTTGCCAATTATTATGGCTGAATGATGTAACATTCGCTTCTGGGAATGGAGCAGATCCAGTTGGACGAGTCTGATGGTTTAACATCTTAAGTTCATTATTTTGCTCTGCAACAAGTAGAGTTTGCATCAGCTCTGAATAAAAAGTGTATCCTTTGGCCCGGTATTGTTGTTGCAGGATTACATTTCCCGGATGAAATGTTTGGAGAGTTTTCTCAATCATATCATATTCACTTACTTTTTCTCCACATAATGCCATCCTGGAAGTGATTCCGAATAAAGCGGAATTATATTCACTTACATTTTTGTAATCCTGAAACCGGAGATTTAACCACTCATGTTTGGCTTTAGGTAAGATCACATATTTCTGGTGATCAAACCTATCTTTGAGCGATTTCCAAAGATCTGCAGGATCTTCTTTTGTGATGTATTCATCTTTTAAACCATCATGGATGTGATGGCATAAGAATATCATGGCTTGTGGTTTTTCCTCCTCCGATGTCGTTTTATTGATTCATCGATGGTATCGAGGAGTTTTTTCCCTTTTAGATGCCTTTTTGTTGCCACTGCCCATGTCATATAATTTTTTCCAGAGATATCAAGGGCAGCCATCTCGAGCTTTACCAAGTTCGACATTGTAACTGTAAACATAAATTAACAGTTTTATTAATCATAAATTTTATATAAGATATTGCGATTATTATTATTATTATTATTATTATTTTATAAAATTAATAATATTAGAATTTTGTTTAGTTTATTTTAAAACACACATAAAAACGCTCATATAAATAGCATAATTACAAGAAATATAATTACATAAAAGATTAAAACAATATTTATGATAAATTCTCCGGGAGTGAATTCTTCCAACGGAAATTCCATAAATAGCACTAACGATAAGAATTATACTAAGAATAAACAAAAGTCGAGACATCCTTCTCTTGAATCTTGAAAATTCTTTTCTTGAAATCTTGAAAATTCTTTGAGAGTAATTTGATAGAAGATGAGATTTTTGTGTGAAAGAATGAGTGAAAAAAATGAGTATATTTATAGATTGCAAAATACTGTTCATTAGCCGCTGGAAATGTTTTTTTGAAAAAAAATTGAAATTTTTTTTAATGTTATTTTCTAAATATAACCGTTGGAAATAACGGTTCTAAAGAAATCGATCTGAAAATATTTGAAAAATTAATCAGATAATATTTACCAGTTCAGATATAATTTTTATAGAACATGCCATTAATTATATTGTATAATAACCACAAAATAAACAGCAATTATAACATAATTATGATGACAAGATTAATCATATTTAAACAGTAAATAAATTATTAAGGCGGCAGATCCGACCATAAATGTAAATGAATAATTAAACGAGTAAATAAATTTCAGGCGGTAAAATCGACCATTAATAAATAATTATGGTGACGAAGTCATCCATATTAAAGCAGTAAATAAATTGCCAGGCGGCAGAACCGACCATGAGCTGAAATAAATATTTAGGCGGTAAACCCGTCCATTATAGGGTATTATAAGTATACATATGAAAATTAAAATTATTTAGATTTATCGTGTTGATAACCTGTTATAAAGTGTTACCTTTATTTACCTTTATTTACCTTTATTTACGGTGGAGAAATTATTGGAGATAAGTGATAATGATTATACCCGTAAGAGAAATAATAGACTGATGGAGAAAGAGATATTATTATTATTTCTTGTTGTGTTTGTTTCGAGATGATCAAAATGATCATCGAACAAAGCATATATATAGAGAAATAAATTACTGTTCGTGACGTGGGCTCCACATCTAAAACTTTCCGAACATTTTTAAAACACTTGCCGACATTATGACTTTTACAACATGTAATGTGTAATAGTAAAAATGCAATGTATTTATTTGTCAACAATTTTTTTCTGATAGTTAGGAAAGTTGATATTCTAAAGACTAATGTCTGCTAAACTAAACTGACACAAAATGTGATAATTCTCAAGCTCAGCATTAAAGACAACAGAAAGAAAAGAAATTTTTTAATTTTCATTTATCAAAACAAGAGAAAAAGCTACCAACTTCACAAATATGAATTTGCGATGGAGTAAAACGTACGTACAAATTTAGATAATATAATGATTAATCACCGAGAATTTATATATAGGTGAATTACTTTGTTTTCAAACCCTAGTCATTAGTGATCATGCCCTCAAAATGATCGTAGAGTTGAAGCAAACTCCAAATCCAGCCAAGAAAGATCCCAAACACTATCGTTGTCACAAACCCCCAAATTATCTGTGGCCATCATTGGATCCACCGGAAAAACAATCGCTGCCAGAAAACCCTAACGTGAAAGGACTGAGCAGACAAGAATCCGAAACACCAACATCCCTTTGAAAACTTCGAAGCAGCACAAGATCCCAAACTAGAATCAGTTTCGCGGAAGCCACGTAAGACGTAACCCAACTCGTCAAATACGCCACCAAACCCTAACAAAGCCACCTTATAATTTAAGATGGAGGCGTTGTCTGAAATTGCTTGATTCCAAGTAAGTGGGAGTAAAGATTAGAGAGATGAATCCTCAAATCGTCACCGGATAAACCCTTGGGATTAGGGAAGTCTTAAAGATCGCAGGCGTGGGGCTTCCTCTTGTGATCACCCAACGCATCGAACTTGGCCACGATCTGTGTTAGTGCGTGTAAGTTATCTTGCGGCTCAGGCCAGACATGGAGATCGTTGTTTTCAGGACCGTAACAGATGAAACCAACAAAGTTTCCGCAGAGAACAGAGAGCTATGTTTGTTTCTTCTTAAACCATGGAAATATCCGTTTGAAAAAATTCTTCTTCATCTTCGAATCATCATTATCGGGAGTCTAAGCGGAATATTATATATTCTAACACTCCCCCGCAGTCTAAGCGGGAGGTTTGCGAATGCTTAGGCTGGAACGAAAATCTTCGAATAGGGACACCAGAAGACCCTTGGTGAAGATATCAACATACTGTAGAGAAGAGGGTACGTGAATGACTTTGACCTCTCCCAACGCTACCTTTTCCCGAACAAAGTGGATATCAATTTCGATATGTTTAGTGCGTTGGTGTTGGACCGGATGGGAGGAGAGGTAGACAGCACTCACATTGTCACAGTAAACCACCGAAGCACGGGAAATAGGAAGACCGAGATCTATCAGGAGTTGGCGTAACCATGTGAGTTCGGCTACGACATTGGCTACACCTCGATATTCAGCTTCGACACTGGATCGAGAGAATATTTTGGCGTTTGGCGGACCACGAGACTAGGTTGTTTCCCAAGAAGACACAATAGCCGGACGTGGATCGTCGGCCTGTGGGACAACCAGCCCAATCGGCGTCCGAATAAGCCACTAAACTCGCTAAAGAGGAGCGATATAGTTGTAGTCCATGCGAAATGGAGCCTTTAACATAGTGATAAGTGTATATTTTACATGTTTTAAGAATAAGTTTTCATACGTTTTAATCCCACTTTGTACAATTTTTGGGATGTTTTCATGCATTAAACTCTCATTCGGTGTTGTCTTGCATTTTAGATGTCCTAGGTTGTTTTGTGTCTTCTTTTTGTTCTTTTTGTGTTTATTCAGGTGTTTAGGAGTGGATTGGGTCAAAGGATATGCATAGAAATGGAAGGAAAATGAAGGATGCAAATTTTGGACCAAAGCTAGGAAATGTCAAATGCAGAGTCAATCCAACATGCTTGAAAGATCGAGTCATACGAATGCCTATCCTTTGGATTTAGCTTATGAGCTCTTCATAAACGTCATAGGAAATTGAGTTAGCTTTCCAATGGAGGTGGTTTCAGAGCATTTGGATACGTGGTTCAAAAGTTATGGCCGATTTAGTGAAGATATGTCAAAAATCAGTCATAAACCGATTTTCGTGACCGTTCGGCAAAATGGCTGAGGAACACACCTGGGATCAAAAATCGACCCAAGGTCGATTTCCAAGTCCGAATGTTGGCAAAAATCGACCCATGGTCGATTTTCAAGTCCGATTTATGACTTTTTCTCTGTTTTCTCCACTTGCGAATTCCACACCCATAAAAGCCATATTTTGTGCAACCACTAAACGATGACTTTTTCTCTAGAGTGGGTTTCGACCCAAACTCTCTCCTCAGGAGATTTGTATTGTTCTTCAAGATTCATGCCACTTTATAGAAGATTTCTTCAACCCTATCTATATATATACATGTTTTATTTGTTCTTGTTCTTCATTTTCATGTCTTTTTCTTTTGTGTTCTTGATGTTCTTGTGAGTTGACTTCTCTGGGTTTATGGATTGCTTGATTTGGATGATTTGATGATTGATTGTTGATGTTTAGGCTTAGATAATCATTTGTTCTCATGCTAGGAAAGATCTCTATGCTAGAAATGACTTGATCACTCAATTCTAGAACTTATGACATTTATTGCTCACAAGGTGTTTGATAAAATGTCTAGAAAATTTCCAAGCATGCATTTCACTCTTAACCGATGAATTGTTGACTTATATGGACTCATACTTAATGATTATAGATCATCTAGTTGCAATTGGTTGTTGGGTGACAAAATAGCCAAACTAGTTGATTTGTAAATGGATTAGCATCATGGGAATGAGCTAATCTACTTGAGTGTTCCATGTCATAAGAATGAATGTGAATTGAATGTTTATGCATCATTGGTAAATTGTCTTGATGGTTAGATAATGATGATTTAGGATGATCTTGGATGAGTCCTTCACTTAGGTTGATTCTTAATGCTAGTTTTGACATGACGAACCGAAACCTAAAACTGCACCTAGATTAGGTAGTTCTAGTTTGGCGTGACAAACCGAACTAGAGCTACACCTTAGATTAGATAGATTTTTGGTCTTATCCCATGCTTTAGGGATGAGATTCGAGTAAGCGGTGTTAGTGCTAGATTAGGTTTGTTCATTCGATTCTTGAGCTTAGGCATTTCACACCCGGAAGGAGTTAGATGAATTGCTTGAACCGAACCTTTTGTGAGCTTCTCACATCCTACCCAACGGGAGTTGATGAGTAGGGTGATTAGTGAACTAATTGGACTTGATATTAATGCTCATCGATTATTGAATTGCGAACGGGAGTTCTTGTCAGTTCGATGATTGATGTAGGGATTGATACCACGGGAGTGGATTAATCTATTTATGTGTGTTCCATGTTCTAGGATAGTGTTTAATGCTTTCAATGATTCATTGTTTGATTGTTAATCATCTATTTGATAGTTTAATCCATGATCCAGAGCTTTGTCTTTTGTTTTCTTTCTTGCATTTCTTTTACATTTCAATTAAAAACATAAAAACCATTAAAAACATTTTGCTCTAGCTTATTTTGTTTCTCGTATCTTTGGTGTGTTATCCTTAGTCCCTGTGGATTCGATACCCTAAGTGCTTCAATGACATACCTTATGATTGAGGTAGTTTCGCACATCGGGTTTTAATTGATGTGCAAGAGCGTAGAAAACTCTGCAATAGCGGAGTATACATTTTAAGGCATTGAAGTGGGACTCACGTGGATCATGCATGTGAAGACAGACTTGATGGACGACATAAGAAATGTCACGTGAGGTCCTGTAACGCACCCGCGAGGCTGCGATAGAATGTAGGATCTTTCATAGGTGGACTATCATCGGCAGCCAGTTTTGGTTTGGTGTCAACGGGTGTGTGACACGTGTTTCATTCAGTCATGCCGGCAATGTGGAGAAGGTCAGCCGCATAGTTGTGTTGATGGAGAAAGAGTCCATGCGCCGTTGGAGTAACACTGATGCCGAGAAAATGGTGAAGTGGGCCGAGATCTGTCATAGAGAATTCAGAACTGAGGGAAGCTATAATCGAGGTAAGAAGGGATGGTACCGATGCTGTGAGAACGATGTCATCGACATAGAGAAGTATGTATGCAGTTTCGGTCCGACGATGCAAGATAAACAAAGACGGGTCAGAATAGCTTTGCCGGAATCCAATACGACGAGCAAAAACTGCAAACCGTGTGTACCAAGTGTGCAGCGCCTGTTGAGACCGTAAAGCGACCGGTGCAAGAGGCAGACATGATCAGGTTTGGAGGGATCACGATAGCCAGGAGGTCGGTGCATGTATACCGTCTCTTTAAGGTCTCCATGTAAAAATGCGTTTTGGACGTCTAATTGATGGAGAGGCCATTGGCGAAATGTGGCAACGCTGAGGACAATACGTATAGTGGCTGGCTTCACAAAAGGACTAAAAGTCTCATCACAGTCAATGCCGGGTTGTTGTGATTTTCCATTGGCGACTAGACGAGCCTTGTATCGAACCAACTTGCCATCTGCATTGAACTTGTGCCTGAACAACCACATAGAACGAACAATATTAGTATTCGGGGGCCGCAGTACTAAAGACCACGTTCCTGTTTTAATAAAAGCACCATACTCATTATCCATAGCACCAGTCCAGTTAGGATCTTTTGCCGCATGTACATGCGAAAGAGGAAGAGGAGACACCGCTGTTGTGTGGAGACACATCCGCTTGACTGGTTTTCGTGGGGCACCAGCTTTCTCATGTGTGACCATAAAGTGAGCATTAGTAGCCGGTGCAGGCGGGGGAGTCGACGGAGATGGTGGCGTTGGTGCAGGTAGAGGAGTTTGCAGAGATGGCGGTGTTGGTGCAGGTGGAGGAGCCTGCGGAGATGTTGGTGTTGGTGCAGGTGGAGGAGCCAGCGGAGGTGGTGGTGTTGGTGCAGGTGGAGTAGCCGGCGGAGACGGAGTTGAATGTGATTGCGGCGGAGACGGAAGAGGAGCAATGGCTTGTAAGATAGGCGGTATTGTGGGAAGAACATTCGACGGGGAGACTGTAGTGGTTAGTGGCTGAAGTGAGGCAAAAGGAAATGTATTTTCATCGAACACCACATGACGAGAGAGGAGAATCCGATTGGTAGAGAGATTAAGACACCTATACCCGCGATGATCTACCGAATAGCCAAGAAAGACGCACGCCGCAGACTGTGGGGCCAACTTATGGGGAGTTGTTGGTAGAAGATTAGGATAGCAAAGAGAACCGAATACTCGAAGGTGATTGTATGTGACTGGCCTTTGAAACAGAATAGAGTATGGTATAGAGTTGTGGATTGCAGCAGACGGTAGTATGTTGAGAAGATGAGAAGATGAGAAGTGGTCATTAAAGCTTCGGCCCAGTAATTGAGTGGCATGGAGGCTTAATGAAGAAGGGTCCGAACCATGTTGTTGATGGTGCGGATCATACGTTCTTCCTTCCCATTTTGTTGAGATGTGTAGGGACGGGAGAAACGACTGATGGTGCCACACGATGCCAAATAATCTTGAAAGCGACGATTCGCATATTCTCCACCGTTATCACTTTGTAAAGCTTTAATTTCCATCCCAAACTGAGTTCGAACGTAGGCTGCAAACTACACATACTTGGAAAACAAATCACTCTTGCGGTGAAGAGGAAAGATCCACACAAACTGGGAGAAGTCATCGAGAAAAATTGCATAATATTTTAAGCCACTAATACTAGCAATAGGGGATGTCCAGACATCAGAGTGAATAATGTCAAAAGGTTTAAAAACGATAGATGTAGAAGATAGAAAGGGCAGCCTAACATGCTTTCCTAATTGACACGCATGACACAAACTCGTCATGTCATGTTTAGAAAAATTAATAGCACCCGAAGAAGAGAGAGATGAGAGAACAGTTTTGCCGGGATGACCTAAACGTCGGTGCCATAACTGATCGGTGGAGGTAGAGGAGAGGAATGCCAGTGGAGAAGACGTAGTGGGAGGAGCAGCAACCGAGTATAAAGGGCCCGTACTATCACATCGGAGGAACTTGGCCTGAGTGTGTAGATCGTTAACAGAAAAACCAAATGGGTCAAACTCAACAGAAAGATTATTATCCGTGACAAAGCGACGAACGGAGACCAGATTTTTAATCATTGATGGGCAGACAAGAACGTGACGGAGGTGCAATGGGCGCGAGGAGGGCGAGAGAGGAAGTATTCCATGACCAACGTTGGTGGTGCGAGCAAAAGATCTATTGGTGATATTGGGAATATGCATAATGTTTTTATTAAAAAGAGAACGTAGCGTACCTGGCTGGTGAGTTATGTGGTCGGTAGCTCCGGTATCCATGTACCACATCGAATCTGCAGGATCATGCATGCTCATGGTGTTAAATGCATGAGTAAGCTGCTGAGTTGGAGATGCATGAGTGAAATGAGCTTCGTGTGAGGAGCGATGAGGAGCAGGACCGAGGATACTTGGAGGCGATGGATGTGGGGGAGCCGGATTGGCATACGACGGAGCACTATATTAAAACGGTGGTGGAGACCACATTGGGTATGTCGGCGGATAAGGCGGAGACAGTTGATGGCTCCATGGTGCTAGGGCGTTGGAGTAGGAACGTTGGTGCCAATTGTTGTTGTTGTGCCGGCCACGACCACGTCCATTACGGTTGCCACAATTACCACGGTTAGAGGATCCACGATTACCCTTACCGAAATTGACGTGAAACTGTTGATCCGAAGACGACGATGCAGCCGAGAGGAGCACATTAGGAGGCGACGAGGCGTTGATAGAAGGATTGGTGGATGACTGTTGTTTAGCAAGGCGTGTCTCTTCCATAAGAAGCATGGATCGAGCTTCCATGAACTTGGGGAAAGGGACTTTGTGTATGATAACATTAACAATGTTATCATATTTTCTGAAAGACCATTCAAGGCGTGCATGACAAGAGCACGTTCAGACACGGGTGAGTCAATATTGGAGAGGAGATTTGAGATGGTCTTCAGCTTTTGACAATAGGAATGAATGTCGAGATCACCGATTTGGGTGGTGCGGAGATCGTTCTCCAGTTGAAGTGTCCTGCCTTCTTTGTTGTCACGAAACAAGTGTTCTATAGATTGCCACAGTTCTCTAGAAGTACACTTTTTTTTTTTATAACCGAATCGAGCAGAGATTCAGAGATGGTGCCATAAATCCACATCTTGACAAGGCCATCACGCTCTTTCCACTTGACATCGGCTTCGGAGGTTGGTACTGAGGAGCCATCGAGATGTCCTAGTACCCCAAACGAGAGACAATGAGTCTCGAGAAGTTCACGCCATAGATCATAGTTGAGCTTTTCCATATTGAGAGTAACAGGAACATATGCTCGGATCTGTGATATGGTGAATGGTTTGTCAATGGAAACAGCACCTGGTTCAGTCATCGTGAAAACTGAACAAAGACGGGAAGCGAGAGTGAAAAGAAGAGGAAGGAAAGAAGAAGAATAGGAAGAAGAAGAAGAGTGCGGAGGTTGGATCGGCGACGGCTAGCAAAAGAGAATTAGAGTTTTTGCTAGGGTAGCTCTGATACCATGTAATTGTGTAAATCTCCGTGGTGAGATATATTATTAACATAGCCTTTATATAGGCACTCCACAGAATATTATTGACATATACGATATAACCTAAACATGGAATATTATATATTCTAACAGAGCCATCGGTCGTAAAAGAGAGAAAGAAGTAGAAAATTTCGATCGTGGTTACATTAAAGCATCCCATAGGTGAGAGATCTATTGAATCTCTCACCAATATAATATTATTATTTTTTATTGTAGAGAACTTTGAGAAACTCTTGTTGATTTTGTCTATTTATTGGTGAGAGATTAAGGGAGTGTTATTAGATGTAACTTTAAAAGAGTTTTGATTACTTGAAAATATATAAAAAGTAGATAAATGAAAGATTTCAAATGATTACTAAAGAGTTTTGTATACTCTTTGATTAGTTTTTCTAGAATCATAGAAAATTATTTTGAGAATATCTTGTCAAACTACAATACTTTGAATGATTAGATTTTGTGAAGGAAAATGTGTAGAATTCATAAACCAATAACATAATATTTTAATTCAATGACAAAATGAGATTCTTTTATAAAAATTGAATAACATAAGACTTTTATTGACTTTATAAATCCACGAATCCAATAACTCTAGACTTATAAAGATTTTAGAGTACATTTTACAAATATATAAACTAATAACAACAAACTTTAATGGAGTTTTGAAAAATCTTAATTGAATAACACTAGAATCTTAACAACATCTAAATCTTTATAAATCTCTCTAAATACACAACCAATAACATCCCCTAATTGAATCTCTCATAATATAATATTATTATTTTAATGTATTTTAATATTTTAATATAATTTTAATATATAATTTTAAATTACGTGTAATGGAGCTAATTAGGGCATCTTCGTTGGTTTAGAAACCCACAAGAGCTTTTTAACTATATAAAATTAATATTTGTGATACAATTTAGTTATATAATTTAATTTTTAGTTTTAAAATAAGCTGGACCACTAATAAAATGACAAGTGTCTTAAGAGTTTCTTAGCTTCTTAAATAAGAAACTCATCTCAATCTCCCTCCACTTTTCTCAATCTCTCTCCAACTTTTTTTATTTTTATTTTTATTTTTTAATAGATGGTAATCTTGTTAAGATACCCTTGTTGAAAGTGCTCTTAAATAGCTAATTTTATTTTATGATTTATTAAAAAATAAAAATAAAAAATAACATCAAACAAACCATTTAATTAAAATTTAAAGTTTTTGTGTTTTGATTAATTACTATAAAATATGAACTAACAGATGTGAATCTCTCAAAGGTTTTAAAATGAGAACCGATTATCAACAATTCTAGCCATTTTTAATTAAAATAATATATTTTTTTCATTTATTTTAATCTTCAGAACTCCTATGAGAGACTACCAATGCAAATGGTGTCTTACTAGAATAGTTTCAGTTTTCTTCTTATACTTGGCTTTTTTTTTCCTAGGATTTGGCGACTTTGAATTTTGGTTTTCATTGTTTGTTTGTTTTATTGTGCAAATGTGGAGAAGTTTTATCATCAGTAAGACCCTGGTGAGTTATATCCTCACCTGTGCTAAGTGTTGCATAGTTTCGTAGTGCATGGGTTCTTTTCTGCTATTCAATTTCATGTGGAGTTTATTATTTAAGAGGCTGAGAGTATATATATACTCGCAAGCATCTCCCTTTACAGTTTGAGTTAGGGAAGAATTTCTAAACAAACAGTCTTTTTTGCGTCATTAGTTTGTTCCAAGTTATAAACTTTCAAGGGATGGATGCCAGAAAAGGACTTGGGTGCAAGTATTGGATTTGGTAAGGATGAGGTAAGGTTCCTTCTTGTCTCAGTATTATCAGTGTTAGGTAGAAAATTTGTTAATCTTGTGGGTACAATACTGTCACGAAGTGATTGTTCCTGGTGCTGATAGTACCAATCTCTGTCTCTGCTTTAGTGATAAAACTTCTAAAGAAGATTTAAATAAGTGTTGTGAATCCCACCAAGGTGGACCAACTGAATTGAATTATGAACCAAGACACATGGCAAGTGAGACGTAGCTACAATTGATTGCCTTTAATACTTTCTGGCCAAAGGATTCACACATCATCTTCATTACAGCTGGTAGTTGGATCTATAGGTGTTGACTTGAAGTTGATTCTTCTAATGGATCTCATTGCAGAGTTCTCTACTAAACACTGAAAAATCTCATCAGTATCTTTTTTGTATACAGATCAGTCGAAAGAGAAGCGATTTCCAGGAGGTAATTATTGTTGATATTATAACTTTTCTTATCATTAGTATTTTGATGAGGAAGGTTCTTCCATCTTTTGTATTTTGCATTTCATCTTTTTTTTTTTTTTGTGTCATCAGTTTTGTTCATATCTCTGTACAAAAATATGTGGATTAAAACACCACAAAATTGTATATTAGTTCTGTAATTTTTTTAAGAAAATACTATCTGAGTTATGAACTCGTGAATCCTCTTCCTATAGTGAATATTAACTACTACTTTTACTCTCATGGTTAAGCAGGAAATTTATGGCTGAGACACTTTTATCATTTGGAGTTCAGAAACTTTGGGACCTTCTTGTCCGAGAAGCTGATCGATTTAAGGGAGTGGAAGAGCAAATCGGCGAACTCAAAAGTGATCTAAACTTGCTTAGGTCCTTCTTAAAAGATGCAAATACTAAGAAACATGAAAGCGCGTTGGTGAAAAATTGTGTGGAAGAGATCAAAGAAATTGTTTTTGACACAGAGGATATAATCGAAACATTCCTTCTTAAGGAAGAGCTTAGAAAAACAATTGGCATCAAGAAGCGTATGAGAAGACTTTCTTGCATGATAGTGGATCGCAGGGAAATTGCTTCAGAAATGAGAAGCATAACCAAGAGAATATCCAAGGTGATCCGCGATATGCAGAGTTTTGGGGTGCAACAAATGATTGTCGATGGCGGTGAATATTCACATCCTCAACAAGAAAGACAAAGGGAGATGCGAAAAACGTTTCCTAGCAGTTATGAAAATGATCTTGTGGGGTTGGAGGAGAATGTTAAGATATTAGTTGGCTACTTGGTGGAGGAAGGTAGCAATCAAGTGATTTCTATAACTGGGATGGGCGGTATTGGTAAAACTACCCTGGCTCGACAAGTTTTTAATCACGAGATGGTAAAAAAACATTTTGATGGTGTTGCGTGGGTGTGTATTTCACAACACTTTAAAAGGAAATATGTGTGGCACACGATCTTGCAGAAGCTTAGTTCAAAACAGGATGAGCAAAGGGACTCAAATATGACTGAAGACGAGCTTCAGGACAAACTCTTTCAACTGTTGGAAACCAATAATTATTTAATTGTCCTGGATGATATGTGGAAAGAAGAAGATTGGGACATGATAAAACCTGTGTTTCCATCAAAAAAAGGTGACATCTTATGGTACATATTGAAGGCTTTTTCTTGTTTTTATAACTTTCTTAAGTTGTGATTTCATAAAGAAAAATAGAGCTTGACAAGGCATATGCGTGTAATAATTCCTTTTGTTTAAAATATATTGCAGGATGGAAGGTACTACTAACTTCACGCAACGAGAGAGTTGCCTTACATGCAGATCCAACATGTGTCACTTTTAAACCAAAGTGCCTAACCATGGAAGATAGTTGGACACTTTTCCGAAGTATAGCATTTTCTATAAAAGACACAGCAGGTAAGCTTGCAAGGAGGATAATTTATTTGACGTTAATCAAAATAGAAAACCTTCTTTTACGTTTAGTTGTATCTTGTTTCAAAGTCCAAATACTACATTGTTATACTGTGTAGAATTTAAGTTTGCTGTAGAAATGGAAGAGATGGGTAAGCAGATGATCAAATGTTGTGGAGGTCTACCACTTGCTATAAAAGTGTTAGGAGGGTTGTTAGCTTCGCAATACACATCGCGTGACTGGAAAAGGATATCTAAGAATATTAGATCTCGCATTGCTGGAGGGACGGGCTTAAATGACAGAAATATCAGTTCGGTTTATCATATTTTGTATATGAGCTTTGAAGAGCTGCCTGTTTATTTGAAGCACTGCTTCCTCTATCTTGCCCATTTTCCAGAAGACTTTCCGATAAATATAAAGAATTTGTCCTATTACTGGGCTGGAGAAGGAATACCAAGACCGAGGTATTATGATAGAGCGACTATTCGAGAGGTCGCAGATGGATACACTGAAGAATTGGTGAAGAGAAATATGGTTATTTCTAGAAGAGACGCTAGAACTTCAAGATTTGAAACATGTCATCTGCATGATATGATGAGAGAAGTTTGTCTGATTAAAGCCGAGGAAGAGAATTTCGTACATATTGTTGATAACCGCTTACCTTCAAACACTCAATCTCCTTGTAAATCTCGCAGAATCGCAGTACACCAGCTTGACGAAACATATCATCACGAGGTTAATCCAAAACTTAGGTCTCTCTTGTTTGTCAGCTTGACAGAGGGTTGGATGCCATTGAATTTATTGTTTACGAGGTTACAATTGTTGAGGGCGTTAGATCTCTCAAGAACCCAGTTTGAAGGAGGGATATTACCGTCTGGCATTGGGAAGCTCATCCACTTAAGATATTTGAGTTTATATCAGGCACATGTAACTCATCTACCTTCTTCTATGCAGAACCTAAAGAAGTTGCTCTATTTAAACCTATGTGTAGATGCGAGATCTCCAATCTACATGCCCGATTTTTTGAAAGAGACGCGAGAAATGACATACCTCTCTTTTCCGTTTCGGATACATGATAAAGTAAAGATGGAATTGGGTAATCTAGTCAACCTCGAGACATTGGAAAATTTTTCAACAGAGCATGGGAGAGTGAGGGACCTCCAAAGTATGACACAGATCAGAGCCCTCTCTATCTGTATGAGAGGCGGGTGTACAGTGAAAACTCTATCTTCATCTCTAAGTGAATTGAGACACTTGGAAAATCTGACTATATATGATTTTCAGGTGCATACTCCCACGAATGATGAAAAAGGATTTGTTTTAGATTCCGTTCATCTCCAACAACTAAATTTGACACTATATATGCCAAGGTTACCTGATGAGCAATATTTCCCTTCTAACCTTACAACCATATCTCTTTGTGAGTGTCGTTTGGTGGAGGATCCAATGCCAATTCTAGAGAAGTTGCTTCACTTATATGAGGTCAGTTTATTTAGTCAATCTTTCTGTGGGAGGAGAATGGTTTGCTCGGGTGGTGGGTTTCCTCAGTTGCAGAACCTAATGATATGTGGAATAGAGGAGTGGGAAGAGTGGATAGTAGAAGAAGGCTCCATGCCACTTCTTCATTTTCTGTTTATTAGTTTTTGTCCAAAGTTTAAGGAACTTCCTGATGGGCTGAGATTTATAACTTCCTTGAAAGAGCTGCATATTGACACAAGTTTGAAGGAGAAATTGTCCAGAGGAGGAGAAGAATACTACAAAGTTCAACACATTCCTCTTGTTCGATTTCAGTAAGACTCCAATAATCAAACTAATTTGGAATCTAAATTAGAGAAAGCAGATCCCTGGAGTACTCATCCAACAAACCCATTGGAGATTCAACTGCATAGTGCTTTGTCGGAGGATTTAGGTGAGGACATCTTGTCTTAAATAATGAACATTAGCAAAAATTAGTTGTTTTAAGAACAAGAATGACTCATAACCAGCCTGTTTATAACATTTTTCCAGTTTTATCAGTCACGAATTCAACTTGGAAGTTTTGTTTGATTAATGATTAGGATTTGCTCACTTTTTGTGCTACAATTTAGAAGTAGCCATGATCACAATATAGAATTGTTAATTAATGCCACAATATAGTTATCGCTTCTGTCCATAGCTTTTAAGTGTTTGTGAGTTTCACATGTTTGCTGCTAAGATGAATGTAGTCTTCTGTGTATAGTTTCTCTCCTAAAGGCATGTTGTCTTACTTATGCAGATTGAGAAAAGTTTTGCCTTTTATGGACTTCAAAATGAGAAAATGGGAGATAGTAGACCATTTAGAAAAAGGGATCATATCTTCAATCTCAACATAATTTCGTTAATCTACAAAAACAACAGAAAAAAACTATCAACTTCACAAAATTGAAGAAGCAATTGCAGAGATGGGCAGAGATGGCATAATGATTGAGTGATGATTGTTGTCTTTAAATTTTGTAGAGAAGACTTGCTTCAATTCTCATTAGCGCATTTCTGAAATCAAGAACTCTAGCTTGCTCATTGTGCCTTTTGTTGTAGTTGTAGATGATCTTGGTTTCTTACGAAAAAACTCTTACATGCAGAGACTTTTGGAGCTTTTGCCATGTGCTTTGCGGACAAATTTCTTATATAGTGACTGACTTTTGTATTTGTGTTACAATAATAATATGTCTGAGTCTGACTCGTGTGGGTGAAGTTTTATGGCTATTAAAGAAGTTAATACCCTAAAAGACTAAAGACTAACATCGGCTAAACTCTGACACAAAATGTGATATTCTCAAAGTCAGCATTCAACAATCAAATCATAAACAAGAAGAACCAATGGGAGTGCAGCTTTCTCAGGGAAGAGAATGGTTTGTTCAGGAGTTGGGTTTCCACAACTGCAAGAGCTATATTAACATGGATTATGTGAGTGCAAATAGTGGATAGTTGAAGCAAGTACTATGCTAATTCTTTGTACTCTTTATGTTGGTTGTTGTGAAATGTTAAAGGAGCTTTCTGATGGGCTGAAATCTCTAACTTCATTAAAGGAACAGAGAATTGCCATGATGAAAATATAATTTAGGGATAAATTGGAGAAAGAAGGTGAAGATTACTACAAAGCCCAGTATGTTCCTTGTGTTGTATTTTATGTAAGTGTAAATTAAGAATTACAAGGAGCTTTTGTATTTAAAACGTCTTTGTTAGTATTTTAATTTTAATAGAAAACCTACTAACCAAAAAAGAATTTGGAAGATTGGGGACCTCATTGTCCAAGAACCTGATCGATTTCGTGGATGATGAGCAATTTACTGAGCTAAAAAAATCACTTAAACTTGTTAAAGATCAGAATTGAGAACGACTTGCACCATTTTTTTTTTTTTTTGTTTATTTGCTTCGTGTTCCAACCAGATGACTCCATCTCTCTTGGACACCCTGCCAAAACGGCTTCGAATCAAACCTCTGGGCATGTCGAAACCGCGTGAGTTCACCGGGGTGGAGCATCTCCAAGGCTAAACACTATTTTAGTGTAGTACTAGCACACATTTTTTTTTTATCCTTCAACCATAACACTAAATAATACACTAAAAATATATCATCTATTATTATATTATTAAACTAAATATTTATTTATTATTTAATAATTTGATTATTACTTATTATTATATAATTAACACTTATTAATACTAAATAAATGTGTATTATTTTTTACTGAAAATCCCGAAACATAACATAAATATGATTAAAAAACCTAAAAATTGATTTCAACTAAACTTATATTGTAAGTCTGTAACTTTGTAAGGGTAATATAGCATGTGTGTTGCCAAACTAAAGGATAACTTAAAAAATATATTTTAAAAATAATAATAAAGAATTAAAAAGTTTCTTTGCTGTCTACCAGAAATATTGAGATTCTATATGGGACTTTTATAAAAAGTAAAACTTTGAAAAAATAAATCAAGGCAACATATTAAATATGTATAACTCCTTCTGCCTTCACAAAAAAAACATTTTTTTTGTTTTTACAAAAAATGTAATTTTGTATTTTCAATACTAATATTAATCCATTATAATTCAAGTTTAACCTTAACGTTTTAGTATATTAATTAGAGAGAAAATGTTTTAATGTATTACTCCGAAAATCAAAAGTAATAGAAATTTTTAGTAGTTTTTTAATGTGTAAAATATATCAATTTTTTTTTGTGTGAAACGCGAGAGAGTATCTAACGTCAGCACTTACCTAATTAGATAGAATGAACTATATTAATATTAGGAATCTGTTTATTCGTGGATCTTGGAAAATTCAACATCGCAGTTAAGAGCCTTAAATACAATACTATCTTGTTATGGTCTCTCGTGGTTAAGTTGTGCACATGCACTTATTATTTATGAAGTGTAGAATGTTCCTGATTTGGTTTAATTTTATGAAAAAATAGAGTTTATTATTCTTTTTATATATTTTAAAGCTTTTTTATCTGTCAAATCTCCTTTTGTTGGCACCTGCTCGGTGTGAAAATACAATTACCAAAAAAAATGTTGCGTGAAACAACAAAAGAAACATTGTTTTACTATACACAGTGTCGTCGTTGACCCAGTGCAAGAAGTTCTTTTGCACCGGATCAAATTCGATTAAAGACATTGTTATAACCAAACAGTGGCCTTTCAAGAGCTATTATGTCTTTATCTTCGAGCATTTTTACCAAATTCGATTAAAGACAATTATCATTATGTCTTTATCCTTTTGTTTTTTTTTGACATTATCACTATGTCTATCGTAAAAAGCATGAATATTTTAATTTTTTTTATGTTTCTGCACTGGGCTTCAATTATATTTGCGACGGCCCTGACTATACACTATAGTATTAAGTCTCTTCTACTTTAGTACGGTAGTCCGTTGAAGCTATGAGTTGAGAAAATTAATAATATCAAACTATAAAATAGTTAAATATTGAATAAATGAAAACACAATTTTTTTAAGAAATCAGTTACATAAGGTTTAAGGTTAGAGTAATAGAAATAAAAAATCATGGACTCATGGTGTGTAAAATATTAGTATTGGATAAATGAATAAACGAACTAAAGATATGTCGTCAATTTGCATGTGTTACTTACTTGGCAGACATTCTTCTCGGAGTCGGTGGACAAAGTAAAATTACCAAATTTGAAAATGGAAAAAAATATAAATTCTCTTAGCAAAATCTGAGCAAAATCTGAATATTCTCTTAGCAAAACATATTAATTTTCTTAGCAAATTGCATTTTTTTTTTTTCAATTTAGTTGGTTTCTTAAAACTATTTATGAGCACATTTCTCCTCCATATTCTTTATCTTCTCCTCTCTTCAATTTCCAATACACATAAGTCATTCTTTTTGTAAGAAATTATTTCTTTGATCTTTTTTGTTTTACCGCCTTAAGCTTCTTTCTTTCTTCTCGTAGACCACTTTTCCAACTGACATTTTTTTTAATCTTGACAAGAAACGTATAGAATTTAGCACGTTATTAAAACGTTATTAAAAATTAAGTAATATGTATATTCATATAAACTTTTATTATTATGTAAATGAACCAGGATAGAAGATCATCACTTTTAATCTCTTATGGTGAGTCTTGTGGTGTTGGTGGCAACAGATCAAAAGACCCTATATAGGCAAAACTCCGTCAAAGAAGAGAAAGTGGTGAACACCCGGAGATCAAAAGAGATGGAAAGCTTTATGGCGAAATGAGGAGGCGTTTCCTGACCCTCCAAAGAACTGATCAATCGAACTTGTCCCTTTTATATGTATATACAGCTTCTTGAAGAATACATATGGGAATGAAGAACTAGACACCATGGACTGGTTGGGAGTAACCGAAACATTTCTTAGTTTATGCAATAAGTGTCTCTCATTTGCTTGTTGGTATCATCTCTGTCTAAACACAACATTATCTTAATGTGTGTGTTTTAAATACTCTATTTTAAGTTAAGATTGAACAAATTGATCCGAGTGTGAAAAAGAGCACTTTTAAGAAAATGAAACATTCGGTAAACACATGCATGATGCTGAATCACAACATAGATACCAGAAAAAAACTTAATAAGTTGATAAAACTAATGTTTGACAAGTCTGCCACGAATATATAGATAGACATACAACAAATGAGGATTCACACACTTGTGCATATGTCAATCTGTAAATTATCATGGTCAAAAGAGAAAAATCAATGGAACAAGGACCATTTACGATTCTAACGTCAACAGAAGTACAAAAATGATCAATGTAACGATCATTGAATAGCTATTTCATTTATCATTGTTTCTTGACAGTTCCAAAACACTCAACTGCGAAAAAAAACAATCCAAGTACTAGAAATATCAAGAAACAAAGAACAATAACCAATTTCTAATTGTTCAACAGAAGAAGAAGAGGCAGGCCAAAAAGATAGATCCACACAAGCTAAACAAAGACGCAAAAATCCGAATACCCTTTAATCTCTCTCGATCAGAGCCTGAAGGAATCGACGCCCGTTCTAAGGGAGAAACAAACTAGAAGTCATAGGAAACATAACATTTGGAGAGTATTAGGAAGCACCACTAGCCCAAGACTCACTTGATCTCTAGATCGAGTTGGAAAGAAAGAAAAAGTACCTTTTTGACTGGGTTTGGGCCTGCAAAAGTAATATTGGCTCGAACTCTTACAGTCTGAACGTTATCCATCTATGTCCGAACACTGTCCATTCCTGCTCGAACATTGCCATTTCTGTCTTCTGTCCGAACATTTCCGGTTCTATCCGAACAAATCTTGTCCGAACATGAGTCACTCGACCATACACAAAAGAAGAAGAGGCAGACCAAAAAGATAGATCCACACAAGCTAAACAAAGATGCAAAAATTCGATTAACGTTTAATCTCTCGCGATCAGGGCCCGAAGGAATCGACGCCCGTTATAAGGGAGACACAAATTAGAAGTCATAGGAAGCGTAACATTTGGAGAGTATTAGGAAGCACCACTAGCCCAAGACTCATTTGATTTCTATATCGAGTTGGAAAAAAAGAAAAAGATACATTTTTGACTGGGTTTGGGCCTGCAAAAGTAATACAGAGTCGGACTACACTAAGAGTACCAGACATGAGCTTGGAAGAGTTTTGGCTGGTTATCACAAGGATCCATAACCTCAAAAGATGGAACCTTGACAAATTCATACTTTGTACACTACTCTTCATTGTAGGCTTCAAGTGATTTCTGAGACAGTGCCCTGAGTAAATCCCCATAGGTTGCTGGTTCCTCTTTTAAATGTTCTGCATTAAGATCAACCGGGTAATAATTGAATTGGGAACAATGTGAAATCGATATTGAACCCCTATAAGATCATGTACAATAGTTTCTTTATTCAACAACCTACTTTTTACTTTTTTACACTCTACATCATCGTCTCTCTCTTCCACCTAATTATTCAACACTCACTCTATTTATACATTATACAATGGTTTTGTTTAATAAAATTCAACACCTTATTCCACCAATTTTGTTTCATAAATTTATTTTCTTTTATATTTGTATTTTTGTGATTACATATTAATAACAATTATCAACTATAATTAACTTAATAAAATTAGAATTTAAATAATTTTTGTTTTCTTTATTATTATATATATTCAATTAAATTTCTTTTTTTGCAAGTAATAAAGACGAGAAATAAGTATAGATATCAAAACAAATAAAACTACGAAAAACTTAAAATGTAATAGATGGATTTTGGATAGTAAAAAGGATAATTGTGTGGGGATTTGAGTAGTTAAAAAGACAATTAATACAATTTTGGGTGTAAAACAATTATTGTTAGGATATATTTCACAAAATAGATTGATTTTATTTTTATGTCCAAATCAAATGAAACAAATTTCTATTTATAGAAAATAAAAAATGATGAATTTTGATGTAAAATTTTTAATTAACTACAAAATAATTGATTTCAAGCAATTTGGGAGAAAGAGAAAAATCAGAATCCTTAGCAGCCTATGAAATCGCGTCACATGTCATTGTTTCTCTCACTTTTTGGGTGGAATCTATTCAACACAATTTAATTCACATCAAATTAAATTATTTTTCCAACATGCCATTGTGGGAGTTCAACAGTATAATAACTTTTTTTACACCCTCGTTGTATATAGTCTAACAAACAATCAACTCTCAGTTTCACAAAAATAAAAGGGAACACTGAATGATTTACATCAAATTAACCATCAATATAAATAAATATACATCAGTTTCTTCGATTTGTTCGTTCATCATGCAGAGCTCTTGCTCCATTGTATACTGAGGCTCATCTTTCTCGGTTCTTGTAATGTCTGGATGATCCTCGCGTTTAAATTCATCACGTGCACTCACCATATGTACATAAAAAGACTCATATCGCTTCTCACCAATCAAGGAACATATGAAGAATCCTTCTCTTTATCAAACAAAAAGAAGTTATATCTTTTGTAGACTATTTATTTTAAAATTTTTATAATTAATGAACTTTAATTAGAAAAATATATTTGAAAACAATTAGTATACATTGTCAATATGTAGATGATTTGTTTGTTTTTTTTTGTTTAAAAGAAACTTAGAAAAAACTACATTTAGCAAAAGGAAAAATTTTAAAAGCTAAAATAAAAAAAAAAGTAATGAATGAATCTAACTAATAAAATAAAAATATTTTGAAAAATGGAAACAAATATTTATTTTGAAAAGTTGATGACAATGATATTGGAAACCTAGCAGAACTTTGATCCGAACAATTTCCAATTAGCTTTTACATACCTCAATAATGGTACCTTGCATTTTTTAAACCTGAATTAGCAAAAATTTCAAATTTTAAACCTGAACTATATGTCCGTTAGCCGTTTTATACATCAACCTACAAAGCATTAGACAATTGTTTAACGGTGCTGAGTCAGCAGTGATGGCGTGACACGCGATCAAAACGCGTCGTTTTGATCGTTTAATCAAAAAAAATGAAAATGCAGCAAGTAAGGCTCGAACCCAGGAAGGGAAGTGATATGATCATGGCTGAGGAAGGAGCTAAAGAAACTATGGTGAATGAAAAGCAGCTAAAACCAGAACTAAAAGGAAACAAGGATGAAGCAAAGGAGCCACTTGAAGCTGTGGAGACTAAGGACGAAAGAGAAGATGCCTTACACATTCTCCTCGGTCCAATAAATCGGTCCAAGTCAGTCAAGTTTAAAGAAGCTCTCAACAAACTTCTACACACCATTCCGGACCAACTTGAGTATGCTTATCCAACTACACTGGTTGTGATTCAAGCTATTTAAGTCTTCATCAAGAGAGGTGTTATGGATTGCACTCTTTTTCCCTCCTCTTAGTTTTGTCCCAATGGGTTTTCTAAGAGAGGTTTTTAATGAGGCAATCCCATAACACTTCACCCCAGCCTCTTGATGAAACCACAGCCCACTCTATATCATTTTATCAACTTGGCTAACAAGTAAGAATCAAGTCAAGGTTTATTTTGAATTTGGTCTTTGTTATTTATGTCTTTGTTATTTCCCATGCATTTTCGAACTCTATATGTATTCTCTCTTGTTCTTTCTTTCATTTTCATCAAACTTCTTAATCTAAAAACCTTTTCTAAGTGTTTGATCTTTTTGCTTGTTTAATTGTATTCGTATTCAACATCCTTACATTTTCAAGCCTTCAAAAGTCTAAGAGTCATTCCGCAACTCTTAGAAGTTTCTTGCAATCCACGGATTCATTTGTTCGTTCCTTCGTCCGATCGTTCGTTCGTTCGTTCCTTCGTCCGATCATTCATTCGTTCGATCATTCGTTCTCGTTCGCTAATCACATACAACCCACGAAGTAGCATCAAGGGACGTTGATCTTCTCCAAGGATCATATCAAGTGGTATCAGAGCTGCCTTCGTGAATCAGGTTGTGTCGTTCTAAACCGATCTGTTTAGTTTTTTTATGACTTTTGGAATTCTACAATCAATCAGTTCATGTGTGTTTAGAAAAATCTATTAAAATTTTTTGATCTGTATTGTTGAATGAGTTGTGTGTTGTTTTGAGCCTATTTACTCGTTCTTGTGTTAAACTTTGCTCAGGAAAGATGGTGGAATCACAAGATGAGGAAAATCATGGGGAAACCAATCAAAACCAAAACCATCCGAACCAGTTGCTGTTGGATGCTCTCATGACTAGAATGGTTACAATGATGGATGAGAGACTTGTTAATATAAGAACTGATCTGGAAAAGTCTATACGGAAAGGGACAGAAGAAATCAAGTAGATCTAGACGCAGAACAGTACTATAGTCATTCATCAAAAGGGTTGAGGAGAGGAAGACGCAACAGAGAAGAGAGACAACCATGTATTGTTGATCAGCTTGCTGACCTTAAAATCACAGTCCCTTCATTCCAAGGCACCAGCAACCCTGAAGAGTATTTGGAGTGGGAAAAGAAGATAGAACTTGTGTTCAATTGTAGAGAATACACGGAAGAGTACAAGCTGAAGATTTCTCCCATATAATTTAAGGATTATGCTCTAAGTTGGTGGGATCAATTGGTCACAGCAAGAAGACGTGCTGGAGACTTTCCTATTGAGACATGGAATCAAATGAAGATCCTGATGAGGAAGAGATTTGTGCCAAGTCATTACCATAGAGAGTTGCACTTCAAACTCAGAACTTTATCACAAGGGAACCGTTCTGTGGAAGAATACTATAAAGAGATGGAAACTCTCATGATTAGGGCTGACGTTCAAGAATATAGTGAAGCTACAATGGCAAGGTTTATGGGATGACTGAATAGAGAAATCATAGACTGGTTAGTGGTTCATCACTATGTTGAGATAGATGAACTTCTCCACAAGGCTATCATGTTCGATAAGCAAATCAATAGGAGAAGTTACAAGTCTAATCTTGGGTCAAGCAAGCCTTACTATCAAAGGGACTATAGATTCAGTTCTTACAAGGATCCTAAGCCTTTTCCTATATTAAGGACTGAAGAACAGAACACCAAAGGCAAAGACAAGCCATCAACCTCCAAAGCCCGTGACATACAATGCTTCAAATGCAAAGGATTTGGGCATTATTCCAGTGAGTGTTCTAATAATAGAGTGATGGTCATCAGAGAAAATGGAGAGATCGAATCCGAAGATGAACATTTAGAAACAGAAGACATAGACGTGGAGATGCCACCCAAAGGAGAGCTGTTAGTCACAAGAGGAACTCTGAATCTTAAGTCCAAAGCTATGGGTGATGAACAGAGAGAAAATCTATTCCACACTAGGTTCATTGTTCACGGCAAAGTATGCAGCCTTGTGATAGATGGAGGAAGTTGCACCAACGTAGCAAGTGAATCAATGGTTAGAAAGCTTGGGCTGAAAGTAACCAAAAGATCAACACCATACAAGCTTCAATGGCTCAACGATGTCAGAGAATTAGAAGTGGGGAAACAGGTCTTGGTTCCCATATCTATTGGAAAATATGAAGATGAGATACTATGTGATGTGCTACCAATGGATGCTGGACTATTCTGCTTGGAAGACCATAGCAATCTGATCGTAGGACTATGCATGATGGGTTTACCAATAGATATTCATTTGAGTTCAAGGGGAGAAAGATAGTACTTGTTCCTCTAACACCTCAAGAAGTCCACCAAGATCAGCTGATCATGAAAAAGATTAAAGCACAAGCCTATACCATTACAAGTTCATCAACTAATCTCCTGTTTAATCAATCAAATGGAAGTGATATTCCTCATTTGCTGTTTGTTTTTAAGGAATGTTTTAATCTAACTAAGCTGATGCAGGACATACCTAGCAAGATCAGAATCCTTTTGCAGGAATTCAAAGATGTATTTCCTGAGGAAAATCCACAAGGCTTACCACCGATCAGAGGCATTGAACATCGAATTGATTTTATACCCATAGCCTCTTTACCAAACAATCCAACCTATAGAACCAATCCGTTGGAGACTAAGGAACTTCAACAACAGGTTAGTGAGCTGATGGAGAAAGTGCATATCCGTGAGAGCATGAGCCCATGTGGTGTTCCTTTTTTGCTCGTTCCAAAGAAAGATGTAAGCTGGAGGATGTGTGTTGATTGCCGAGCCATCAATAATATCACTGTAAAGTAAAGCCATCATATTCCTAGACTTGATGATATGCTTGATGAGTTGCATGGTTCTAGTATCTTTTCTAAGATAGATCTCAAGAGCGGCTATTACCAGATTAGGATGAAGGAAGGTGATGAATGGAAAACCGCATTTAAAACTAAACAAGGACTTTATGAATGGTTAGTAATGCCATTTGGATTAACTAATGCTCCTAGCACTTTCATGAGGTTAATGAATCATGTCCTTAGAGCATTCATAGGACATTTCGTTGTGGTATACTTTGATGACATCTTAGTATATAGTAAATGACTTGATGAGCATGTTAGGCATCTAAGAATGGTTTTTGAAGTCCTTAGGAAAGAAAATTTGTTTGCCAATCTTAAGAAATGTACTTTTGGAACAGATAACCTTGTCTTTTTAGGCTTTGTTGTAAGTACAGATGGCGTAAAGGTGGATGAAGAGAAAATCAAAGCATTCAAAGAATAGCTGAGTCCTAAATCTGTTGGAGAAGTGAGAAACTTCCATAGTCTTGCTGGATTTTATAGAAAATTTGTGAAGGATTTCAGCACTTTGGCAGCCCCTCTTACTGAAGTTATCAAGAAGAACGTTGGATTTAAATGGGAACAAGCTCAAGAAGAAGCTTTCCAAACCATAAAAGAGAAGCTTACTCATTCCCCTGTTCTTGCTCTCCCTGATTTTAATAAAACTTTTGAGATTGAATGTGATGCTTTCGGAATTGGTATTGGAGCTGTTCTTATGCAGGAGAAAAGACCAATTGCATTCTTTAGTGAGAAGCTGGGAGGAGCTACCCTGAACTATCCTACCTATGACAAAGAACTCTATGCGCTTGTTAGAGCATTACACACATGGCAACATTACCTCTGGCCTAAAGAGTTCATTATACATAGTGACCATGAGTCTCTCAAGTACCTCAAGGGCCAACAAAAGCTCAACAAAAGGCATGCTAGATGGATAGAGTTCATTGAGACATTCCCTTATGTAATAAAGTACAAAAAAGGTAAAGACAATGTTGTAGCCGACGCATTGTCTAGAAGGTATGTTCTCTTAACCTCTCTTAAGACTAAGCTACTGGGCTTTGAGTATATTAAGAAGTTATACGCCACTGATGTTGATTTTAAAAATATCTATGCTTCTTGTGAGAAGTTTGGAAGTGGTAAATTTTATAGAACCGATGGATTTCTATTCTTTGAGAATAGGTTGTGTGTACCTAATTCTTCTTTAAGAGATTTGTTTGTCAAGGAAGCTCATGCAGGAGGTTTACTGGCCTCATATGAAGAAAGATGTGGAGAAAGCGTGTGAAAGATGTGCTACTTGTAAGCAAGCCAAATCTAAAGTACAACCCCACGGTTTGTATACTCCTTTACCTATTCCTTTGCATCCATGGCATGATATTTCTATGGACTTTGTTGTTGGGTTGCCTAGGACTAGGACTGGAAAGGATTCTATTTTTGTGGTTGTTGATAGGTTCTCGAAAATGGCACATTTCATACCTTGCAATAAAACTGATGATGCTATGAACGTTTCTAGGTTGTTCTTTAAAGAGATTGTGAGGATACATGGCATGCCTAGGACTATAGTTTCTGATAGAGATACTAAGTTTCTTAGTTTCTTTTGGAAAACTCTTTGGTCTAAGCTAGGAACTAAGTTGATGTTCTCTACTACATGTCATCCGCAATCTGATGGTCAAACCGAAGTGGTGAATAGAACCTTGTCTACTTTGTTGTGTGCATTGATTAAAAAGAACCTTAAAACTTGGTAAGAATGTTTTCCTCATGTTGAATTTGCTTATAATCATGCTAAACATTTTGCTTCTAAGTATTCTCCTTTTGAGATTGTATATGGGTTCAATCCCATATCACCTTTGGATCTAATGCCTTTACCTTTGAGTGAAAGAGTTAGCCTAGATAGAAGAAAAAAGGCTGAGCTTGTAAAACAAATCAATGAGAAGGCAAAGAGCAATATACAAAGCAAAACTGAGTTGTATGCCAAGCATGCCAACAAGGGACAAAAGGAAGTGGTCTTTAAAGAAGGAGACTTAGTTTGGATTCATCTAAGAAAGGAGAGGTTCCCCAATGAAAGAAAATCCAAGCTAATGCCCCGGATTGATGGTCCTTTTGAAATCGTCAAGAAGATTAATGACAATGCTTACCAACTGGATCTTCAAGGTAAGTATAACGTGAGTTCTATTTTTAATGTTACTGATTTAGTTCCTTTTCTTGCAGATGAACCAGATTTGAGGACAAATCCTTTTCAAGTGGGAGAGGATGATATGATCATGGCTGAGGAAGGAGCTAAAGAAACTATGGTGAATGAAGAGCAGCTAAAACCAGAACTTAAAGGAAACAAGGATGAAGCAAAGGAGCCACTTGAAGCTGTGGAGACTAAGGACGAAAGAGAAGATGCCTTACACATTCCCCTCGGTGCAATAACCCGGTCCAAGTCAGTCAAGTTTAAAGAAGCTCTCAACAAACTTCTACACACCATTCCAGGCCAACTTGAGTATGCTTATCCAACTACTCTGGTTGTGATTCAAGCTACTTAAGTCTTCGTCAAGAGAGGTGTTATGGTTTGCACTCTTTTTCCCTCCTCTTAGTTTTGTCCCAATGGGTTTTCTAAGAGAGTTTTTTAATGAGGCAAGCCCATAACACTTCACCCTAGCCTCTTGATGAAACCACAGCCCACTCTATATCATTTTATCAACTTGGCTAACAAGTAAGAATCAAGTCAAGGTTTATTTTGAATTTGGTCTTTGTTATTTATGTCTTTGTTATTTCCCATGCATTTTCGAACTCTATATGTATTCTCTCTTGTTCTTTCTTTCATTTTCATCAAACTTCTTAATCTAAAAACCTTTTCTAAGTGTTTGATCTTTTTGCTTGTTTAATTGTATTCGTATTCAACATCCTTACATTTTCAAGCCTTCTAAAGTCTAAGAGTCATTCTGCAACTCTTAGAAGTTTCTTGCAATCCACGGATTCATTTGTTCGTTCCTTCGTCCGATCGTTCGTTCGTTCGTTCCTTCGTCCGATCATTCATTCGTTCGATCATTCGTTCGTTCGATCATTCGTTCGTTCGATCATTCGTTCGTTCGTTCGCTAATCACATACAACCCACGAAGTAGCATCAAGGGACCTTGATCTTCTCCAAGGATCATATCAATAAGGTCAACACTCTAGTTCCTTACCCACGGGGACACATCGACATATTTTGATATAAGAAACAAAAATTTTAATATAATATAGTAAGTCTTTTTATTCTTCTCCCTTTATAAATTTATAAATATAAAATCATATTTTTTTTTTCCTTATCAAATATATATATATATACACTATTTATATAGAATATATATATGTATAAATATATAGATATTACTATATGTAGGAATAATATAATTTAAGAGTATATATAGTAAATAATATTTATAATAGTAAATATAATAGTACATATATATATATTTAAAGTATATATAGTAATCATATTTAGTACATATATAAATCATATTTACTATACTATTAAATCATATAGTAATTTAGATTAAATATATATAGGAAAACAAAAATATAATTTTATAAATGGTAACAGTTTACACTATATATATATATTATATATATATAAATATAATAGTATATATATTAATAGTATATGTAGTAATCATATTTACTATATATATAATTAAATTATGGGGTTCTTGCTAAACTAGACCCTTATTTGAAGTCAATTCTAAAACTAGACCATTCTTCTCCTTTTTTTCAAAATGCCTTAAAATACCCTCCCAGCTTCTTTTTTTACAAAAATACCTTGCGCAGACTTCATGGATTTGAAAACAATAACCCAAAGATTCTCACGTAATAACGAAAATGCCATCGTCTTCAATAATTCCCAACCACCATTACTAAACAAAATTGAGCTCTAAATGCTTCAAAAACCCGAATTAAGTCATGTTAATGCTCTAAAACTGAGTTAAAAGCTCCATTTTGTCGATCTCCTCTCTCATTTTAACCATTGAACTCTACAATATCGTTTTCAATATTTATCATCCATATATCTTGCGATTTACTAAGATTCAAGCATAATAACGCTTGGGTTGCTTGGGTATTGGTGGCGTGATCAGTTCTTGGCCGTTTAAGAAGCTAAACACAAGCTCAAACTGAATCTTGGTAATTTTTTCTTCATTTTCTCTGATTTTCCAGAAGGCAGACTTCATGGGTGAAGTCTCAATAGTCAACTGGGGGTTAGTTTTGCAATTGACTTTTTGGGTCTCAGACTTCACGATGGAATCACGATGAAGTATGAAGTTCTCCTTTGAAAACAAAAAAACGGTGTTGAGACTTCACCATCGAAGTCTGCTGACAAGGGGTCTAGTTTTCCAATTGATAGTAACTCTGACTTTTTAAAAAGACTTCTCCTGTGAAGTCTTCGAAAAAGGAGGTTAGTTTTGCAATTGACCGGAATGAGGACTTTTTATCGAGACTTCATCTTAGACCCCTGCGTGAAAAAGAGGTTAGTTTTGCATTTGACCGAAATTCCGAAACATTGACTATTGGTAGACTTCTTGAATGAAGTCTACAACCATCAGTGACTCTGGAATTTAAAAAATAAAAATTTTGGTAAATTGCAAAAGTAACCCTTTTTCTACATAGATTTCTCAAACGAAGTCTCATGTAAAAGTTAAACATGGTCAAATGCAAAACTAGACCCTACTTTATGGGTAGACTTTGCCGAAGAAGTCTCTGAAGGCAAAAAGACTTCACCATGGAAGTCTAATTACGTAATAGACTTCACAGGCCCAGTCCATTACCAAAGAGACATTCTAGATGAACTCTACTGAAAAAGTCAAAACTGTGGTCAATTGCAAAACTAAACCCCGAACTGGTGTAGACTTTTCTAACGAAGTCTCCTTGTGTAGGAGAATTCGCTTGTCAAGTCTGCTAAAAAAGTCAAACTCTGGTCAATTGCAAAACTAGACCCCTGCTTCAGACTTCTCTGGCGAAGTCTTCTTTAGATAGCAAAGCAGTCTTCATCTAAGAAGTCTACTAAGAGATTTCGCCTGTGAAGTCTCTAATGATAATTTCAGTAAAAATGCAATTTTAGCTTATTTGTAATTAGTTATTTTTTTTCTTTTCCTAACATGTTTGTTACGTATGGTTTTTGATGTTTTAGAAATTTGAACTATTTTAATCGCATAATAATTTTTATATATTTTTCTTAACTTATTAGGTGTTTAGCTTATAAACTTTAGATCACAGAGGATGTCTGTGCGTATACTTCGTTCGAGAAGTCTCTTCTATTATCTTTTAAAAAATAGATTTGTGTCATATATAATTTGTATTTTCGAGATTTTAATTTTTTTACATGTGTATTAGTTATTGTTATTGTTTATGTATGAATTTCACATCTCAATGTCTTATATTCTATCTTAAATCGATTTTATGAATTTCTGATAATTATTTTTCAACAGACTTCACCTTTGAAATCTACTCTCAAACTAATAGTTTGCATTTTTTTGTTTCAAATGTTTTTCAGAAAATGGTTCAAGTACCTGCTGTCTATGGAGAATGGGTGATGAGAGACTATAAGTGGCATTTTGAGGTGGATAATCCCAAAGGAGGGAGAATGTTATTCTTGAGTGATTCTTGTACACACCGTGAACTCATTGAGATGGCACTAGCACACTATGAGCTGGACAAGAACGACTTCGTTGAGTTAACTTACTCGTTGCCGGATTCAATGTTGCAACTAACGGACACGGATTGTCCTACACTCCTATGCATGTCTCAAATGATAGACAAGTGCGTTCCTTGGTTGAGTTATGTAAAACGTATGGTGTACGCCTTTGCGTCTCGAGTCTTTTTGGTATGGCTAGTGGCAATGAGGTTGCTGGTGAAAGTGTTGACGAATTGAGGACGATGTAGAAGAGTTTGAAGACGAAGATATGGATATATCTGATGGTGGTGAGGGTAACATCAACGACGATGATGATGATGATGATGCGGAAGAATCTCATGCTAGTGAGGTTAAAGACGAATACCTTGAGGAATATATTGTGTATGGGAAAGTTAAGGATGAGGATGTTAGTGAAAATGATGATGATGATAATACGTGTCTTGTTGCGGAAGGTGGCTTTGTTGGTGAAGGCCCAAGATCCAACATGACATGTTCAGACGGTATCTATACGACTGGGAGTTTTCCTACAAAGGATGTGCTTGTATCCGAGCTGCGGTTGACGGTGATAATGTCGAAACTCATGTCCAAAGTGCATAAGTCTACACAAAAGTTGTTTATAGCCATTTGTGGTGTGAAATGATGCAATTGGAGGATTAGAGCAGCTGTGAAAAACGAACCAAAAAGGTTTTTGGTTACCTTGTACAAAAAAGTTCATACTTGCAATGTGTCGGACCGAATTTCTCTGCGCAAACGTCATGCTCTGAGATATATTGCTAAATTGTTTTATAATGAATGGGGAACAATCGATGGAGTAATGCCGAAGATGATTAGATATGCAATGAAGAATAAATATGGTATGTAGATGAATTATACCACTTCCTATAGAGCTTTAATATTTGCACAACAATTGGTGAGGGGAACAGCGGAAAATGCATTTGAGCAGCTGCCGTCTTATCTCTATCGCATCGGGCTAGCCAATCCCGGAACCATCACTGATCTTGTGGTTGATGATCAAAACAAATTAAAATATCTGTTTATGGCTCTTGGACCCTCTATTATCGGTTTTCGTTTATGAGAAGAGTTATGTTGGTGGATGGGTGTCATCTACCGGGGAAGTATGGCGCTGTTATGCTAGTGGCTTGTGGCCAAGATGGGAATTTCCAAATATTTTCGTTAGCTTTTGCTATTGTAGACTCTGAAAATGATGAATCATGGCAATGGTTTTTCACCAAGTTGAGTGGATGTGTCTCCGATCAATTTCCTTTGGTCATAGTGTCCGACAGGCATGCCTCGATTAAGAATACCATTGAAACTGTTATGCCATGGGCAACAAGAGGGATATGTTATTATCACCTACAGAATAACATAATCACAAAGTACAAGGGAAATCATCTTATGTACTTGGTGAGAGGCGCTGCGAATGCATATACGCATTATGATTTTAACAGATACATGGACGCCTTACGTGAGATGAAGCCCGAGCTTTCAGTTTACTTGAGAACGCAGATGTGAAACTATGGGCCCGCGTTCACTTTCCAAGAGAACGATTCAACATACAAACGAGCAACATTGTTGAATCGATAAACTCCGCACTTAAGACAACTCGAGGACTTCCCATACCCTTTCTTTTGGAATTCATACGAGAGAAGCTAGGAAGATAGTTTTTTTAAAAGACGAGAAGACGCTATGAGTCTCACAACAAAACATAGCAAGGGAGTTGAATATTTGCTAACTATTTTTCAGCATTATGCTGACCAGATGACTGTCGAACGCATAGACGGTTGGCGATTTCACGTGACAGGAGGACATAGAGATTGTATCGTCGATTTCCAGCATCAAACATGTGGATATGGTGTGTATGATGGTGAGAAAATACCTTGCTCGCATGCTATTGCTGCTGCTCCTGAGCTTAAAATTGATGTTGCCGCCCTCGTATGCCCGTCATACACAAAGGAATATTTGTATTCGATGTACGCAAGCAACATTTTCTCCAAAACCGTCGATATCAAAGAGCTCGAGTTTGTCAAGGTTTTCCTTCCACTCCTCCGGCGTCCTCCTGGAAGGTAGAAGAAGTCAAGGTGGCAAACGTGGCTTGAAATCGCAAGAAAGACTATGCCAAAACCGCGGAAGGCTCACAAGCAATATAGTTGTTCAAAATGCAGGCAATCTGGACATACTTGCGATAACTGTGTAAGTTAAAATATTTGTTTGTGATTTCATGAATGTATATTTATATGGCTCCGGGCTTTTTTGAAGGGTCTGTGTTTTTTTATGTAACGTAGAGTTTCAAGGTTGAGGGAAAGTAGAAGTCTGCTCTTGAAGTCTCCCACAGAAGTCTCCCACATAAGTCTTTAAATAGGAGTTCAGGACGCATATGAAGTCTCTAGTAGAAGTCTGTACTTGAAGTCTCTCGTAGAAGTTTTCAATTAGGAGTTCAGGACGCAGACGAAGTCTCCAGTAGAAGTCTGTGCATGAAGTCTCCCATAGAAGTCTCCCATAGAAGTCTTAAACTAGGGGTTCAGTACGCAGCTGAAGTCTCTAGCAGAAGTTTGCGCTGGAAGTCTCTTGGAGAAGTCTTTAATTGGTTGTTCAGTATGAAGATGAAGTTTCTAAGTGAAGTCTACTCGTGAAGTCTCTTAGAGAAGTCTCTGACTATTTGTTTACGTTTCCATATGAAATCTCTACGAGAAGTCTACTTTTAAAGTCTTGTTTTCAAACTTTTACTTATATAGTTATGACCAGTTCTTTTTGTATTTTTGTGTTTTTCTAACTTTGTATTTGATTTAACAAAATCAAGGGTCTAATAATAATTAACATAATAAGAAATTAAAGGTTCCGAAAGATACTTCACATAATAAGAGAAATTAAAGATAATTAACATAAAACTAAAGAAATAAAGTTTCAATCCGTTTCAAAAGAAATTAAAATAAATAAATTAAAGGTTAAAAAATATAATTTACATAAACCCCCATCTGTTTCATAGAAATTAAAAGGATCAGGTGCTCTTTGATCCTCCAGCAAAAGTTTTAGATATTTCTCGTGCCTTTTCATTGAAACGGTTCCGATCGGTTATGTAGACTTGAGCAATTAATTCCACAAAATTATCTCCTTCACCCAACTCTGGCTCAGTCAACATCTTCACAAGAGCCTCTAATATTGTGGTTATGTTGTTTACGGGGCTCCAGTGATCAGGTAGGAGCATCTTCAAGAGGATACTCCCGCGATCCACATTAGGGTGTTAGATCGCGGTGTTGAAACCAACCTACATTAACCATATGAATCGTCACGATATTTAAGGAATTTCCAATTACATGAAAAGGACTTATTCCATTACTAATTGTCCCTATGTGTTTACTAACTATTAAACATGCGTGCGTTCCCTAAGTTCCATTTGTGTAACTGGAATATGATCAAAACTTACATGTGGCGGTTTCAGCGGGTACTTTGGTGGATAATGAATAATCACTTTGAAAACCCCTCCCTCATAAGGGGTGCAAAGAGGGCCAAAGATCATACCCTCCCAATGGAATATGTCATCGGCCACAGGTCCTAAAAGAATTTGGTAAGAAATTAAAAGCTTGCATGAACTTTAATATCTGAGAAAATATTGAAATTAAATTTTGGTGAAGTTGTATAGACATTACATGCCGTGAAGTGAGGATGCGGATTCTTCAAGAGGTTGCTCAAACCTCTTTTGATAACTCCTGTTGTGTACGACATTTTTTTAGAGATTTCTTTAGTTAGCAATAGATGAAATTTTGATTCGTAGGAGCAAGAAGGTTCATAAGATAAGCCATTATATCACAAATAGGATATACTGCAGCGTCAATCTCCTCATCCTTGGTTACAGTTAGATCGCTATCCCAAATAACCATGTGTCTCTTATGAACCTGAATCATTAACGCAACCCAATGTCGTTCCTTGATGTTAAGGGAGGTGTAGATTTCATCCACATCTACACCCCACATCTTGTTAGATCTGCAGAACTCTGGTTGCTCTCCTGTGTAGAGATCAAACACCCCAAGAGGTAGCAATCTGCCTAATCCATTTTCACCAGCAGTCATTTGAAATTCTTTGTACTTAGACTTTCACAATGTGGTGAAGATCAAATCAATGAAGCAGATTATGTCGCTCCTAAACCATTGTGGATGCTTCGTGAACCGTTGTCTTAGTAGATTGATTCCAGCATCAATATGCTGCAGTAAAAAAATAATTAGTTATGGTAAAGGAACCTTAAAATTAACGATAAAAAAACAGAAATCTTCATATGAAGTCTGAGACTGAAGTCTGAGAATGAAGTATCGAATTACAGTCTAGAATGAAATTTATACTTCACTGTTAGACTTCATTTTGAGACTTTACCCTCAGACTTCACTCTGAGACTTCACTCTCAAACTTCACTATGAGACTTCATTCTCAGACTTACTATACGACATCTCACCAGGTCCCAAAGCCATTCAGTGAGAGACCGCAACGTGCGGTACCAGAATATGCTTGAGTCTTTCTCGGGGTTCTTCTTCTTCGTCTCTCTGTAAAATATTGTCACACACACATTCAAAATCACGTCACATAAACTAGGTATAAAACTCTTAAATAGTGCGACTTACGGGCAAGTCTCCAAAAAGTCAATCAGCTTGTTTTTTTGGTCCTTGTTGATAGAACCAAAAGGGTTATAGCCATTGCCGCATGCAACCGGCTTAGTCGGAAGTATAGTCTCCGTACCAGGACGAACAACTTTCCTCTCTTTCATTTTTAGCTGATCACTCATTTTCTTAGCCATGAGCGATGTTGCTTCCTCCTTCAAGTTCTGTTTTGCTCTTTTTGCTTTATCAAACTCCATATCTACTTCTTTGGGCTTATCCACCATCACAACACTTGAATCACTGCCCTGCTTAACACTACTCTGCATAGTTAGAAGCAAACATTGTTTTATTGTAATTTCACATGGATAAGGCACACTAACAAATTTCATTCAAATATAAATTTTACAAGTTTCTGAAATAAGAGTTAAACATGCCAACAACAATCCAACAAGCCAACAAGGTTCATAATTCACATCATTTGTGTGACTGACTACTCCTGACAGCTACTCTTTTACTTTTCCTCTCCTTCTTACACTCCTCAATATCCTCCTTCTTACTAAGCTAGTTTATGTTCATTTTGGGAATGTTTGGGTTAAGGGGAGGAAGACTAACCCCATCGTCAGGTGCATTTGATTTGGCATCAGATTGAACCTGTTTTTCCTGAGGATTCTCTTTTACTTCCTCGCGTTCTTTCTTCATAGCTCCGCTGGTGAACTTATCAAAAGCACAACTCAGATCGTCTACTTTGTCAGTGGGTAAGACAATCTTCGTTCCAAATTAAATCAACTGCTCCTTCAACTCTGCCTCAAACGTGTTGAGTCAAGCGTCAACTGCATCCTTCAACGCATCACATAAGCGCTTCTCAAATTCTGCAGCAGAGGATAAACGAGTTTTCTTCAAACTACCCTTTTTAGGAGCTTCTAGCTCTCTCTTAATGCCATGATACGTGCCCTCATACGTCTCATCCTTCACCTCATCCTTCACCTTCACCTTCACCTTCACCTTCACCTTCACCTTCACCTTCACCTTATTTTCCTTGAAGTTTGAGGGCAACACACCCAAAGATGGCCGGTGTCCTTTTTGCCACTGCCAAAGATTCATTGAGAATCGTCCAAACATTGCTTTCACAATGTTGACAATTCTCTGATCCTCCTCATTATCATCCCACTATGGGAAATCTCCTCAAATGCTTTCTCGACAAAGCTGCAGATTGTGGTCTACAAACATAAAAATGAATAGAGGGAGATCAGATAATATAATAACAGACTTCATGTATGAAGTCTAAAAAAAAATTCTAGAAAGATGCTCTAATGACACCATAGATTAGAGCTTTGATAATATACCTACTTAAGGATGTCATTTCTGAGGTTTTTCCTCCCTCTTGATCCTTTGTAAGCTAGAAGATGTGGCGTTGGTTTACCAGTTAGATGATCTCTCACCTCTGTTGCAAAGTCTTTTAGGGTAAAGTAAACCCTAGACTTCAACGCTTGGACAAACCCGCTGATGTGATAAGTCCTAGTGATATCCGCAGCCTTCACCAAAGAAACTAAAATCTTGAAAGCTACTCTTCCCCAAGGGTATGCAGCAAACTTGTTCAGATCCATCACTAGCCTAGTAAGGTTTACATTGATGCCCTGATGGTGAGGGTGTGCATCAATGCAGCTGGCAAGGGTGGCTAGATAGCCCAACCTCACGCGATCTTCCGTATCCCACTAAGAACAGCGTCTACACGCTGACACCAAGTCTTCATAGCTTGGTCCACCCGCCACATCGACTCTAAGCTTTACCCAAAACACTCTCATCTCATCCGTGATTTCAGCCTCAGGCTCCGGAGTCATAAGATTTTCCACATATTCGTAATTGAGCCCGGTGATGTGTTCAAACTCGTTTATAGAGAATCTGACTGGGACTTCACAACCTAGACTCCAAATCTCATGCTTCTTGAAGCATACAAGTTGGAAACCGAGCATATAGTGGACCAACCTCGATGCCCATGCGATGTGTTGCTCGTGGTACATTAGGAAGACACCTAGAGGGGAAGTTTAAATCATTTCCCATTCAGCTAGAGTTAGTGCACGCTTGACAGCTTCAAGAAGCTTAGGTGTTCCGCTGTAGTAGCCTATGCTTTTTTCAGGTTGCGGCTCTGCGTCTTTGGTGAAATGCCTGGGTGGAAACTCTGGCATATGTTGAAATTCAGTCTTCGGTTCGTATTTAGTTATTTCGCGCGAAAGAGCCATATTACAAACCTATGTCATAGAAGAAAAAAATGGGAAGTTAGATAATTGTGAAGTGTACGAGACTTCGCCGGTGAAGTCTTCATATAGACTTCCCTTATGAATTTTATGTAGCAGACTTCCCTTATGAAGTGTCCAAAACTCTAGTAACTATAAATCTGAGATTAGAAAAGAGATAAACGAAGAGACTAAACTGAAATGAAATTTGTAGATGAATAAAGATTGAAGATGTGAATAGACGGTAGCGATTCCTAGATCTGCGAATCAAATAAAAGATGGGATTAGATACAGAAAAAAAAAAACAGTTTAGAGAAAGAGTAGAGAGAGGGTGTCGTCGTATAGTGATTTTTTGGCAAGAATTCCTAGTCCACGGCGACGGTTCACTGAAAGAGTGAGGAGTCGGCATTTTATCGACGGCGACTGCGAGCAAACCCTGAAAGATAGATTTTGGGGTTTTCCCATAGGGAGGAAGAATATCGATAACTTACGACGGCGACGATCGTAGGAGATGAGATAGAGTGTCATCGTTTAGAGATTTCCGGCGACGTTTGGTGATTTGGAGGAGAAAGTGAGCGATGAAGATTTTTTAATTTTTTTACCCAGATTAACTATTGCAATTTCAGTTTTATCTTGTTTAGTAAATGTAAATTTTTTTTTGCCCCCCAAAATTTTTAACCTAAACTTTTTTTCAATTTTCGAAATTTTCTGAAATTTTCTGAAATTTTTCAAAATTAGACTTCTACAATGAAGTCTGATAAATCGGTTACTTCACTGACGAAGTCTATTAGCAGACTTCGCCAAAGAAGTCTGTAAACTCTAATTTTTTTCTATTGATTAACGAACCATTAAATTACTAACAAGATACACTGAATCACCTTGAGTCATGAGTCCATTCATAATGACTTCTTCTTTGCCCTTTCCGATGTCCCAAAGCCATTATTGAACATCCATAATGATTGAGCATGAGCATGAAGTCTCTCGTAGAGTCTGCGTGTGAAGTCTGAGTATGAAGTCTATAGTCTGTCATTTTCAGACTTCATTTGGAGAATTCATTTGGAGACTTCGCATACAGACATCACTGAAGAAGTCTGTAACCCTTAAAACAAAATATTAAAGAACCAGAAACACTCTATTTTTTTAATTTAAAAGTCACGTCCTTAAGATACGTCCAGTCTTTTCAGTTTCCCATCTATTAATCATTTCACCTCCATAGACGAAGTCGTTTCTTCACTGCTTTTATCTTAGCAACACAAATTCACAACAAATAAAAAAAAACCTGATGGATGCTTACAACCTTCTAGCCGAATCAAATGAAAGAGCCAATGGAAGCAAAACAGATTGGTGTTTTAAAGTCAAGATTCTCCGCGCCTACTCTTACTCCGTTCTCAATGAAGGTCCCTACTGGTCCTACGTATTAGTAGATGAAGCGGTAAGAGATATTCACTTAGGTTTTATGTTTTTACATGCAGACATGCAGTCACATGGATCTGACAATACAATACTTTGGTGATGCATTTTCTTATGCAGGGAACTAAGATGGAGTTGATGACTACTCCACTTCATGAGCCAACGTTCTCTGGATTGGAGAAGTATGAAGGGCACTGGATTGAAATACAAAAAGAAGCAGTACGACCAGGATTTGCAGGGTTTCGTGCAACAAACTCTCGCTTCATACTTACAATTATGTCTACAAAGACTGGAATCATAAAAATCTATCCTTAGAACGATAAGCACTATTCAGATTTTGACCCAAATCTGTGACATCAACACCAAAACAAACGTTGCTATAGGTATGCATGCAAATTTGTTAAACCATAATTTATATGCATGTAACTTTATTTAACTGAAAGAGATGTAGATACTGTAGGCATGCTCTGCAACACATGCTCCCTTCAAGAGAGTCCACATGGCATTGCACATTCAAAGAGTGTGTTTCACATCAAAGATGCAATGTAAATCAATAATAACACCATGACGAAACTCACATTATTGTAATTTACAACCACCTTTTATTAATCATAATAGGGAAAATATGTTAAAGTGTGTAGCAACCGGCGAACATGCTTATACTTTTGGAATGGCTTTAGAACCAGGAGGGGTGGAGCGGTGATCGTGGTGCTTAAATTATGGAGGATCAATCCGTTCGCGCGTAAGTGTGTTATTCACTAAAGTTTAACATATCGTAACTGAGCTCGACAATACTAATCTAATTCACACAGATGGTGATGATGACACTTGGCTGGAAACTGAATAAGGCTTATCGGACATTTTGTTCAACCCAGCGATGAAAAGGTTGAAGATTTGAGAGACAACTTCGTGATGTTTGACATGATAGCTGCAAGACAAAGGGCAATTGTCCCTAGATAGAGAATTTATCTATCTAAATCTCTGTTTAAGAACCTAAGTTTCAATTATTTTAAACTTTTTTTTGGATTTATTTGAATTTCAGACTTTTACAAAGAAGTCTACGCTAACAAAATGTTACAGACTTCACACGCGAAGTCTACCGTGAGATTTCACCCGAGACTCGAGAAGTCTGTAAGTCCTAAAATCTAAAATTCGAATGTTTGTTTTACCTTTTGTTAACAAATACTAAGATTTGACATCAAAATAATATAATATATCCAAAATCTAACAACTATACGAAGGATCGTCATTTTATATCAAAAACACATCAAACTAAGTCTAACCCTAAAGATATTAGCATGGATTCTTACCCATTGACAACCTCTAAGCTATATGTCTCACATGGTTTACATCAAATGGCGTAGTTTTATGAAATTTTATTTTTAAACCTATTCGCTTTGATTTAAAATAATTTATCTTTCCAAAATTTTGATTGAAATTTTTTTAATCATTTTTAATTTAAATTTCACATTTAGTTACGGTTCCAGACTTCATGGTCGAAGTCTGCGACTATTTATTGTATTTTAGAATTTTTAAACTTTATGAATGTTTCAGAAATTTTAATTTATAAAGTTCATATTTTAGATAATCTTATTTTCGTTAGAAGAAATTGCATTAAAATTATTTTTTATTATTTTTTTAATTTAAATCTAAGGTTTAACTACGGTTCAGACTTCATTGATATCATGAAAGAAGTCTACTGTGAGACTTCGTTCAAGAAATCTACGACGCGCGGTGGTTAGAACTGTAATTGCGATTTCTTTTTTTTTGTTTGCAAATAAGGGTGTTAATGTAATTTCCATACCCTTAAGGTATAGTTTTGCATTTGTTTCAATTTGGGGTCTAGTTTTGCATTCAAACTCAATTTTGAGTCTAGTTTTAGCAATTCCCCCTTAAATTATATAGTAATTTATATTTAATCATATATATATATATATACATTTTTATATAAATATATACACTATATAAATAGTGTATATTATATATTATATATAATATACACTATATAAATAGTGTATATTATATATATATATATATATATTTGATAAGGAAAACAAAAATATGATTTTATATTTATAAATTTATAAAGGGAGAAGAACAAAAAGACCGATTATATTATATTAAACATCGATATATTTGGATATACTTTTAATATATATGTACTATTAAATTATATTATTACTCATATACTAATATTTATATATTTATACATATATATACTATATATAAATAGTATATTATATATATATATATATTTTTAGGGAAAACAAAAATATGATTTTATATTTATAAATTTATAAAGAGAAAAAATAAAAAGACTTACTATATTATATTAAAGTATTGTTCCTAATATCCAAATATGTCGTTGTGTCCCGTTGGTTTAGTAATTGGAGTGTTGAACTTTCCTTCTTGGGTCGAGTCTTGCTTTCTACATATTTATTTTTGATTTAAACAATCAAAACAGTGTCGTTTTGTCCACGTGTCAAGCCGTTGCTGCTGACTCAGCACCATTAAACGGTTGTCTAACGCCAGTAGGACGATGTTTAAATCGGCTAACGGACATATAGTTTAGATTTAAAATTTGAAATTTTTGTTAGTTCAGGTTTAAAAATGCATGGTACCATTGTTGAGGTATGTGAAAGCTAACTGGAAATTGTTCGGATCGTTTATCGCCGTTTTCCCCTAGATTATTCCTAAATTTTACATTGAAAATAAAACAAACTAGGTCCTAAGCATGGGGAGGGTTAATTGATTATTAAGTAAACTCAATATAAATTGATGAAAGGAAGAAGAAGAAAGATTTGACATAGATTACGGATCACATATATATATTTTTTAAACCATTACGGATCTCCTACTTGAAAAATGATTTTATTTTGACATACCAAAGTTGTAGCAAGACTAGGGTGATCATTATCACTGACCCAAGTGTTTAACTCATTATTAACAATATGAAGAAGAAAAACAAAATCCACTTTATCAGTTAAGCGTATCTTTAAATTACTAAAAAAAAGTTAAGCGTACAGTAAAACCTCTATAAATTAATAATGTTGGGACCTCCAAAATTTATTATCTTATAGAGGTTTTAATTTATCGATAAATTAATAACTTATTAATTTATAGATAAATTAATAATTATTAATTTATGATGATAAATTAATAAATTATTAATTAAAAGAGATAAAAAAATTTTCACTTCATAATCTTTTAATTTTTATTTTATTTGAACTTTCCTTATGTATTATTGTCAATATTATATATATATATTCTGTTAATATTTTATTTTTTTGTATTTACTTTTTTTTTGCCTTTTACGACACTCTTTTACTTTAATAACTCTTTTTGGTAATTCATTAAGCATTCTTCATGTCATCTTATATTTTTTTACGCCAAACTTAGCAATGACTCCTCATCTAAAAGATGTTGCCAAATCAACCATGACAGATTAAATACGCAAAAAAAATTATGTGAATACAATACGAGGGGATGCAATAAAGAAGATAAGAGATGAGCTCCACCAAGATTCTAATTTTAAGAATAAACAAACAACAACATATTTATATTTTACAAAATGATCTTAGGTATGTATACATAAGATTTATAATTATTAATTTATCCTATTGTTGGGACCATATATTTACATAGGAATTTCAAAAAAATTATTATCTTATCGAATTGTGTTAAATTTTACACTGGCCCGACTCGGGACCAGAAGAATTTATTAATTTATAGTGATTATTAATTTATAGAGGTTTTACTGTATCTTTAAACTTCATCACTCAACCTTCTCACTTCTTCCTGCCTTCTTAAGATTTCAAAGAAAGTATGGTCATTCAATATAAGATTGTGGGAATTAAAAGATAGACACACATGAAGAAACTCTGAACTTTTGGAAGAAAGTGTGGTACTGAAAACACTCAGTGACATAGACCATGTATTTATCGTGTAGCTCAATTAGTAGCTGATTATTAGCTGCATCGTCGGTTTGTTTGATAATTAAGGGCATTCCCCTCTGCCGTTATATGCTGTATGTATACAACTTTTACAGTTTAAACCAATGACCAATGTCGTCATGTAGTAATGTAAAAAGAAATTGATTTGGAAACATATAGAAGAAAGTGAGTTTAAAAAACAAATAACCTGCTTGAATAAGTTTGCAACATGTTTCAACCCTTGAGGGATTGGATGAAAATTCATGTACATCCTAGAGAGTCATCCCTCTGAAAGTATATATATAACAATGTTCCGTCATAAGAGATTGGATCCACCTTGCCACCTTGCAAGAATAGTAAGAAGCAGTATCTTGAAGCATGAAGCTTTCAAAATCCTCTTCATATTTCTCCATAGTTTTCATCCCATTCTCTACATAGACATGAATACGTTTTTCACTAGTGCCCTATCAATCGGTTCGCCCTCACATTCTTTATGAATCTGACAAATACAAATTGTGTTAGACAGAAACATGAATATGGCTGAACCGGAGTTTTTTTCATTACAGATACCAATACTTACAAGTGCTAATACAGCTTCTTCGGCCTTGGACTGCATCTCATGATAAACCTGTAGTCTATTGCGATAGCAAGTCAGCCAATTCACAATGCCACGAATCCGGTCTTTCACGAACATACGAAACACATCGAAAATAATCGTCATTTTGTACGTGATGAAAAAACAATCATGTACACTCAAGCTAATGCATGTTGCTAGTTCTTCTCAATTAGCGGATATATTTACAAAGCCTCTTGGTCGGCAAGCATTTGAGGAATTTCGCGACAAATTGAGCATTCTCAACTTGCATGCTCCAGTTTGAGGAAGGGTATTGTGATATGATAAAAGCATATCACGCATGTTTAGGGATTCTTCAATCAACTATTTCCCTTAACTTCTGTAATGTACAACTAGTGTAATCTTTAGCATTTAGGAGTATGATATTGTATAAAGCAATGTAATCGTTCTCTCTTTCAATACATAGAAATTTATCCCATCGTCTTCCTCTGTTTTACTTTACCACAATTCCCATCCCATTCTCTACATAGACATCTAATACGTTTTTCACTAGTACAACACTAAATAGTACACTAAAACAAATTAAAATAAGAGGTTTTAAAATAATTATGTTTTTAACATATGATGCACAGTACTGTATACTTCTATAACCCTTTACTAACCTTTTTCTGTAAATCAGAGCTTTAAGAGCCCCAGCTCAATTTAGACCTACCCAAACCAAAATTGGTATGTCGAAAGTCGAAACAACCTTAGGAGAGAGAGATGACACTATATATCTCAACTGCACATTAAATTTAATATGTTTTGAAACTGAAAACAAAATAAAATATGTTCACCAATTTTGAAAAAAATATAAATCCTCTTAGCAAATTCTAAGCAAAATTTCAATATTCTCTTAGCAAAAATTATAATTTTCTTAGCAATTTTTTAAAATTTAGTAGGTTCTTAAAACTATAGTAGCACATTTCTCCCCCATATTCTTCATCTTATTCTCCTCTCTTTAATCTCTAATACACATAAGTCATCTTTCTCTGTAAGAAACTATTTCTTCGATCTTTTTTTTTTACCGCCTTAAGTTTCTTTCTTTCTTCTCGTATACCACTTTAATGAGTTGTTTTCTTGTAGTGTGTTAATTTGATTGGTATTATTATTACATTTGTTGACGAAGTTGGATGAAAGTTTTCCTAAGATAAGCGATGCAATTGGTGTTAATCTATATTTTCCGATTTGCACTATATTATTTTTTGAGGTTTTCCCTGATTTTAATATTCGGTGCAATATATGCAAATCATAAATTTGTTATTGATTTTATTTTTGTAGGATATCCTGAAACCCGAATGGAACTCAAATATATATAAAGTCATGGCTTGCTGAGCTTAGAGAGGTCAGGAACCAATGAAATCGGGGTAAGTAAGAACACATATCTTATGTACAGTAAAATGTCTACAAATTAAAAGTGTCTGGACTAAGATATTTTATTCAAAAATATTTTCGTAATTTTTTTAAAGAAAAATGTATTCAAAATATTTTTTTTATTATAATCAATGTTTTCTTTCAATTACAATTCCAACTAAGAAAACAATTATCATGTTTATAAAATAACACCAAAACTTTTTAACAAGAATTAATGCAAATTCAAGAAAAAAACACACAAGTCATATTTCAATAAATTTTTACATATTATATATATATATATATGTTTTGATAAGTTTATACAATTATTTATTTATAGTATTGATGAGACCATTTATTTACATATGATATTTTAAAAAATATTATTTTATGAAATTGTGTCAAATGTTACACTAATTTATTTCAAAATCAGAGAAATTTATTGATTTATTTAGTATTAATTTTTAGAGTTTATAATTTATATATATAATAAATTTCTTTTTTTTTGGTTAGGGTGTCCACGTCAGCAAATTTTCTTATCGTGAGAGTCACAGTAAATTACTAAAACTAATAAATTTTTCTTCTCACACTTCCCTGCGAGCCTCTCACCTTTTTGTCTCCCTTCTTACCTCATAAGTCCCACACTCCACTCCTCCTCAATCACCGCTACTTTTATGATTTATCAATCAATACTATAATCTACCCGCTACGCTCGATTCTATTCCAAACTCCGGTAACGTTTCAACACGGCACTCTATACATTGAGCAATCAAAGATTCACTAAGCATGAACACATAAGATAAACCTAAAGAGATTTTAATGAACCCACTGTTAGTCTTCGAACAGACTAAGTATAAGAAACAAATATATCGATATGATTAAGGCGTAAATGGTTGATTAATGATAAATAGGGGTGAGTTTTTCGTGTACAAAAATAGATTCAATGATGGTTTTTATTAAGCGTCAGTTCGGGATTGTAAGAACAGTTCAGGAACAAGATCAGAATCTTCGTTTTTAACTAAAAGACGGTGATTTATTAAAAGTATGAACTAAATTAGCTGGGATTCAGTTCCGCGTTCTAAACAATTCGTCGGAAGAATTACAACAATGATTCAAAGTTTTAGTTCCAGTGCAAGCAATTTAATGTTTTTTTCGACCTCCTTCATAAATAAACTACAGGGGGTATTTATAGCAAGCCAACCACGTTTTCCGCCCAGCGCGTGGGCGGCGACGCAGACCTTTCGCCCAGCGCGTGAGCGGCTACGTCAGCCTTCATATCAAGTCGCACTTTCGTGTCAGAGCGGCCACTTGCCTCCTTGAGCCTTGCACCTGATATGACGTGGTAAACGAATAGCTAACCTTCTCCTTGTGCTTTTGGCTGATGGGCCCAGGATGCCCCGAGTTGAGCCGGGCTGGTAGGATGTCAATCCTAACTCCAACAATAGCCCAGTCTGGTGTGCAAAGATTTATCTGAGCACGCCAGAATTTATGTGGTTCCAGCCTAGGTCGAGGGGGAGTCGATTTGAGGCTCGACATGACGCTCGTTTTTGTCTAATCCATGCGCCTGGAAACGGGAGCAACATGATAGGGTTTTTAACTGTCACGCTTCGTGTCTGTGCGTGAGATTCATGGGCGGCGTCATCATGAATATCTTTGCGGTTCTCGTCCGGTGTTGCCACATGTCGAGATCACATGGACGCAATCAGTAGGTTTTCAAGGATCCGTGCGCCCTTCTGGATTCTTGTGCCGAAGGTGAGGGGTCTCCCATTTCTCTATAAAATCGTTATAACCCTGCCTCTTCTTCTCTCTTCTCAAATCTCGCCTGCAAAAGTTTTCTCTAACTAAAACGCTCTTCTTATTTCCTTACTTCCTCTCTTCCTTCGCCGATTTCTCCTCGGTTTTCTTTCTCCTCTTGTCGGAGCTCGTGGAAAGAACAACAGGTTTGTCGCTCCTCTCCTACTCTCGTAATTTCTTTGTTTTTTTCGCCAGGGCTCTCCAGGAACCACTCGCCTCATCCTTCTCCCTTTCCGGCTCTTCTTATACTCTCACAACCATGTCAGATATGTTCGATGTCACCCGCGCCGAGTCAAGCTCGAATTTAGAGTCCGTCAGTCATTACGGGACTCGTCGAGTCTTAGGAGCAAATCTCCTCTGCCGAACATAGCGGCATTTGATGACGAAGATGATGAAGAGGACAACGTCCCTTTGGATCGTCGGAGATCTTCTCGAGCTAGAGAAGCCGGGGTGTCTTCATCAAATCCTAATCACGAGTCCATAGCTCAGCCGATCAAGACTAGAGGATGTGGTCAGGGTCAAATCAATCGTGGGGAACGAAGAGGGTGAGGCGTCCATGGAGGACGAGGAGAGGAAAACAAGCACCCCAGAGAGGTGAAAACACTAAAGATAACGAAGTTGCAAAAACTCCCGTACAGCTAGGGAGGCTATCTATCATGGTCGTCGAAGGCCCTAAGCGAGAAAATCCCTAAAGACCCTAAGCGAGAAGATCCCTTCGTGCGAGTACATGGTTCCTGGGCCGGGAAAACATCCGTGGGTGCCCCCGAGAGGCTTCGTGTGTCAATACTAGAGCTTCTTATTGAAGTTACACATGTGATTTCCTCTGCCATAGACTTCTTGCATGTCTGCATGACCACGATACATAATATAGTTATTGTCTTCGTGCTTGCTGTTGAGCACGGTATTGAGTTGACGGATCATCTCTTTGAGCCGCTGACGACTCACAAGAAGAATTTTGCGGGTCTCGGAACATCCTACGCCTCCTTTTAACTCTAAGTCGAAGATTCTGGTCGAGAAACCCAACAAGATTGATGATTGGGCGCGGCGTTACTTCTTCGTGAGGATTGACAGAGAGGCGGATTTCTTTCGCCCGGTAGAGCCCCATTAGTTTGGTCGTGATGATGCATTTCTCTCTCGTTTACTAACCTCTTTATTTCTTTATTTTAGCTCGTCATACCATAGTCAGGGCACATCATTTAGACGGTTCATCGCGGTGCTTGAGTGTCTTAGGGGGGCAAACATTTCCTGGAAGGAAATCTCCAAGGCAAGAGTAAGTAGAGCGTAAACAGACGGCGCATCAGGTATGTCGAACTTCTCTCCTATTTTCCCTGACCACGAACTGGCTTTTATTTCAAAGTTTTTTAATTCTTTTTCTTTCAGGACTATGCCGAGGAGTTGGTGGTGTCTCCTCCGGGAGCTCGGGAAGCTCAAGAAGCTCAGGGAGGAATACCGACTGCCATTGATCTGGAAGATCAGAGTGCTCCAATCGATGCTGAAGTGGCTCTGAAGTGGTTCTAACTCAAGAAACTGTTGAGCGAGTTTCCGTCCACGAGACTGAGCCTATCATCCTGACTCCGGGTTTTAAGGAAATAGATCCATCTACTGGAGTTAAAGTGCCTACCACCGAACGAGCTCCTATCCATACTGATGTGCAATCTGTCGAAGAGCGGGCCGCTAAAGAGTATCGGGTTGCCGTTGATTGAGATGTCAAGAAGCGGGCTGCTGCAAGGCAAGCAGAGAAAAGACCTTGAAAGGAAACTGTAATAGAGGACTCTTCTAAGAGGAGGAAGATCATGGCTTTCGTTCAACTATGGGCGAAAGCCTCAACCCCTTGTCGAAAGCGGGGTGGATTGCGCCAAGCTGATCTGGGCAATCACACACACACTGTGAGGCCTCTTCCAATGGTTAGAGAGATGGTGGGACCGACGTCTTTTATTCATGTCTCATTATTTTTTCAAGGTAAGCGCATCGTTTCCTAGTTTGGTACCGGTTTCCCTCGTTGTTGGCAATTGAATTGCGCTATTTCTTGTATTTCATCTTTATAGATGGGAAGGCGTTTGCCAATCTGGTCTAGAATATGATCGAGACAACTTGGCAGCCCGTTAAAAGTTCAAGCCGAGCAAGAGTCTCTATACGCAAGCCTGAAGCCTGCTACGTTGTCTCGAGGCTCTCTAAGACACAGATGGTGTCCCCATCCCAGAAACTAAGCTTGCAAAGGTCACGAGCAACGAGGCTAAGTACGAGGCTATACTCAAGGCTAATCCTATCGCCGAACTTCTTCCAGCTGACTTCGAGGCGCCTTCCAGCTCTTTTCACTCGCTCAAAGATACTGAGCGGGCTTTGTGGGGGTCTCAAGGGGAGTCATATCCTGAAGCAGGTCATGAGGAGACGACCTATGCTTCTTCTAAATAGCGCCAGGTTGGCGGAATTCAGTCTTTTCGTAGCGCTTATAGGACCAACATTCAGATGTTTACTCCGGATGTTTCGGCCGAGTTTCCGGGCTATTTCCTTGGTTGGTGTAGTTAGCTCGATTTCACATTTCTCTTTTAGTATGTTGTTTTTCTTTTTGTCTGAGCCTTTGTTCTTGATTTAATTTGATCATTCATATATCAATGAACTTTTTGCTTTCCAAGTATTGTTTTTACATCATCTTCCTGGTAGGGGCTATGAGCTCCGATATTTTCTTAGAGGTCTGTATCTCTTGTCAATAGCACAGCTTGATGTTTGTGTGCGGGAGAATGCGAGTGAGAACTCGGATTTGTTCTTATAGGTTGTGTGCAGGAGAGTGCGAGTGAGAACTCAGCTTCACGCTTATAGGTTATGCACATAAGAGTGCGAATGAGAATTTGGCTTCACGCTTATAGGTTGTGCACATGAGAGTGCGAATGAGAACTCGGCTTCACGCTTATAGGTTGTGCGCGGAAGAGTGCGAGTGAGAACTTGGCTTCACACTTATAAGTTGTGCGCGGGAGAGTAATGGTGAGAACTCAGCTTTGCACTTATAGGTTGTGCACGGAAGAGTGCGAGTGAGAACTCGACTTCACGCTTATTGGTTGTGTGAGGGAGAGTAAGAGTGAGAACTCAGCTTTGCGCTTATAGGTTGTGCACGGGAGAGTGCGAGTGAGAAGTTGGCTTCGCGCTTATAGGTTTAGCGGAGGAGAGTGCGAGTGATAACTCGGCTTCACGCTTATAGGTTGTGCGCAGGAGAGTAAGAGCGAGAACTCGTATTATTTATTTTTTATTTTTTTTATTTTTTTTTATTTTTGCGAACCCAAGGGTCTAGGGTGTGTTTGGAGGAAAGATTTTATTTCATAGTTGTGCCTTGGTGAGAGGCTACCTAAGTACCCTTTGTCAAAGAAAATAAAAGTAAAGAAAAAGGGAAAAAGTCTATGGCCTAAAGTGATCGAGATCGGGAGCTCAAGAGATAGGAGACCAGGCACCTAGAAATGGAAGCGTTTTAGGTTCATCGAATTCCAGGAGCACGGCATTGCTTCGCCGCCCATCGTTGTCAACTCGTAGACACCGAGTTTGATGATTTTGGAGATGAGGTCAGGACCTTCCCTGTGGGCACCGAGCTTGTCTTATCTTCGGTTTTTTTGAAAACCTTTTGTAAGACTAAGTCTCCCTCGTTGAAGTGCATGCCCTTAACCTTTCTGTTATAATATTTTGATGTGAATTGATGGTAATTTTGTAGCAAGGCGTGATCGGGCTGTTCTTAAGAAAAGGCCTCCTCAGTTAAGTGTAACGCATAGTTGAATGCGGGTTCTGATTGAGCATAGATCAGCGAAGGGTTGGTATCCCGACCTCAGATGGGGTCAATGGTTCCATGGCATGTGAAAGCAAGAATGGCGTTCGGCTAGTTTAGTGCAAGGTGTGGTGTGGTGACTCCTGAGAACTCCGTCTACTTTATCGGCCCATAATTCCTTTTTCTCACCGAGTCGCTTGTTGAGGCCATCGAGTAGTGTTTTATTTGTTACCTCGGCTTGTTTGTTGCCTTAGGGGTACCTCGTCGCCGATTTGCTCAGCCTTTTCTTCCACTTGGCGCAGATACCCTCGAAAAGGGCCAAAATCAATTGCATGTCGTTGTCGGTGACGATCACTTACGGGAGCCCGTGGCGGCATATCATCAACTCGGCCTTGACCCACTTTGTGTAGTAGTTGGTAATGATCAATATGTACGCCTTTCCTCGTGATCAAGGCAGGGGCCCAACGATGTCCATCGTCCATCGCTTGAAAAGGTAGGGCGCAGTTGTCATGGCAAGCAGCTCGGTGGGAGTGTGGATCATTGGTGCGTTGCACGTGCATTTTTTTCACCGAGTCACGAATTTCTCGTAGTCCTTGAGCATAGATGGCTAGATATGGCCTTGGTTTATAACCTTGATCGCGAGAGCTCGACCATTGGAGTGGTTTCCTCCGACGCCTTCATGCAACTCTTTCATTACACCGATTGTTTCTTCCCCGTGCAGGCATGTGAGGAGGATTCTAGCGGAACTCCACTCGTATAAATAGCCATTGAAAAGGATGTAGCGCATGCATTTCCTTTATAATAGCCGAGATGCCCATCAACCGATAGGTGTGGTACCGTCACCAATGTATAGCAATATCTCCAAGCGCCAATCTAGCGAGATTGGCTCCTCAGGTGGAAATGGCAGGTCGTTAGCCGCTTGTTATTCCTCGAGCTCGATGTTTGGATCAGGTGCAAGGACATCGACGATGAGGTTGACTCCTCTAGGTAAGGCAATACTATGAAAGTTGATACTCTCTAACGGTATGATGCGGTGTTGAGTCAGATCGGAGGTCGATGATAGGGCGGCGAGTGCGTCGGCAAAGGTATTGTCACCTCGGGGAATTTGCGTGAGGCTAAACTCCATGAATTCAGTGGCCAAGTCTTGAACGATCTTGAGGTAAGCGTCCATGCACTAATTTTTGGTTTCATACTCGTCGCTGAATTGATTGGCTACGAGCTAAGAGTCGTTGTAGGCTCGGACTTTCTTCACCCCGATACCTTGTGCTAGTCTGAGCCTGGTTATCAAAGCTTCGTACTCAGCCTCGTTGTTAGAGGCCCAGACTGCCAAGCGGAACGATTGCTCTAACATTTTGCTTATTTGGGTCTCAAGTCTAATGCCAATGCTGGATCCGTGGCGTGAGGATGATCCATCGAAATGTAAAATCCACTTTGTTAGGACCTCAATGTCAATTAGCTCGGGAGCTAACTCGATCACATAATCTGGCAGTACTTGGGATTTGGCGGCAGGTCGGCCCCTGTAATCGATGTCATACTCAATCAGCTCGACAAGCCACTTGGCCATTTCCCCCGACTGACTAGGGCTATAGAGGATAATCCTCAATGGTTAGTTGGTGAGAACGACAATTGTGTGTGATTGGTGTTACGAGCGCAACTTTCAAGCTACTATTACAACTTCTAGGGCTAGTTTTTCCAGGGTGAGATATCGGCCCTCAGCTCCCTCGAGTGCTTTGCTGACATAGAATATTGGTTTCTGTTCGTCTCAGTCCTCCCTGACAGGTACTCTGCTGACTGCCGAGCTTGAGACCGTGAAGTACAGGTAAAGGGTCTCCCCTACTTGGGCTTGGATAAGATTAGTGGCGTTTATAAGTATATCTTCAACTATTGGAATGCTTTTTCACACCTCTCATCATATATAAAGTCCTTGTTACCGCAGAGTAACTGATAGAACGGGAGGCTTTTGTCGGTTGACCGGGAGACAAAGCAATTGAGGGCGGCGATTCTTCCCGTGAGCCTTTGGATCTCACGCTTACTCTTTGGTGACGGGAGCTCGAGGACCACTGTTATCTGCATCAGGGTGGCTTCACGCTTACAATGTATCCCAGGAATTCTTTGGAGGTTACGCTGTATGTGCATTTCGCTGGGTTCAGCTTCATCTCGTACTTGGCCAATAAGGATTTCACCAGCATGTCGGTGATGTAAACCTCTATCGTTTTTCTGAGCTCGTTCGCGAACATTTTGTTGACAAGATATTGATAGGTTGCCCCCGCGTTCTTTAGTCTGAAAGGCATGACCTCGTAGCAGTATGTTCCTCAATCTGTTATCAAGGTGGTCTTTTTGCGATCATCATGCTGAATGTGAATTTAGTTGTAGTCTGAAAAGGCGTCCATAAAGGAGATGAGTTCGTTTCCAGCGGTTGCTTCAACGATCTAACCGATGCGCGGCAGTAAAAAACTATCTTGGGGACACGATTTATTACGGTCGGTGAAGTCTACGCAAACCTTCCATTTCCCGCTTTTCTTTTTCATGACCGCGGGGTGAGCCTACCAATCCGGGTATCTTATCTCGGCGATGGACTCGGCCACTATGAGCCGCTCGAACCCATCATTCACAGCCAGGGCCCGCTCAGGGTTGAGCTTGCGCCTCTTTTGCTTGATCGGTTTATATGTCGGATCGACATTAAACTTGTGGCTTGCGACCGCTGGATCTATCATGGGCATGTCGTTGGTCGACCATGGGAATGTGGACGCGTTTTGCTTGAGGAACATCACAAGCTCACTCTTAATTGTGTCGTCGAGGTCTGCTCTAACTCCGACGCGTCGCTCCTCATTGCTCAGGTCTATGTTAACCTGGGTTACGAGATTCTGACCCGGATTACTATAGAGATCAGGGTTTGCTGAGACGTGACAGTCGATTGTTTGGCAGGTTCTGGCGGCTTTTCGTAGCTTATGCTCCACGATGAAGCAAGTTCGTGACATCCTGTGATCTCCTCGGATCGTGAAAATCCCATACTCAATGGGGATCTTGAGGCAATGATGGTACGATGAAGTGATTGCCTTCATCATATATGGATCAATGGCGTCCCGAGGATGACGTTATAAATTCTAGGTTTGTGTATTTGCAAAAAGTTCGTATTGATTTTGATTGTTTTTCCTATGAACTTCATTGGTATATTCGTCAAGATTTGACTAACACTAAAGATCATATAATTTATTCAAAACATCAATATGGATCTTGTAACTGAAGAAAACAGGTTCCAGTCTACGCTTTGCGTGGGATGAAAATTCTGGTAAGTTTTTCCGAAAATTAGTATTGTCAAAAGTTCGATAATTGTAGACGTTAAAACATATGGTGTAGCACGATAAATAGTGGTATGCATATCTAACTTTGTTTGTTTATTTTCAATATCTAATTTTGTTTGTTTATTTTCAGTAGCAAGTAATAAAATATAAGTTTAAGGTTTATACAATTAAATAATTTATTTTAGACAACCGGAGTGGAAAACAGACTATCGAGATCAATAAAATTGACCCAAGTTGAACAAATTAACATTTAGGAGGTGTTATTGGATGTGAACTTTAAAAAAGTTTTGATGACTTAAAATTATATATAAAGTAGATAAATGAAAAATTTCAAATGATTACTAAAGAGTTTTGTATAAACTCTTTGATTTACTTTTCTAGAATCATAGACAATGATTTTAAGAATACTTTGTCAAAATATAATACTTTGAATGATTAGATTTTTGTGAGGAAAATGTGTAGAATCCATAAACCAATAACATAATATTTTAATTCAATGATAAAATAAGATTCTTTCATAAAAGTTGAATAACATAAAACTTTTATTGACTTTATAAATCCATGAATCAAATAACTTTAGATTTATAAAAATTTTAGAGTACTTTTTACAAATATATAAACCAATAACAACAAACTTTAATGGAATTTTGGAAAATTTTATTTGAATAACACTAAAATCTTAACAACATCTAAATCTTTATAACTCTCTCTAAATACACAACCAATAACACCCTCGGAGACGAAAATAAATCACTCAAGCTTCTCACTTCCTCCTTCCTTTCTTAAGATTTCGAATGTCTCTTTCAATGCCTACAATGCATTAAAATAAAGTACGGTGATTCATTATATATAACATTGTGTAGAAAAATAAGGCACATGTGAACACACTCAGACCTTATGGAAGAGGGTGTGGTTCTGAAAGCACTCAATGACATAGACCATGTATTTATCGTGTAGCTCATTTACTACCTGATGTCATAAAAGGGGAATGAAAAATTCTGAGCAATCAAAAAGGGAGTACACTAATTAACATCAGACTAAAATGAGTAAAAATAATATGAACCTGATTAGTAGATGTAGAGGCGTCGTCGACTTGGTTGATAAGGTCATTCCTCTCTTCAGTAATATGCTGTATAAAAAACACACATTTTTGCAGTAAAAGTCATGTCATGGAACAATTTTTATAAACTAAAATATATAAATAAACTAACTTGGAAACAAACAGAGAGTAAATTAAACATAAACAAAAATAAACCTGCTTGAATAAATCTGCAACATGTTCCAACCCTTGAGGGATTGGATGATAAAGCCTGTACATCCTGGAGAGATCATCCATCTGAAAGTATAAATGTATATAGCAATGCTCCGTCAAAAGTGATAATTTGTTTACGAATTAACCACAAAAAAGTTCTATTTACCTTTTCATCTCTTAGCAATGCACGACACCCTGAGTGCTCATTTTCTAGAAGCTGTTTTGCAACTACTACCAACAATTCCTTTTGTGTTTTCTACATTCACAATTAAACAAACATGCCAATAAAATATCATAAATAGGCATATCACCAAGTTTAAACGCTAAAAACATATAGATTATTATAGCATAATCAACCTCAACTAGTTTGGGTTCAGCGCTTGGATAAAGGTAGTGAGTGACTCTCTCCCTCTCCTTTTTTAGACACTCCTCAGTCTGCATTATAACATTAATGACATTCATTAATATATACACTTTCTGAAAGTCGAATTGAAAAAACACTCCTCAAAAGTGATATCTGGAGATATGCCTTAAGCATGTAATCAGGACAAGAATCCTCTTGGATCCACCTTGACGCCTTGCGAGAATAGTAAGCAGCAGTATCTTGAAACAAGTAGATTTCAAAATCCTCTTCATATACATCCATAGTTCCCATCCCATTATCTACATAGATATCTATTACGTTTTTCACTAGTGTCCTATCAATCTGTTCGCCCTCACGTTCTTTACGAATCTGAAAATACGAATTTTGTAAGATACAAAAATCAAGAATCAGGCTGAACCGGAGTTTTTTTATTACAGATACCAATACTTACAAGCGCTAGTACAGCTTCTTTGGCCTTGGACTGCATCTCACAATAAACCTGAAGTACATCATTGCATAGACCGTTACAAAATACTTTTGAGGCAGAGAAAACTTTAAGCTAGCTATAAGAATATGTATGACAAACCAGGTCGTAGAAGCATCTCGAGCCAGTTTCCCTCAATGATGGCACACGTATTATTAAACCAATGTCCCTGTCAAGACAAAACAATATTTTGATAAACCATTTAACCATCAATTTATGGTTATTCGACCTCCTAACAAGCTCCCTTAGCATATTTTCACCATGCTTCTCCCTTAAAGACGGCAACACCTAAACCACACATATAAAAGCCGAAGATTAAACTATTTGCTTAGGTTAATTAAAAACAAAATGAACATGTTTTCTTCGCACTATTTCCAAGAATCAAGCCCAAACAATTTACTACTTACTGTTTGTATGGTATAATCTTCAATCACTTCACAATACTTATCAAAAAGCTGCTTTTTGTACTTGGTGGGTTCCTGGGTGCACATAGTGAAGGCAGTCCTGTGAATCACATAAGAAATCACTGTGGTAAGTATCCGTTGTAAATTAACAACAAACACAATATAAGACTCCAGACATTACATAAGACTACCTACGTACGTGTAAAGATCCACATTTTGTTGAGTAGTAAATTGTGGTTCCGGCTCTCCTTCTAAAATTCTTATGAGCTTGGTCACACCTTTCTGCAAGTTGGACCATCCTTCCTCAAATGTAATCTCTTTGGGTTGAATCATCTTTATAGAATCTGTTTTAAGATAAATTTATTGAATCAAATTCTATAATAAAGTAATAGACATGAGAAATTAATATTATTGTTATTTTATTTTTTGATATAGGGAAGAAATTAAGATAATACACTAGAGTTTATAGCTCTTGAGAGGTTATTATCGATATTCAAAACTAAAAAATAACTAGACAACCAAAAGAATGGTGATCCCGCCTAGAAAGATTCATCAAGAGAGAAAGAACCATATAAATGAAAGGAAAAAAAAACGATTCGAGAGCGCCAGTGAAGTAAGAAACCATAATTTAAAAGTACTCAAGAATTATGTAGAATCAACAAATCACAAGAGTTGGCGACGTAACACTAACTGTCTAACTCGGTTATGCAGATTGAGAAGTGCGCCAGTGAAGTACGAAAAAAGGTCTAGATGATATCTTATATAATATTGTAAAGTATCGTGCTTCTGCCCTTTTAAATTGATTGAGTGCATTCATCATTCTGAGATTTTATTATATAAAAACAAAATCAAATGCAATAACAACACAACCAAATAAAATAAAATCCAACCCAATTCAATATTTTACTTTATGATATAATTAACTACTTTTAATACTTATGAATATGAAAATTACATTATTTATCATTTAAAATATTATATAAAGAATCATTCATGATTAAATGAAATGAAATTAATCAATAATATATATATATATATATATATATATAATGTGTCAGAGAAAACCCCTCTGTCCCAATTTATTAGATGTTTTAAGATTTTCTTCTTCTTTCAATTTATTAGATTTTTTTTAAATATCTATGCATAACTTATGGTTATTTAGTATGTCATGACCATTTGTATTCTGCAATATCTTTTTTATTGGTTAAATTTTTTAATTAAAATATCAATTAATATATTTTATGTAAAAATAACAAAACATTTATGTTTTCTTAAACTATATACTTCTAGCTAAAAAAAAAGTTTTTTAAAATAGAATAGATAGAGTATATTGTAAACATTATTAATGTAGCCAATTAAATTTTCTTAGATTTTACATTAAAATTGATTATATGCTATAACAACATAACAAAATAATGAACTAGAAAAATCTTCTTCAGCAACTGAAGAATGAACCTGATATGCCTTCTTGGCGAAAATTTCGCCTAGCTCTCATTGTTCTGGTTGAATGTGTCTTGCTGTGTAGGACGCAGCTTGTTCTGGTTCAAACAATGGAAGAACCAAAACCACTAAATCACTTATATCATTTATCCAATCAAAATCTGCGAGATTTTTATTTTAAGGATGTTTTCTACGATGATCATAATTGTATCGTCTAGTCATCCTTAAGAAAACCATCTACAATATCTTTCAAACACGTCTAGTTTGTATCTTAAAATTAATGATCCAACGCGGTTTGATCTTTGACTCCATCTACAATGTTTTGTAGGATATACAATTGATGAAGAAATGGTAAAGATGGCTAAGGAGATGGTAAAACACTGTGGAAAATTACCATTGGCTGTCAAAGTGTTAGGGGGGTTGTTAGCTGCCCAACACACATTGCGTCAGTGGAAACTGATATCTGAGAATATTAAATCTCACATCTTGGGAGCTATTAGTTTATATGATAACGAGAGTAGTTCGGTTAATCATGTCCTGTCTTTGAGCTTTGAAGGATTGCCTAGTTATTTGAAGCACTGCTTACTCCACCTAGCCTCTTTTCCAGAAGATCATGAGATAGAAATAGATAGGTTATCTTATGTCTGGGCTGCAGAAGGAATAACAAAGCCTGGTCATTACGAGGGAGCTACCATTCGAGATGTTGCAGAACTCTACATAGGAGAGTTAGTGAAGAGAAATATGGTTATTTCCAAAAGAGACATAGTGACTTCGAGATTTGAATTTTGTCAGTTGCATGACTTGATGAGAGAGATTTATTTGTTAAAATCAAAGGAAGAGAACTTTTTACAAATTGTTACTGATCCAGACTGCAACTCATCAAAAATACACTCCCAAGCTTCTAGCCAACCCCGTAGACTCGTAGTGTATATAGCTACTACCGAGCAAGCCGGTAAGAAGATATACATCCGCACTTTTAATGGAGAGAGGGTGATAAAGAATTCCAAACTTAGATCTCTCTTGTTTTATCCGGTTGATGAAATTGGAAGGTTTTTCATGGGATCATACTTCATGGAGTTACAATTGTTGAGGGTTTTAGATCTTACAAGAGCCAATTTTAAGGAATGGAAGGTACCCTCTAACATTGGAGAGCTCATCCACTTGAAGTATTTGAGTTTAAATGATGCGTATGTAGCTCATCTACCTTCTTCAATCCGGAATTTGAAGTCGCTGCTCTATCTGAATCTAGGTTTAGGTTATGGAGATTGTCACGTGCCCAATGTACTCAAAGAGATGCAAGAATTGAGATACCTCTGTTTACCAAGATATAAACATAGGAAAACAAAGTTGGAATTGGGTGGTCTACTCAAATTGGAGACATTGAGGAATTTCTCAACAAAGGGTAGCAATGTGACGGATCTTCACAATATGACAAGGCTAAGGAGTCTCTCTATCAGTATAGATGGGTGTACTGTGGAAATGTTATCTTCAACTCTAAGTAAATTGGGACACTTGGAAAATCTTACTGTTCATTTCGATGAATCGAAGTTGAGTATATATATGCCAAGGTTACCTGACGTGCAACATTTTCCTTCTAACCTTTTAACCATATCTCTAGAAGACTTTCGTTTGAAAGAGGATCCGATGCCAATTCTAGGGAAGCTGCTTCAGTTGAAAGAGGTCAAATTATTGTATACAGATATCTGTGTGAAGAAAATGGTTTGCGTAGACGGTGGGTTTCCAAAATTGCAGAAGCTAGAGTTATTTAGAATGAAATGGGAGGAGTGGATAGTAGAAGAAGGCTCCATGCCACTTCTTCATACTCTCACTATCAATAAGTGTTTTCACTTAAAGGAGCTTCCTGATGGACTGAAATTTATCACTTCATTAAAAGAATTGACTATCACAGGCATAAAGGAAAGAGAATTTAAGGAGAAAGTTTCCAAAGGAGGAGAAGATTACTACAAAGTCCAACACATTCCCCATGTTTTATTTCTCTAGTGATGATGAATGAGAGATTTCATAAACAACAAAGTACCAGGTACAATTGAAAATTTCTCAAGATCATCAAACGAAAGGGAACACATTCTCTTCCTTACTTATTTAAAAGTACATATGTAAATCTATTTTCTGATATTACCCTTACGCGTGAAGGATGTGGTATGGAAAGTGAATTAATCATCACCTCTTTGTTATTTCAGGTAAATCCCTACTGAAGCAAACATCTTCACAAAGAGAGTTATCTTTCCTTTATATAATGTTTATTATAATAATCTTTTTAATTTAGCATTTGTCTTGATGTCTTTTGGATCAAAATATTGGCTTCTGTTCGACTATACCATACAGAAGAACAAAAGCTACAGGTTGTTGGACAAGTAAATGGTCCTTCTTTATGTTGTGGTTAATAACCCTTCTCCTACTTCACTATAAATTTTTGATAATATTTAGCGACCCAATTCATAGAGAAACATTCCACTGCTCCTATTGGTATTGTGTGACTCTTACTTGAAAGTGGGAGCAATGTAGTTTGGGTGCAGTGCAATTAAGCAAAGAATGGTTATACGATTCGGGTATGATCCGTTTACCCTATGTTTTCGAATGATAAAACGCTTTAGGTGCAACTAGATAACAAAATTACTAGAAAGAGTATTGGTTATGTTATTAATTTTTATCTATATTTTACTTATTTATTTTTTGTATTTGTTGTTTCTGAAATTTCAGATTTCGAATATCTTATTACTAATTAAAAATAGATATTACATATTTAACTTATATTTCAATTATAAAATTACAAAAATGCGGTTATATAATTTCTCACTAAAAACGTTTTTCCACAATTTTCCGTAGAAAACATAATCCTACATTTTTCCGTATACGTGGAATAGTGATTTCATTTTTCCAAATACACGATTCAGCTTTTTCACCAAAAACACAATTTTACGTTTTCCCATAAAAACATGAATCCATGTTTAACCGCCAAAACATGATCCTGCCTGCCAAAACGTGATTCTACTTGCCAAAAACGCGATTTCACTTTTTTGTAAAACATGTGATTCCACGATTTCCTGTTAAAACGTGATTCTACCCACCAATAACACGATATTGTATGTTTCCCACCAAAAACGATTATGCGTTTTGACAAAAATAAATGTGGAATCTCTTATAGAGTATTGCAGAATTACGCTTTAGTTAAAAAAAATTAGTGAAATCAAAACAAATTGGTGAAATATTTTTTTTTGTAGAATCATATTGAGGATTTAGTTAATCGCGGTTTTAGTTATGTTCTTTGTTTGATATTATCCCAAATGCCGCTAAGTTTCTCAGTGGATTTATTAGGGAAATTTACTGATTTCCAAGTTCTACCTTGTTGCATGTTGCTCTGTCGAATTGATATATTGGTATGTCTCTTTTACCCTCAAAAAACTACTTGCTTGCTCCGGTTTTGATATTTTCTCCACTGTCGAATCCGATATTTATATAAGTGGTCTTCTCTGTTGCATGTTGGGTTAACTTGCTTTGGTGCTTAATCTGCTAATCTACCCCAGAGTAACAATGGTCTACTTTTCATAGTGCAGGTTTTTTTTGTTGCAAATGTCTTCCAGACGACATGGGAAAGATGTTGTCCTCTCAGGTTTTATCTAATCTTTGTCTCTTTACTACCTCTTATTTAAATTTGGTCTGAACATCCTTACCGTGATGCTCTGCTACGATATTGTCCTTCGTTGTATAAGCTGCTTGGGTTCCATCGTTTTAAACCTTAGTGTTCCCGATGTCCTTTGCGTGACATCAACGCTGTTTTTGTCCTTCATAGTGGCTGAGCTTTTTCACAAATAAGCTCAGAAACTTGTAGTGGGCGGTCAAAAGCATTCAAATAATGATGAGACAATGATATAAGACATCATAAAAGCTATACGAATCTTGCAAAGTCTTTGCCATTCAGGAACAATGAAATTTGATGTATTGTTTTTTCTTGTAGAAAATTCTCATGTAGATTTGTTTATCTTATTTTTACAAGTGTAAAACTTTCTATGAAACGTATTAGATGTTAGCGACATTTTCCAATGCTACTTTGATAAATAGTACGTTTTTTGTTTCCTTTTAAGCGAATTAAGCAAATGTTTTGGATAACGTCTCCGATTTTTCTTGATGTGTTTGTTTGTAATCAAACTTTTTCAAGGGGAGATAGAATTAACACATGTGATTTGCCTCTTACAATCATTTGACATTCTTACTATAAACCATTTAACATATTAGACACACTTAATGGATTAAACACCAAGTTTTAGGTTCTCGCAATTACTTTCACAGGGATTTTGGTTAGACATAGACTAAACACATATATTCAAATAGATCGGATCAATGTTTTAAACCCTGTGAACCGGATTATTTTCCAGGTCAATGGATTACCGGGTCGACCGCGGATCAATATAAGAATAAAGTTTTATATTTTATTATATATATAAATTTTGTAATAAAAAATTAATCCATATTTTCCTGCCCGATTTTTAAATTTGTGTGAGTGGCTACAATTTCTTTTGTTGATATATTTCCTTTTCTTGTTTTATGATTTTATGTGGAAAAAGGTGCTTCGATCTTTGTTTTTTGCTTCTTTTTTTTCCTATTTCAGTCATGTCTCCGTAGAATGATCTAGCTGAATAGTATATTCAGTTCTGCAAATTTTGCTTAATATTATCTGAATTTTGAAATTTTCCTATTAACTTATTGCTTTCATTTCGGTTCAACAGGAGGCTTATGGCTGAGACACTTTTGTCATTTGGAATTCAGAAGTTTTGGGACCTCCTTGTCCGAGAATTTAAGGGAGTAGATGAGAAACTAAGTGAACTCAAAAGTGATCTAAACTTGCTTAGGTCCATTTTGAAGGATGCAGATGCTAAGAAGCATGCAAGTGCGTTGGTGAGAAATTGTGTGGAAGAGATCAAAGATATCGTTGTTGACACAGGGGATATAATCGAAACCTTTTTTTTTAGAGAAAGCAAACAATTAAAACTCTCATTCTCATTAATTGTAAAAGTTAGTTACATAGTTTGTTTATATACACTTTCAGTTGTACAAGTATTCGAACGTATTTATAGTGTATTTACAGTCTAATACTCCTCTTCAAGATGAGGATGATTGAAAAATATTCAACAAACTCATCTTGGACTTCAGAACTTCGAACTGAGCAGGATACAAAGGTTTAGTCATAATATCTGCAACCTGAGCATCAGTTCTAACATGAAGTAACTTCAGAATCCCTTCTTCAATTCTGTCCCTAGTGATATGGCAATCCATTTCGACATGCTTCGTCCTCTCATGAAACACCGGATTATGAGCAATATGTATGGCTGCGGTGTTATCACAATATAGGACAGAAGGAGAAGATTGATCCACCTGAAAGTCCTGCGATAAACCCCGTAACCAAACAATCTGTCTAGTAGCTAATGCCAAACTGCGATACTCTGATTCAGCGGAGGAAGCAGATACCAATTTATGTTTCTTAGATTTCCAAGAGATTAAAGAATCACCAAGAAAGATGCAATAGCCACTAACAAAACGCCGAGAATCAGGACAAGCTCCCCAATCAGCATCAGCAAATCCTTTCAGCTGTAAAGACGATGAAGCTGAGAAAAAGATTCCCTGACTAACAGTTCCCTTGATGTACCGTAATACCTTTAATAAAGCTTGATAATGGGGAACACGAGGAGCTGCAGTATACTTTGCTAACTTCTGAACCGCAAAACAAAGATCTGGCCTGGTAATCGTAAGATAGATGAGCTTACCAATTAATCGACGATACATTTCAATATCTTCAAACAACTCCCCATCATCTTTAGATAAGTTCTGATTTGGCTCCATAGGAATCGAAGATGGCTTGCAACCTAACATGCCAGAATCATTCAATAACTCCAAAGCATATTTCCTTTGACACACAGAAATGCCTTGTGATGTTCTGGCAATCTCCTAGCCAAGAAAATACTTCAAAGGACCTAAATCTCTCAATTTAAAATGAGATTGAAGTTCTGCCTTGACCATAGCAGCAACTGCATCATCATGACTGGCCACAATTATATCATCAACATATACTAAAACGGCCACAAATGTCTGATCAGAAGACTTAGTAAACATAGTATGGTCATGACCTGTTTTACTAAAACCCATGAGTTGTAAAGTGTCTGCAAATTTGATGTACCATTGACGAGATGCTTGTTTCAATCCATAAATCGACTTTAACAACCTGCAGACAGCCCTATCAGGCAGTTTCTCCCCCTTAATCCGTGCATATCCCGGAGGTAACTTCATGTAAATCTCCTATGTTAAATCGCCATTCAGAAAAGCATTATATATATCTAACTGATGAAGAGACCATCCCAAAACAGCAGCAACTCCAAGCATCAACATAACGGAAGAAAGTTTTGCAACTGGAGCATATGTATCAATGTAATCCAATCCCTCTTTTTGTGTATAACCCTTAGCCACTAAACGGGCCCTGTATCTCTCTACAGTCCCATCAGCCAAATACTTGACCTTATACACCCACTTACAACCTACATCTTCTTTGTCTTGTGGTAAAGAACAAACATACCATGTGTTAGTGTCTTCCATATTGGTAATCTCTTCGCCCATAGCACCATTCCATACATCATACTTCATAGCTTCAGTATAGTAGGTCGGTTCATGTTCTTTAGTGATGGCATTAATATAAGCCTGATAAGGTAAAGACAGATTAGCATCAGTCACAAACTCAGAGATGGGAAATGGAGTTGTTCCCTGAATTGAGTAACAGTGATAATCTTGAAGATGTTTAGGAGGCTTTGTTTTTCTAGACGTGAGCTTTCCTTTGCCCTTATCAATAGAAAATAGACCAGGTTCAACCAATACGACTGGTAACTCATCATTGTGATCCAACTGTTATGTATTCACCACATCATTCATTGTCTCCAAAACACCTTTTTCAGGAATGACTATGTCAGCATTGTTGTGTATATCACCAAAAAACTCATCGACAGATTGATTTGGCATAGAAGCACTGAATGGAAATATCTGTTCATGGAAAATGACATTCCTAGATATAGATATAGAATGCGTTTCCAAGTCTAGTACCTTATAGCCTTTATAACCAGTGGGATAACCCAAGAACACACATGCTCTAGCTCTTAGAGAAAACTTATGTCTTTGCTTTGACGATGTTGAGCAGTAACATAAGCATCCAAATGTCCTCAGGGAGGTGTAATCTGGAATTTTATCTGTGAGCTTCTCATATGGTGTCTTGTTAGATAAGACTGGAGAAGGTGTCCTGTTAATCAGAAAAACAGCTGTGAGTACACAATCACTCCAGTAGGATATGGGAACATTGGACTGAAACAGGAGAGCACTTGCCACATTCAAGATCTGTTGATGTTTCCTCTCTACAACTGAGTTTTGCTGAGGAGTCTCTGGGCAAGAATGAAAGGCTGCGATGCCTTTGTCTTTGAAAAATTTGGTGAAGTGAAACTCAGGGGCATTATCAGATCGTACTCCTTTAATGTGTGTACCATATTGCTTCTCCACCATGGTTACAAAATCTGGGAATACATTGATTGCCTCTGATTTCTGCTTCATGAGATATATCCAAGTAGCCCGAGAATAGTTATCCACTATGGTTAAAAAATATCTGAAACCATCATGAGAAGATTCTGCATATGGACCCCAAATATCTATATGCACCAAGTCAAAAGCTTTATTTGCAATATTATTGTGAGATACAAATGACAACTGTTTCTGCTTTGCTAGGTGACAAGCTTTACAATGTTCTAGATTAGAAACCTTATTGTACTTTGAAGACAAAGACAATGCATCTGCTAAAACTTCCAAACGCTTATGACAAGGGTGTCCAAGCCGTTGATGCCAAACTTTCGGATTGACAGAACAGGCAGAGATTGATATTGAAGACAGAGAACAGAGTGATCCAACATCCAGTATATAGAGCGTGTTGAGTTGATTACCTCTCCCAATCGTCTGTTCCCGTGTACAGTCCTGAATTTCACAACCTTTTTCATCAAACTACACTCCACAGGGTACACTGCTTGTTAGAGAGCTAACACTGAGCAAATGAAATCTGAACTGAGGAATATACAGAACATTAGTCAATGTGAGCTTCTTATTCAACACAATGGTACCTAATCCAACAATGTTTACTGCCATTCCATTAGGTAAATCAACATGAGTGTTAGTTAAAGGATGATATTGAGTGAACAAAGATTTATCAGGTGACACATGATGTGTGGCTCCTGTATCTATGATCCAAACATCCTTAACATCAACATCATGAGAAGTAGAGTAAAAATACGATTGATTTAGACCATTGCTGCAACAGAAGATGGGAGGAAAATTTTTACCAGATGTTTGATTGATAGAACCCGATGCCGATCCTTTCTCAATCAGTGTAGGACTTTCTACCATGTTGACCATAGAACTCTGAGGTTGGAGTTTTGATCTGAAAAATGAGATGATTTGTTGAATCTTATCTTTGGACAAATCATTTCCAATGTCATCACTGTCTTTGGGAGAATCAGTGACAGCTAAGTTTGCAGATGCTAAAGGAGTAGTTAAAGGAGTAAATTTGCTCTTAGAATCCCACTTTGGTTTCCAGCCCGGTGGATACCCATGAACTTTGTAACATTTATCCACTGTATGCCTTATTTTGTTGCAATGTGAACATATAGCTCTAGGTTTTCTCATATTTTTCTGATATCCAGTAACTGCCATAGCCATTTGAGAAGTTTCATTATGCTGAGAAGACTGATAAGTGAATGCAGATGGATTCTGATCAGTTTTTGTTCTCATACGTTGATTTTTATCTTCATCAAGCATGTTGTAGATATCTGATAGACTCTGTGTTGGCCTGGTATTCAAAATAGTTCTCCTTATTTTTGCAAATTCATCATTTAACCCCATTAAGAACTGCACAACTTTGCTGGTTTCTTGATCTGTTAAGAGCAATTTCACTTTTGGGCTATCTCCCTCTTTAGCCACTATAGTTGGCCTTGTGCTAGCCAATTGTTCCCACAAGGTGTCTTTTGCCGTGTATTATGATGCCAAGTCCATAGAACCTTGCTTCAAAAGAACAATGTTTGTTTCCAGTCTATAGATCAATGACAAATTGCTTTTATGAAATCGTATAGCAAGATCTTTCCAAATAGCATGAGCATCCTGAAAGTAAAGTATACTTGCATAGATCTGTTTTTAAACAACATTGAGAATCCAAGCTTTTACCATGCTGTTGCAACGACACCAAACATCATAGAGTGGATCATGTTCAGCAGGTCTTGGCAATGTTCCATTTACAAAACGAATCTTGTTCTTTGCTTCAATACTAACAGTCATTGCTATAATCCAAGTGTTGTAATTATCCCCATTCAAGATCTCAGAGACGATGGACATACCAGGATGATCTCCGGAGTGAAGGTAATAAGGACTGTGTACGCTATCAACGGAATCTTGATTTTGAGAAAACAACGATCTACCACGCACTTCGGGATCAGAAGCACGATGATCTGGGATTATCGGAGACCGTTCAGAGTCTTCATGAACTGAAGTTGAACGCCGATGATCCTCCGCAGCATCACCAGGACCAGGCGATGCCGAGTCACGAACTCGTCGACCTCGCGTTCCTCTTCTCACCATTTCTGAACAAAATCCAGCTCGAATTGAACAGATAAGAAGATTAATCGGAAGATTCTGACTAATCGGAGGTGAAATCGAAGAGAAATTGTGCGAAATTGAAGAAAATTCAGAGTTGAGCTATGAGAGAATCTTGATTTTGCTCAGATACCATTTTAGAGAAAGCAAACAATTAAAACTCTCATTCTCATTAATTGTAAAAGTTAGTTACAGAGTTTGTTTATATACACTTTCAATTGTACAAGTATTCGAACGTATTTACAGTGTATTTACAGTCTAATACCTTTCGTTAAAGGAAGAGCTCAGGAAAATAAGTGGTTTCAAAGGGGTATGAAAAGACTATTTGCATCATAGTGGACCGCAAGGACATTGCTTCAGATATGATCTCCAACGTGATCCTCAATATGCAGGGTTTTGGGGTGCAACAAATGATTGTTAATGACGGCGGATATTTGCATATCCTCTACATGAAAGACAAAGTGAAATGCAAAAAACGTTTCCCAGCAATACTGAAAATGATCTTGTGGGGTTTGAGGAGAATGTTAAGAAATTGGTTGGCTATTTGGTGGAGGAAGATAGCATTAAAATGGTTTCTATAACTCGGATGGATGATATTGGCAAAACTACCCTCGCTCGACAAGTTTTAATTCACGAGATAGTAAAAAACCATTTCGATGGAGTGGTATGGGTGTGCATTTCACATCAGTTTACAAGAAAATATGTTTGTCAAACGATCTTGCAAAGGCTTAGTCCAAAACATGATGACCATAGAGAGCAAGAGATGAGTGAAGACGAGCTCCAGGAAAAACTCTTCGGGTTATTTGAAACCAGCAAGTCTTTGATTGTCCTTGATGACATATGGAAAGAAGAAGACTGTGACTGAATCAAGCATGCGTTTCCGCCGAGAAAAGGTGAACTTGCTTTTGTTGCATACATTAGGCCGTCCTTTTCAAAAATCCACGACTTGATTAAGAAAAATAAAGATTGTGACACACACAATATCAGTCATAAAACACATTGTTGCTTTTTGTTTGGGGTTATGAGAATAAAAATATGTTACAAGATGGAAGGTACTACCTATTGAGTCCCATTGAGTCTCTAAGATCATCCACATTGGTGAGAAACTATTGAGTCTCTCATCAATATAAAATTTCCTATTACAAACACAATCGGTAAGCTATTCAAGGATAATATAGGGAGTTTTTTCAACTAAACCACAAAAGAATATATTTTTAGCCTTATATATGTTGAATATAATATCTCTGAAACGTATGATGAAAATTTTGTAATTGAACCATATCATGGTTTTAATGATCCGAAAAAAAAATGATTATTACTTGATAATGTTGTGAGGGATACAATGCTAATGAAGAAATGGAAGAGATGGGCAAGCGGATGATCAAACATTGTGATGGTCTACCGTTGGCTGTTAAGGTGTTAGGTGGGTTGTTAGCTGCGTACGTAATACACATTGTGTGAGTGCAAAAGGATATATGAGAATATTAATTAGATCTCACATCGTTGGAGATTCAATGACAGAAAGATCAGTTCAGTTTATCATGTTCTATATCTGAGTTATGAAGAGTTGCCTTATTTGAAGCACTAATTCCTCTACCTTGCCTATTTTCCAGAAGATTTTCCAATAAATATAGGGAATTTGTCCTATCACTGGCTGGAGAAGGAATACCAGGACCGAGGTATTATGATCAGGGCCGGTCTGAACGTGTTATAGGACCCTAAGCGAAATAAAAAATAATATCTAACTAACAAATATTTTATTTTATTTTTGTTTATTGTCAATAAAATTAAGTTTTTTAGTTTATTATAAAGCCATATAATTCAGTTGTATTCATATATATATATATATACATATATATTTTTTTAAAATCTAACATTAGTAAGATTTTTGTTTGAAGTACTTTATAAACCTAACAAACATTGTAACTCCGTATGATTTCACGAAAAAATACATGTTAAAAAAAATAATATACATGAAAATTTCACAAATTAGAGAATATTTGAATCAAAATAATTAAAAAATATTAAGTGTACAAAATGTACACAGTAAACCACCAATATTTTTTAAAAATATGTTATTTTCTAAAAAGACCCTAAAAACCGCTTGTGTGGCTTATGCTAAGGGCCGGCATTGATTATGATGGAGTGACCATTCGAGAGGTCGCATATGGATACACTGAAGATTTGGTGAAGAGATACATGCTTATTTCTAAAAGAGACGCTAGAACTTAAAGATTTAAAACATGTCACTTGCATGATGTGATGAGAGAAGTTTGTCTGCTTAAACCGGAGGAAGAGAATTTTGTACATATCGTTAATAAACGCTCACCTGCAAACTCTTAATCTCCTTGTAAATCTCGCAGAATCACATGAAACCAGGTTGATGAAACATACCAGCCCGAGGTGAATCCAAAACTTAGATCTCTCTTGTTTTTCAACTTGACAGAAGGTTGGACGCCATCAGATTTATTGTGTACGAGGTTACAATTGTTGAGGGTGTTAGATCTCTAAAGGACCCAATATGAAGGAGGAAATTTACCATCTAACATTGGGAAGCTCATCCATTTGAGATATTTGGGTTTATATCAAGCACATAAATTTGATGGACTCAACATTAAACTCCTGCAAAAACCAAATTTTTAGAAGTTCGTGTTAGACTCTATGCGTCTTAACATAACAAAACAGGGGAATGGTGGAAGGCGAAAAACAAGGGAAATAGATGTTGAGCATATCAAACTCATCTAATAGGTTGCAAAAGGCAGTTCTCATGAAATTTTACCATTAAAACTTCCTCTGCACAACTTTTGTTGTAAATCATAACTATATACATTTGAACTGGGTTGAATTCTATTTTAACTTAATTGTGTTGTATATGCTTTGAAATTTGTTTTTATGTAAACTAGATGAGTATCCGCGCATACGCGTAGTTTTTCTTCCATTCGATTTTGTTTTAGGATTTCATTCACATAATGTTTTAAAAGAGTATGTGTTTAATTAACTTAAAAATTTTATATTTGTGTGAAAACATTTGAAAGTGGAAAATATATATATTATCAAGGAAAAAATACTCAATCTTTCATAATTAACTATTTTAATAGGTTTCTTAACCCTTGATTTCATATAACATTTTAGTTATGTATTGTGATTTCGAAATCTTTCCGAAAACCTTAGCCATTTTAAATATGCATAGCTTATTAGCTTGATTAATGAGCTCTTTTTTAAAACAAATAACATCAACAAAAGTATACCTTCTTACTCGTTATTTTTTCTAGGTAAACACTTTTTAGAAATCAGGTTTATAACGTATATGTAAATGACGAAATTCGAAGAGGCATGATCCATTTGTGTAGAGGACGATCGACTTAAACAAAATTAAAAACTCTGTTAAAGAGATTAGGCAAAAAACGATGAACTTTTCATAATTCTTTTAAAAAACAACTTTTTACAAATATATTGCCACGTGTCATTTCTTGGGGTGCTGACGTATCATCTCTTGGAGACATCCCTTCAAATTTTATATATAAGATGACTCTTCAGAAATATTAATACACCCAATCAACGTAGAAAACGTTTCAATGGTGTAGTTAGAGAGTTGAATGAGTTAATTGTATAGTTAAGATAATTTGAATAAGGTTGATTTTATTCTATTTAGGTTTGCAGATTTTTTTTCTTAATACTGATTTATTATTCAATTGCAAATTATGATAAATGTTACAATGACGATTCTACAACGGACAATTTTACCATCTTATGAACATCCAGGCCAAACGGTTTCACCTCCAGGCGTAGAAGCATTAATAGTTTAGGTCTGCAGATTATGCATATAATTATTTTTAATGGAAAAAAATCGAAGAAAGGTTAATTGGCTACATTAATAGTTTTTACAATATATTTGCAGACTTATTCAAGCAGGTTTATTTATATTTATTCAAACTCACTTTGTTTCCAAATTACCTTTTTTTTTATAGTCTCGGTGGAAATATATAAGGTGCGTTAGTGATGTACACTTTTAAATCAAAGTAACAAAAAAAATTATTTTATTTTTGTAATATTTCTTCGGTTTCACAAAAATTGTCGTTTAAGGTTTTTTCACGTCAATTAATAAAAAAAAATAATTTTTTATTTTATTCTCAATTAATATATTATTCTCAACAAGCTCTATCCAAGTTCTTCAAGGATTTGATTACCAAGAGAAAGAGGTTGGAAGAGGGAATGGTCATGTTGTCTTATGAATGTAGTGCAATCATCCAACAATCTCTACCCAAGAAGTTGAATGTTCCGGGTAGCTTTACTCTACCGTGTTCCATTGGAGAATGTGTATTCTCGAAATGTCTATGTGATTTGGGGTCAAGTGTGAAAAATTGAGAATAAAATAAAAAATTATTGGGTTGACCCACAGAAAACCCGAGTCAAAACCACAAATTTCGCGAATGTTGGATTTTATCGGTCACGTATATCGGTCAGGGTGACCGATAAAATCCAACTCCTGTAAGCTCGTCGAGTTTCGTCTTCACCTTGCATTTTATCGGTCCAGCTGTATCGGTCAAGTGACTGATATTTCTTCACTCCTGAAACATGTCTCCAGCTTCAGTCACCTCTGATTTTCTCGGTCCGTTTTATCGGTCCAGCTGACCGATAAAATTCCTCTCACGCCTCTTTGAGCTTCTTCTTCATTCCTAGACCTCGTCTTAGCCATCCGTTGGCCGTCTACACTCCTCATAACTTCAAAACACCTGAAAAAGGCCAAAAAACACCATACAAGATGCATACACACACCCTAGGACTCTAAGATGAACACTTAGAACTAAATGAGACTCTTATGTACAATTATGATGCATAAATATGAAAAGTGTACACAAAACAATATTAAAAATGAATGAAGAATAACACAAAACTAACATATATCAACTCCCCCGGACTTATCCTTTGCTTGCCCTCAAGCAAACATAAGGAAAGAATCCAAAGAAGAGGTTGAAAAGTCGGATCTCATATCCAAAAGAGAAAAATCAAAGCCTTAACCTCAAGGTCCTTTAACCAAGAGTACTATGATGCTCTAGTCAACCCTACTCCTTAGAGCTTATTCACACTTAGCACAATTCACCATTCACTCAATGCATCAAAATCCATGTGCAATCCTAGTCTTAACTCCTTAACATTCATTCAACACATAAGATGAATCTTGCAATGTACATATCAAGTAATCCCACTTGGCTAGGAAGAGAAAGGTTTTAAAATCATTTACAAGAGAAGGCTCATTAAGATCAAAGGTTCTCTCAAGAAAAGGAATGAAACTTTATGCAAAATACTAAGAGTCAAAAACATTGGGGCATACAAGCATTGAACTTTCATCTACCCATCCCCTTGTTTCTATTGACTATCCTCATGTAAGTTTCATCCTATTTTACCCAAATGTAAAGGCTCTTTTAGCCTATCTACCATCTCTTTCATTATTTTTTCTCTCTTTCTCTAGGGAATTTTTTCTTCTTTGATCACATTGATGTTTGATTTCCAATCACTTTTTATTCAACTAGCTCTTTCATTCAGTCATCTTTAGCCTCTTACTCATCATTTAGACATTAGACCTTTAGTCTTTCTTACCACTTAGAGACTATACTCATTTGCATTTAGAGCTATCATTCATGAACCAAACAAACCAAATTTTTGAAAATTCCCTTTTCTTTCTCATTTAGAACAACACCCTGCTTAGAGCCCATCCTAACTATCCTTAACCAAATTCTAGCTCAACGAGGTAAGAGCTAGTTCTACAAGAAAGTTCGTTCCTTGTCGTTTTCAAAACTCAACATGTTTTGCTAAGATCATTCCGGAAAAGACCTCACAAACGCACACAAGGATAATAGGCTTGAAGGAAAGGTTTAGCTAGGGTGTGGTGAACCGCATAACGGCTATTTGGGTCAACAAGAGAATGGTAAAAAGGAAAAAAAATATAACCCAAAATGTATGTTCTATCCATGGGCTTAACTCATCAATGTACAAAGCAAGATAATTGAAGATCAAGTTTAAGTTTAAGTTCAAGTTCATTGGAGTTAAGATCTATTCATGCACATTTCAAAATCGCAAAGAGGTTCAAGCTAATCGAAACAAGAAGTGAATACATCATAGTCTTTTCAAGATGGTTCAAGCATCATATCACTCTTAGAAAGGGCCTTGATTTTAAGTCTAAGCTTACTCCTTTACAAGGAATTCTAATCATTGATCCTATGCATATGCAAATGCAAACTAAGATGATACTAGACTATACTCAATCCTAAATATATATATAAAACATGAGAAACTATATGATGCAAATGCAGAAATTTTTTTATATGTTTTTCGATTTTTTTCTTTTTAGTTTTTTTTTTTAATGCAAAAACCAACTAATAGACTACCACTCCCCGGACTTATTTCACACCGTCTCGGTGAGAAACAAGAACGAGAAAGTGTGTCTAAAACAACCTAACCATTAGTGAGAAATCTAACAATTAAAAGCAAAAAATATATACAAGGTGGTAGTGTTACCTCGTTCAAGGGTCGTAGTTGGTGCTCGGTCCGCCTTCGTCGTTCTCCACCCGAGCTTGTTCGCGCTCAATCTCCTCTTGGAGATCCTCTCCATCGCTCGCATGCTCCGCTTCCTCCGGTTCTTCATCATCCGAGACATATCCCGACATTTGCTTCAACTTCTTTTTAAAACCAATCAAGCTTTAGCTTTGTGATCTTGTTGATCTTTTCTTGGACTTTGTACCATCCAAAGAAGATCTTCTCCCTTAGCGGTTTTAGGCTTGATCCGTAGGTAAGGTAGCGTCGGGATCTCCATATCCGAAGGTTTTTGCCTTCTTTTTGGTGGCGGACTCGAATTGGATCTTCCGCGGTTTCCCCATCTTCTAGTAGCAAATCCGGTTGTCCCACATGGACAAACCAAATGTTGTCATATTGGTCTAGCGTCGTGAGCTTGGTTGGGGGAGTTCCATTACACGCGGGTTCTTGTGATGATCAAAAATATTGGTATATGTACCTTCGTGACCGATCTGGTGTCCTTGAGAAAGCGACAACGGACACAGGAACTCGTGATCAATGTAGGGCTTCCCGGGCTCTCGGTAATGCATCCAAATTTATGCGATTGGACGAAGATTGGTGTAAGCATACCACCAATTGATAGCTGCGGCTCGGAGGTTGATCGTGCCCATAAACGGTATTCGTCATCTCTTGCGCGAAGATGCATCCCAAGTTGACATTGTCTCCGAGGTATCATCGAATTGGTTCCCGTGGTGATCTTTCTGAGCTTTTTGACGCCTTGGAAGAGGAGGCACATCTCGACTTGCCTCACTTGGCTTGTGTCCTTTCTAGCAAAGATTGTTGTCGTCATCAACTTCGCGACGTACCTTATCGCGGGATTACGGATGAGTGACATCTTTCGTTGAGATACCTTTAGACTTCCTGGTTGCAATCCCGGCCCAGAATTCATCCGAGTTCTTAACTTGGGAATCTTCACTTCGTCTTTCATCTCGAAGCCATACAACTCGCACAATTTCCGGATGGTTACTCGGTATTGCCTCCCTTCTATCTTGAATGTCAAGTATCCTTCTTCCGGGTGTGGCTTGGTCCTCTTCTTATAGACGAGCTCCACAGTTGAGAGGAACTCTCTTGTCAATCCGGGCCATGTGAAGGGTTTGAATGGGGATAAGAACCCGATTCCCATTCGATCTAGCAAATTCTAGACATCTTCAAGTATTCCCATGGAGCTAAGGACCGTTGCTAACATCCATCGCGTAGGTATGATCTTCATTCGTTTAAGTTCCGCAAAGTCCTTGTCCTCTTTCTCGGTAAGCTCAACCTCAGTCCTTTGTACAAATTCGGGAATTGCTCTATCCTTTTTGCTTGCATTTGATGACGAACTAACAACTCTCTTTCCTTTAGCCTTTTCTGCTCGTGAAAGAGGTTTTGGCTTTGATGAACGTGTAGGTGGTGCCGTTTCATCACCAGCCATTGCTCTTTTCTTGTTCCTTGGTCTTGTTACAACCATTGTTCCTACAATATTCATCAAAACATTTTAGGCATCACACTCAAACGAATACACAACAATGGCAATGATCAACTTATTTCTTCAAGACATTGAACATAATTCTCATTCAAATCATTGACAAAATCGATCACCAAGGCAAATTTAGGCACAAAATTTTCAAAAATTAAGGGAATTAAGGGATTATATCAACACTTAATCATCACATTTCTCAACTATAAGTATTTAGAGCCTAATGCCTAAAAGAAATCCCAATTTCCCCAAAAATTTTCAAAATTTTCGTTTCTCATGAACCTTAAGTCCAAAATCTCAAATTTCTTCATTAATTTTGTAATCTAAAACATGATATGAACAAGCAATGCTATAATTATGCCCAGAAACTCAACATCAATCAATCCCAATGCTCATTCATCGAAATGCCTCAAGATTCAAGCAATTTTCAAAATTATGATACAATGGAAATTTTGAGTGATTTTGTGTGAATAAGTTGTTCATACCTTTGGGTGTTGATGGAGATTAGATCGAAAATTCAGGGAAACAATCTAAGAGTGATGAATCGTGTTGAATCAAAGAGAATCAAGAGTTGGGTTGAGAGAAATCGATTTGTAAAGATGAGAGGTTTTTGTTTTTGTGAAGAGGAAGAAGATGGAATCGTGGGTGGCTGGGTTTAAAACTCAAAACTGGTTTAATTCAAGTGTAAAATCATGTTTAAACCAAAGAAAACCGATTCAAACCGATTAATTAAAACTGATTTCGAGTTTTCAAAATTTTTTTGTTTTTATCGGTCGCTTCATATCATTCGAAGGACCGATAGAAATTCAGCCCAGAAAAACACGATTCTCGGAAAACTCAAGTGTCGTTTTATCGGTCTGTTTTTATCGGTCAAGAGACCGATAGGATCTTATTCCCGAAAACACGAGAATTCGAAAACTTACCTGGTTTTTTATCGGTCGTTTCAATCGGTCGATGGACCGATAGAAATCAACTCCAGAAATCCGAGGGACACGATTCATCTGCTTCGTTTTTATCGGTTGGTTTTTATCGGTCATCTGACCGATAAAAGCTTAGTTTGCCTCTTTTCTTCACTTTTTGCTCATTTGAATGATTCTAAGTCCCTGAAACCAAATATCACACACGACACACATGGAAAAGATATGAATTCACACATATATACATTCATTTACAAATGATACCATGAGATTGCCTCCCAAGTGCGCTCGTTTTACGTCTCGAGCTCGACGTCGTTCTTTTTCTTTCAATCCGTTGTTGGGTCGGAGAGTGGAACATTTTCCACTTCCTCAATCACAGAATTTGCCAAGTAAGGCTTAACACGTTGTCCATTGACTGTGAACTCATCGCTTGACTTATCCCATAACACAATTGCTCCATACGGTTTTACCTCCTTGATTAGAAACGGTCCCGACCATCGTGATCTCAATTTCCCGGGAAACAGCTTCAACCGGGAATTGAATAAGAGAACTTGGTCGCCAACATTGAATGACCTCGGGGTTATTTTCTTATCGTGCTACGCTTTTGCCCTTTCCTTGTAAACCTTCAAATTTTCATAAGCCTCATTGCGAATTTCGTCTAACTCGCAAAGCTGAATCAAGCGCCTCTCCGACGCTGTTTTGATATCAAAGTTCATCAACTTCGTGGCCCAGATGGCCTTGTATTCGAGCTCTACCGGTAAGTGACATGACTTCCCATAGACAAGGTTGAATGGAGTGGTACCAATCGGCGTTTTGAATGCCGTTCGGTATGCCCACAATGCATCATCGAGTTTCTTACTCTAATCTTTTCTTGTCTTGCTCACGGTCTTTTCCAATATTGCTTTAATTTCTAGGTTCGAAACCTCGACTTGTCCGCTAGTCTTAGGATGATAAGGAGTAGCAACCTTATGCTTAACACCATGCCTTTTAAGCAAGCTTTCGAATATTTTGTTGATGAAGTGGCTTCCCCCATCACTTATTACAATTCTTGGTACTCCGAATCTTGGAAAGATTATCGTTTTGAACATCTTAAGAACAACCTTGGCATCATTGGTTGTGCTTGCTATCGCTTCCACCCATTTAGAGACATAGTCGACTGCCACTAATATGTATTGGTTCCCGTA
>SMJT01000087.1:461564-600509 GCA_004349715.1 Crucihimalaya himalaica
ATGGTTTTGCAATACTCCTTTGGGTTTGGTTCACATTTCCTGGGAAGAGTTCCCGTTGGTCTCTTAGAAGTAGAAACTACTTCCGCTACTTGATTCTCCAATGCCTTAACATTTGAAATCAATCCCTCGAACTTTGAGTTTAAAATCACTGTATGATCCTTCTATCTTCTGTTCCATCTCAGCAATCTTCTTGTTAGACTCAACTGCCCTTTAGTTTGTCCCTCTATGATTTGTTGAAGCATAGCTTTCATGTCAAAGTCTATTGAGAGGGTTGGTTTGATGAACTTCCTTGTCCTTGGAAGAGTTGCTTGTTGATGGACGTTGCTTTGAAAACCTTGTTGATAGTTGGAAGTTTGAACTGCGTATTGCCATTAAAAGTTCTGGAGTTCCTTGACGGTGTTGAATTATTGTTGTTTTGACCTCCATAGTTAGGACGAAGGGTTTTGGTCTAAAACCTTGGTTTTGAAAGTTCGATTGGAATCCTTGGTTTTAGAAATTTTGTTGAGGAGGGTAGACTTGGTTTTGTGGATTCTCCACATTGGTTTTCCGGTAAGAAAGATTCGGATTCCCTTGGTAGTTTTGATTGAAAGTGTTTCCTTGATACCCCAAGTAGTTCACTTCCTCTTGTTGCTCCTCAGTACCTCCTTCTTCCAACCCTCTTACATGTCCTTGTTGAAACCCTCCTTGTTCTCCAAACAAACTCACACTCCTTTGAGTGACTTGCATCAAACTTATCCAGCTTGTCATTAAGCTCTTTGTACTTTTGATCCTCAACCTTAGGATCCCTCAAGTTCTAATCATACTCTCCACTATAGCATTGATCGCTTTGGGCGAGATTCTCAATCAACAACTCTTCCTTGATCAACCAGTCAAATTGGCAAGCTTCCATAGCTTTGCCGTATTCAGGCTATGTGATACTTCTCCAAGTAATCCTCGGTGAAAGATCCGCGAGGAGTGCTTCTTTTCGTAACTCCGATGATGAGGGCATGATCTAGCATATCCTTAAACCTCTCCCATGCTTCATAAAAGTCTCCATTCGACCCCTGCGTTGAAGCTGGCTATATCCCCTCGTATTTAGCCGTCTTTTGTTTAGAGAAGAAGTTAGACAAGAATCTTCTTTACACTCCTCCCAAGGGTGATGGAAGCCGATTCCACACACTTCTCCCATTGAGAGGCCTTGTCGCCTAGAGAGAAAGGAAAGAGTGTGAGCTAATCACATTCTTCGGTACTCCATTCATTTTCACTGTATCACACAATAACTCAAACGATCTAGATGCTCAATCGGATGGCTCATTGGTAGTCCGAAGAACCTCGAGTTTTGGACCATGTGATCAAACTCGACTAAATTTCGAAGTTGTTGTTCGCACAAGGAGGAGCTCGTATTCCAGTTCTGGCTCCTCTTGTGTTCGGTTGATCGAAATCTCCAATGGTTTGTTGTGGTCTAGCTGGATGTACCGGAGGGTTCTGGTTTCCAGGCATTTCTCGCTTCGCCCAGGAGGTTCACCATGTGGAGGTTCCATTCCTAACCGTCTTGCGTGTTCAGCTCGTTCAACCGAGTTGCTCTTGCGGTTCTACTTCAAGTCTTCGGATGTCTAACACAAGTGGTTGCAGATTTCTTGGCCTTGACTTCTTGTGTTCATACACTATAAGAAACGAGCAACATAATTGCACGATTCAGTAAAAATAAAAGAAATGTCTAAGTCTTTAAAAGAATCCTAACTTAATGGCTAATTGCTTATGTTCCCCGGCAACGGCGCCAAAAACTTGGAATAGCTCAAATTTTAATCCAAACTAGTACCCCAAAGTGCAAGGCAGTCAAAGTAGTAGACTAGGTATCGTATCCCATAAGGACATAGAACTAACACACTAAGTATACGAGAAACTTCTTAAGCTAAGACGATATTATTTGTTGTTTTAAACGTGATTAAACTAATAAAAGAGCTAATACTACCAATTGAAATGCAAATTTATCAATTAAAAGCAACGAACTAGACATAAAACAATAACAATACACAGGTAAACAAAACTAAAACTAAAATGACACAAAGCAAAGAAAATCAATTAAGGATGACGGTTTTTAAATTTTTACGAAACAATGGATTATGGATGGGATTTCGAATTATGAATGCTTGACAATTTGTATGCAATGAGATGATAATCAATTAAACCTCCTTAGAACATGGAACACTTAACAAGATAAACCCACTCTCATGGCATTTATCACTTCATAAAAACCTATTCTTGCTAAACTCTCATTTGCAGAATTTGGTCTAAATGAGCATTAAATATAAGTCCATTTTGTTCACAATTCACCCTAACATCAGCTTTTGTTGGCTAGGGAAGAAAATCCAATTTAAGTTTGGTTCCGGCATTTTATCGAACACCTTTCGGGCGATAAATTACCTAAATTCAAGATATGGGTGATCAAACCATACCAAGCATTAAACACATAAATTGAAGGATCTAAGCCTATCTCATCTAAACCAAAGCATAACAATCATCAAACATCACAATTCTACCCTACCATAATCCATAATATGACTACTCACTCATGGTGCAAGAACAAGAAAAACTACTCAAGAAATAAGACATAATTTAAGATAATATGTAGATGATTAAAGATTTAGAATATTTCACTATGATTCAATACTTGATTTTGATCATAGGTAACAAAGTAGTACAAAATGTTTTCTTGTTCTTTAGAGCTTGAAAGAGTAAAGTGTGTTGATATTACAATGATTAGAGGTTAATATTAAGTTTAGAAATCGGTTTTGGGTTGACCCGACATAAAACCCGAGTCAAAACCACAAATTTCGCGAATGTTGGATTTTATCGGTCACGTATATCGGTCAGGGTGACCGATAAAATCCAACTCCTGTAAGCTCGTCGAGTTTCGTCTTCACCTTGCATTTTATCGGTCGAGCTGTATCGGTCAAGTGACCGATATTTCTTCACTCCTGAAACATGTCTCCAGCTTCAGTCACCTCTGATTTTCTCGGTCCGTTTTATCGGTCCAGCTGACCGATAAAATTCCTCTCACGCCTCTTTGAGCTTCTTCTTCATTCCTAGACCTCGTCTTAGCCATCCGTTGGCCGTCTACACTCCTCATAACTTCAAAACACCTGAAAAAGGCCAAAAACCACCACACAAGATGCATTTGCCTAGGACTCTAAGATGAACACTTAGAACTAAATGAGACTCTTATGTACAATTATGATGCATAAATATGAAAAGTGTACACAAAACAATATTAAAAATGAATGAAGAATAACACAAAACTAACATATATCACTTTTCTATGCTTTCATATATAAGAAACGTTTCGATTATGTCATATGTGTCAAAAAAAAAATTATTTGCTCTCCTCCACACAATTTCACCCAGATCACTCTACAGATAAATGATTCATAATAAAGCGAAAGAAAAGATGGAAGCACATTATTCTACAGAAAATTAAAAAAGATTAGGAAAAATATCAACAAAAATCACCTTTGTGTAAATTGATTTTTGTTTGACAATCGGTAAAAGCAAATTTGGTGAGGTTTTGTAGATCCAGTGGAAGAGTTGACGCCAAGTCAACAACACTATTAGAAGACTAGATGTTAAGAAGATGATGCATTAATCTAGGGTCGCCGGTTTTTGCCCCTATACTTGTTGCATTCTTAGCATTCATACCTGAACTTTTGGCCTCTCTGAAAAACACCATAAGCTAACTAATCCTTTATAAACTACCTAAACTTTTGGATTCATACAAATAACTACATGTACTCTTAAAATTTATAAAACACCCTCCTGAACCGGATTAACCCACTTATTGGCGTTTACAGAATTGCGTTTAGGATAACCCACGATCCGGCTTAGTTAATCCTGACACGACTTGATTCACACATGACCCGAAATTAGGGTTCTTCGATAAAAAAAAAGGGAAATTTTGGTTTCTTGATCCAAATTCATGAAATTGGTGATGGTTATAGTCGGATTTCGATTCCCCATCTTATGGAAACAAACTAAGTCAATAATTTATCAGATGTTAGATCCAAATCCATTAACGAGGATGAGTATTGAAACAGTCATGAAAACAAGTTGGTTCAAGAAATCGCTAGAAACTTCTGAGTTTCATCGTAACATCTTTAATTCGAAAACAGAGATGAAATCGAGTGTTAATTCGATTACTACTTTTGATCTAATCTCGTTATCGTTGGTATTAGGTCTTTCTGGACTGTTTGAGATTAAGAAGAAGAAGGAAAGGAGATTTACGGTGAAGGTTTCCGTCTTTGAAGTGGAGGAGAAAGCGAATATGATTGGGGAAAAGTTAGGTTATGTAGTGAAGAAGAAGATGAAGAAACAAAGAGGATGCAGAGGTAGTTGGATTAGGAAGAGGAAGAACAGCGATTGTGGCGGAGGTGGTGGAGTTAACGGTGGATGTTATGATGGTTTTAGTGAAAGTTGTTAAAGGTGAAGAAGAAGATTCACAGTGGTCGATTTGACTACAGAGCTTGAAGATATAGTTTTTCCATGGCACAATGACATCATGTAAATAGATTGTGACGTGTGGATTTTAGCTTTTCTTATTTTCATTTTTGGTATTGTTCAATTTTGTATAATCATGAAGAAATCAAATTAATCGTTTAACGATCATAGTTCTTGTCGTTTTTTTATCGAAGAAACTCTAATTTGTGTGAATTAAGTCGGGTCATGATTAACTAAGTCAGGTCGTGGGTTATCCTAAACGTAATTCTGTAAACGCCAATAAGTGGGTTAATCAGGTTTAGAAGGGTGCTTTATAAAGTTTAAGAGTACATGTAATTATTTGTATCAATCCAAAAGTTTAGATAGTTTTAGAAAGAATTAGTTAGTTTTTTTCAAAGAGACCAAAATGTCGGATATAAATGATGAGAATGCAACAAGTAGAGGGGGAAAAACCGACGATCCATTAATCTATTCGTTAGACATTCTTATAAGCAATCTTTTGCGGCCACTTGCTACTTACCACGTGCCATTTTACACTTATGGTCCATCAATCTACCATCTGTTAGCTCTGGTCTGGATCAGCTCCTACGTCACTACAGGACTAATATTTTTTGCATCAAATTCGGTGACATGACAAATAGGGAAACACATCGGCTATAAGACATTCGAAACACGACATTTATTCACTCTAATCTCTTATCTCGATGGTTTTAAAGTATCCTCAACGCAGGTTCTTAGGAGGTTTCTTAACTATTAAACTTCATTTAATTAAATAAAAATAAAAAATTCTAAGAACCGTTTCTTAAAATCAAAGAATAAGAAACGCTTCTTATGACCAGGAAAATTCTTCTATTTGATTAAGCACCGAAGCTGTCTAGAGGACCGAGCAAGAAGGTCGTCGTCGGAGACGCCGATGAAGGTCGTCTGAGACGGGAGGATGATATGGAGGAGAATCGGAGCCGACACCGTGAGGGCTAAACCTTAAAATAGCCGGAGAGAAAGGCCAAGAGCGAAGCTCAATTATCTGAGGAATTCGTCGATAATTTTGAGATTCTGTAGGAGGACGATCGAATAATGTCTGTTGCGGCTTTTGGGCAGTTGAATCTTGAGGAGCCTCCTCCGATTTGGGGATCTCGTAGTGTCGATTGCTTCGAGAAGCTAGAACAGATTGGTGAAGGAACTTACGGGTATTCTTCTCGATTCTTGTCCTTTCCCGTTCGGCGTTAAGGTTTCGATTTCGTGTCGTATTATCACTCCGCCTCATTTCACCATCATCTCTCGCAAAGTGAGTTTACGATTCACCATTTCTCTTCTTCGCCCACCAATTTGATTTCTTCCTCTCTTCGTTATTTAGGCATTCAGATCTGACTTCGTTGTAACATTTCTTCGATTTTTGCTTGTTTTTGATGAGATAAAGTTTGGATTTTTTTTCTTTGTTTTGAATATATAACTGATACGTTTGGAAGCTGGATCAGGTAATGGAAGACGAGAAGAAGAAGAAGAGAAACAAGAAAAAGAAGAACAAGCAGAGTAATAAACGTGCAGACGACGCTATAGCTTCCGGTGTTACGACTTCTGCCGATGATAATCATATCGGAGATGGTGACATTAGCGGAGACCCAGATGCCCATGAGTCGCTACCTACTCACCAGATCAATGTCGTCGGAACTGTAAGTTCATTATATCGATTGGAACATTGCTACATTAGATTCTTATTCTTGGTTGATGATAGGGTATTGAGCTAAATTTGATTAATTTTGTAGTTTATGCGTTGATGCAGTTGGATATTGTTGATATGTTTATGCCACATTGTATGGTTAATTGAATGCAATTTGTTTTCATCTGCTCTATGTGGATGTTTGTTTATTGTAACCAATGTGTCTAGAGTCTACTTGTAATCCATGTGGTGTGTATATATAAAGATGGTAGACGAATATTATGGGATAATGCAAGTGAGCTGAGGTCTCATGGTCTGATACTTTCGAATCTTCTTATTTCAAGCAGGCAGATGATTCTGGTGTTGAGAACAAGTCTCACACAACTGAGGTGAGATTTTCCCAAGTCTCACACAACTGAGGTGAGATTTTCCCACTGTGTCTCTTGTATGTGAATTCGTTATTTGGTGTATGTAGTTGGCAGAATAGGTTATTGTTTTTTTTTTTTGGATTGTAGATGAGAAATATAAAAGAACAACAGTGTTGCACTGTTTGTTGTATGTAGAAAGGCTATTTACAAAAAAAAAAAAAATTAAGAACTCCTAATGGGTTCTTAGCATTGTAAGACAAAAAATCATAGTTTCTTAACTCTAACTAATTATTAATATATTACTTAAGAAACTCGTTAAGAAACTTCCCATTAATGATGCTCTTAGATTGAGCGGTCTAATATATCTTTAGTTTCAGGGGCCCAATTTAGCCCAACAACCTATTTTAATTATATAACCTGAGAAAAATTCAAAAATAAAATTGTATACTACATTTAGTTCGTAAATTAGAAAATATTAAAAATATATAGTTCGTACCATATTTTTGGTTGATTATTTTCTATATATATATATAATACTACCTTTATATTTTAAAAATAAAATTATATTAAAATATTTTAAAAAGAAAAATTTATTGATCTCACTTATACCTAATTGAAAAAAAATAACAGAAAATCTAATATAAATTTGGCAATTTAATTTAAATTAACATATATTTCTTACTGGAAAAGAAATTGAAATAAATAATATATATATATTATATTAAATCATGACACATGACAAAATTTATGATCAAATACGTGTCACGATCGGACTAAATTTGAAAACCAAATTTTATATATAGTATAAGATATATACTATTATTTTTAGATTTTCTTCAAAATCAGAATTTTTATTAAAAATAGGGAAAAACCTACTATAACAACAATTAAAAAGATAAAAAATATATTATTTTTAACCACTTAATATTTAATATATAATATTAGTAATCTCTCTCTTCCATTATACAAGATGTTTTAAGAAAGATTGTTTTACATTTTTTTTTTTCAAGTTTCTATGCATAATTTATATCAATTTAATAATTTATGACTATTTAAATTTGAAGTATTATTTTCTTTTGGTTGAATTTTTATTAATAAATACTCCTTCTGTTTTACAAAGAGTGTCATTTTGACACATTTCACACATATTAAGAAAACTATTAAAAGTTCTGTATTACCCTTAATTAATACACAAAAAGAGTAGTTTCTCTCTACTTAATACACTAAAACAATAGGGTTAAATTTGGATTTTTGGTTGATATTTTGCATTGAAAATCTAAAATGACACTTTTTGTTAAACAAAGAAAAAGTTTTAAAATGACACTCTTTGTGAAACGGAGGGAGTAAAACATTTATTTTTTTCTTAATCTGAAAGCATTTAGCAAATACTATATTATATAATAGAACATAGATAGTATTATTTATGTCACCTTTTGGATGTGGCAGGGCAAATGTCGCCAATTCAATAGTGAAACTGTCAAAAACTGTAAACACTAGTCAAACCGACAATGTTTTGTTAGATCCACACTTGGATTAGAAAGAGAGTTCCAGAAAACTGGGAACAAATTTAAAAATCATTTTATATCAACGAGAATATCATCCAAATTTGATTCCTAGGCTGATGAATGCAAATTTGATAAGTACACCTGATGAATATCAACGAGAGGATCATCCATACGTTACAAGAACCGAGAAAGATGAGCCTCAGTATACAATGGAGCAGGAAATCTACATGATGAACGAACAAATCGAAGAAACTGATATATATATATTAATGTTAATTTGATTTAATCATTCAGTGTTCCCTTTTATTTTTGTGAAACTGAGAGTTGATTGTTTGTAATAGGGGTTCGATATCGATTTCACATTGTTCCGATGCCGATTCAATTATCACCCGGCTGATCTCAATGCACAAAGTTTCGATAGGGAACCAAGAACCAATGGGGATTTACTCAGGGCGCTGTCTCAGAAATCACTTGACGGCTACAACGAAGAGGAGTGTATAAAGTATGAGTTTGTCAAGATTGTCAAAGCCAATATGTATTGGCGTGGTACTGGAGATGACTTTTGCATCACGTTTGAGGTTATGGATCCTTGTGATAACCAGCCAAAACTCTTCCAAGCTCATGTATGGTACTCTTGTATTAGTGGGACTGAGTATTTCTTTTGCAGGCCCAAACCCAGTCAAAAAGGTACTTTTTCTTTCTTTCCAACTCGATCTAGAGATCAAGTGAGTCTTGGGCTAGTGGTGCTTCCTAATACTTGGTTTCTCTAGGTTTCTTGATATTTATTGTAGTTGGATTGTTTTTTTGCAGTTGACTGTGTTGGAAATGTCCAAAAACAATGATAAATGGAATAGCTATATATCTAATGATCGTTACATTGATCATTTTTGTACTTCTGTTGACGTAAGAATCGTAAATGGTTCTTGTTCCATTGATTTGTTCTCTTTTAACCATGATAATTTACAGATTGACATAAGCACAAGTGTTGTGAAAAGAATATGTCTATCTATATATTCGTGGCAGACTTGTCAAACATTAGTTTTATCAAACTTATTACTTATTAGAGTATATGAACTTGTTTTTTCTGGTATCTATGTTGTAATTCAGAATCATGTGTTTACAAAATGTTTACATTTTCTTAAAAGTGTTTTTTACACTCGGCTTAATTTATTCAATCTTAACTTAAAATATACTAGTATTTAAAACACACACACTGAGACAATGTTGTGTTTAGACAGAGATGATATCAAACAAGCAAATGAGAGACACTTATTGCATAAACTAAGAAATGTTTCTGTTACTCCCAACCAGTCCTGATGTCTATTTCTTCATTCCCATATGTATTCTTCAAGAAGCTGTATAACATATAAATTTTTATCTCAGAATTAGCTTAATTAAATTCTTAGTTTTTGAAATGCTTACCTCAGGATAGACAACGAGAGTAAATGAGGATGCCTCTCCGTGGTTGCGGCTGGCCTATCGGATCACCTTTCGCCAGCTAGTTCCGGCTGAATTTTGGATTTCCCAATAGTGTACTCCGTTTATTTTGGACATAAAACTATATGCTTCTCCACTCAGCTATTTTTTTTTAGTAAGATCTTTGAAATTCCATCCTAAGAACATATATAAACAAAGAGAATATTAAAATGGGAGAATTTGCTAAATGGGCAATTTTTTAAACTTAATTGGGAAAATGGACCATTCACTGTTCAAAATTAGTGAAATGGTCTGTTTTTACTATACATCTTATACACCATCGTATAAACCAGTGGTGTACGAGACAACATGTACATTACCGTGGTATACGAGATATTATACAACATGTATACTATTGTGATGTATGAGACGAGAAAATATACGAGATATTGTCGCAAACGTTGTACGAAAACAACATGTACACTACCATGGTGTACGAGATATACAATAAAAGCATACCATTTTACTAATTTTAAATAGTGAACAATCCATTTTCTCCATTAAATTCAAAAAACAATTCATTTAGCAAATTTTTCATATTATTATTGGTTCTTTGGTTGAATAAAAAGTATGTTTAAAGGGATTTTTACAAAATCTACCACTTTGCTTGGTGGGCCTCTCATTCTACCACTTTGCACAAACTTTCTTATTTTACCACAATATTGTGGTAGGTAAATGAAACATGGACGCTTACACCCTTGTGTTTTGTAAAGAGGATGGTGGCAAGAGATTGTGTTTGTGTGTCAGAGACATCGTACTGTCGATGGGTTGAGACTACAAAGTGGACGAAAGCTTGATTCTCAGTTGGTGCTTCATTAATGAGGCGATCATTAATTGTTGTGATTGAACATTTAAAAAAAAGAAGAAAAAATGGCAAATTATGCAAACGAAAACCTAAATGATATCAGGAAAAAAGTGAGTCAATATGACTACGAAATCGAACAAGAAGCTGTATTTTGTGTGTCTAGAGGAGAAAATTTCGATGGCTACCAATTCCGTTGCTAGTGTAGAGTGGTATAGAATCTCATTATTTTGAGTTTATTCTTCTATCTATTTGCATGTTTTTGAATTTCTAATTGATTACAAAAGTGGAATTAAATGCTTTTGAATCTGGTTGGGCAAATTTAATGAGGATGTTGTGTAGGAAAACTATAAATAATCTTGTCCTTATATGTTTAAATCTTCTGATCCAACTTGTAGACAAGAAGATATATGGATGAGCCGGTGATGGTAATCGTGGGAGAGTGTCATTGTCTAGAATTGGGGAATTGGAGATTCCAGATCTCCAAGGATGTATTTGCTAGATGTGTAGACGTATCTGAAAACGATAAATTTTAAGATCTGAGAGATAAAGTGTCAGAGGCTTTCGGTGTGAAGACGTCGGAATAAAAGTTTTTGCTAAGTTTGTGGTATGAAGGGGACAAAATAATGGTGACTCAATCTAAGATGTCTTCTGTAGAGATAGGATGCGATAGTGGGTTGTCAAAATTCAGAAGGACAATGAAAGAGAAGAAACGATTGAACATGTTTCTAATGCTTATCAAAAAATTTGAAGAAGCTCATGTGGATATGGATGAGGCGACAAGAGTGGAACAACAAGTGGGGGATGATTTGGTGATAGAAGTCGTTGCACATGCAGATTCCAGTCATCGGAAGAGGCTAAATTGGATAGAGGGAAGTGATATAAGCAGTATAAGTGGTAATGAGCAAGAAAATGCAGAAAAGCCACTAACGTTCGAATCAGATGATTTTCTAAAGTAAATAGATCGAATTGAAGCAGCGCATTGCAGGGACAGAAATAATCATGTGGACAACTTAGCGGAGAAGGATGGAGGACATCATGATAAAGAATATGTGGTGGACAATACATCAGAGAGTGAAAGGGGTGATGACTCAGATGACTACGATTTTGATAAGATACAAAATTATATAGATATTGAGTATCCATTAGAGTGGGATCCGTATTACGTAGTTAATCTACAAACTCAGAGGCAAGAAATGGGTGAACCTAGTGCACATGCAAACAATGATGGACTACAAATAATACACAGTAGACAAGTGGAAGGATATATGATTTGTGAACAAACCGACATTGAGAATGGGTCAAGTGGTGGACAAGTGTAGGGACGTCTAACTGGTGGACAAGAAAAGTCTGAGATCAGTGGACAACAAAAAATGTGCAGTGGGCAAATGGAGGACATTCCAGATGGTGGAAAATTGGATGGCAGCCGAAATGTAGGACAACTAATAATATCAAGTGGACAAATTGGAGGGAGTCATAATGGTGTTCCAGTTGAATGTCATCCAAATAGTGGACCACACGTAATATCCGGTAGACAAATATAAGGGAGCTCGAAAGTTGGAGAACATGTCCCTAATGGTAATGCAGAATATTCGATTCATGGACAAGTACACGGTTGTCTGAGTGGTTGACAAAACTTCTTCGAGGGTGGTCAAGAGTATGACACTCGTGGGCAAGTCCACAACCATATAGAAGTAAACAGAGTTGAGAAACTGCTATAATTGTGCATCCAAAAATAGAATATGAAGGTCATACATTAATTTTGGGTAAAAGAGATAGTGTAAGACCATCAGAACCTAGGAACCTCACACCATGGTTTTAGCCTTGGTATTGAAACCATGGTTTTAGCCTTGGTATTGAAAAAGATATGTTGACTTTGAACGAGGTAAGGAGGGAGGATATGGAAATTATTGTTAGCAAAGGTAATGAAGAAGCTCAGGGAGTTGATCGAGCAATCATTTTAGGTGACGAAGCAAGTCAGTGGACAAATGCACCACCGTTCTGAGATAATACTAGAGGGGTGTGTCCGCATGTAGCAAATATGAATTTGAGGAAGGGAGGGGATGCAATATTCGTGGGAAGGGTGTTCAGAGACAAAGGGAAGCTTCAAAAGGCATTGACTGTTTATGCATTCAAAAGGTTGTTCAGCTATAAAATAACTGTTTTGGACAGAAAGAGAGTTATATGCGCGGACAACAATTACCCTTGGAGGATATATACTACAGTGAGTTGACATCCTCATATAAAGTATCCTCCGAAAGCAGTATGGGCAGAATTTCAAGCTGAAATGAAGAGTTGTGGTGGTTAATTATTGGAAGGAGAATTGAGAAAAACAAAGACACAGAAGAATTTTTGTTTTGGAACTTACATTGCGTGTTTTCTCAGTCTCCAAAATATTTGAATTATGAAAGGACTTGATGTAGGAACCAAGGGGATGGATCCTGAAGTGTCGTGGATGATGGAGAATCTGTAGCTGGCCGACGGGCACTCTCTAGAGATTCTAGTGGCTGAATAGGTGGAGTGAAGTGGTGAACGAGATGGAGACTCTTCAACTGGCCGTCGGGCACTCTTTGAAGAATCCAGGGAATGAGATGAATAGAGGGTGGATCGGAGATACCACACAGATGATGGAAGATTTGTGATAAGTCGGATAACACTCAATCTTCAAGGAATCACACATAAGAAGAAAGAAAGGGTGGCTGCTTCTTTCTCAGAAGTTAAACCTAGAAAAACACTCGTTTTATTTCATTCAACGTTAAAAGATACAAAACTGAGAAGGGACTTTATATACTAGTCCGTCAGCTGGAGACCTTCTAGGGTCAAAATTATTACATAGTAAAAGGACTAAACTTGCAAAAACAACAAACTCAATATTAAAAGACATAAATAAAACACTCTTAAAACCTAACGGTCATAATCCTGTAAAACAAGAAAATAAACTCGTTAATTATTTAAAATATTCAAATTCATACCTTGAGAGTTTAGTTGGTCGAGTCTTCTCTTGAAATGGTGAACAAAGTAGTTTCTTGAAAATGTTCCTAGAGGACCGAATTGACAAATTCACAAAATTGGCATTGATCAAGTTGGTGCGGTTGGAAGTTTCTGAAATTTTCCTAGAGGGTTGAATCGACAGATTCACAAAACTGGCATTGATCAAGTTGGTGCTGTAGGAAACTGTTTCTGGACAGATTTGCTCTTGAGTCTCTTCTTGCATTTCCTTGGTAATCTTAGTTTCTTGATGATCTTCAAGCTCTATGATGGAGATGAGATTCTCTACAGACTTTTTAAACTCTTCTCTTAGTTTCCTTATGCCTAATCTAGTTCTTGGGATTATATTCACAGTGGGAATATTGATGATCTCTTCTTCAGATTCGATTAAGCTAGTTTCAATGTCCTCATCATCTCCTCCCTCTTGAAAATGTTCTGACCTCAAAACAGGTGAAACTGCATTGAAAGGAGATAGATCAGCAACATTGAAGGTAGAACAAATATTCATCTCACCTGGTAATTCAATTTTGTAGGCATTTTCTTTGATCTTTTCCAGCACTTGAAAGGGACCATCTCCTCGTGGTGCAAGCTTTGATTTCCGCTGGTTTGGGAATCTTTCTTGTCTCATGTGTAGCCACACCCAATCTCCAGGTTCAAAGGTCACTTTCTTACGGTGCTTGTCAGCTTGTTGCTTGTATTTCTCGATTTTCTTTTCCAGATTCTCTGTAACCTTTTGATGAAGTTTCTTCACAAAATCTGCTATGGTTTCACCTTCCAACACTAGAATAAACAGCATGGGGGCAGAGGTGAAAGATCTAATGGAGTAGTATGATTAAATCCATAAACAACTTCAAAAGGTGAGAGTTTAGATGCAGAATGCTTAGCATGGTTATAAGCAAATTCAATATAAGGCAAGCAAAATAACCAATTCTTTAAATTCTTACCCACCGTGGCTCTCAACAAGGTTGAAAGAGTTCGGTTTACTACCTCTGTTTGGCCATCAGTCTGGGGATGACAAGTGGTTGAGAAAAGTAGCTTAGTTCCCAACTTTTTCCATAAAGTTTTCTAGAAATAGCTTAAAAATTTGGTATCTCGATCTGAAAATATGGTCCTTAGCCCTCCATGTAGACGTACTACTTCTTTGAAGAAGATTTCAGCAGTTTGAGTAGCATTATTAGTCTTGTTACATGGTATGAAATGAGCAATCTTGGAGAACCTATCCACTACTACAAAGATGGAATCCTTGTTGTTGATCTTTGGCAGTTCTAAAACAAAATCCATAGAGATATCTACCCAAGGTAGGTTAGGAATAGGCAAAGGCATATATAAACCATGTGGATGTGACCTAGATTTTTCCTTTAGGCAAGTGATGCACTTAGCACAAAATCTCTCTACATCTCTCTTCATGCGCGGGCAAAAGAAATGCTCCATAAGAACACTCAATATCTTGTCTCGGCCAAAATATCCCATAAGCCCACCTCCATGTGTTTCTCCACTTATCAGCTCTCTCATATACCCTTGTGGACTGCAAAGCCTTTTATCCTTGAACAAGAATCCATTATGCTGATAGAATGCTCCATAGACGGCTTGGTTGGTTTCTTTGAATATTTTCTGAAAATCTGGGTCAGTTTCATACAAACCTTTAATATGCTCAAATCCCATAATTTTAGCCTCCTTGGTACTGATCAAGGCGTATCTCTTTGATAAAGCATCAGCTACCATGTTCTCCTTCCCTTTCTTATACTTGATCACATACGAAAAAGTCTCCACGAACTCAAGCCATTTTGCATGTCTCTTTTTAAGTGTGGTATGTCCCCTTAGATGTTTGAGTGTCTCATGATCTGTATGTATAACAAACTCTCTTGACAGTAAATAATGTTGCCAAGTATCAAGAGACTTTACCAATGCGTAGAGTTCCTTATCATATGTTGGATAGTTCAAAGAAGTTTCACTGAGTTTTTCACTGAAGTATGCTACTGGTTTTCCTCCTTGAGTTAGGACAGCTCATATTCCTGTACCAGAAGCATCACATTCAATCTCAAATATCTTATCAAAATTAGGAAGTACCAAAACAGGCGCATGTGTGAGGTTGTCTTTAAGCTTGTTGAATGCGTCTTCCTGAGCTTGACCCCATTTGAATTCCACATTCTTTTTTATCACTGAGATCAATGGTGCAGCGACGATACTAAAGTCCTTCACAAATCTTCTGTAGAAACTAGCCATACCATGGAAACTCCTCACATGTCCAATGGTTGTTGGTGTAGGCCAGTCTTGAATGGCTTTGATTTTCTCCTCATCGACCTTTAATCCCTGAGAACTTACAACAAATCCTAGAAAAGTAACTTGATCAGTGCTTTCTTTAGGATTAGCATAAAATTTTTCAGCCTTTAGCGTTTCAAGAACCTGCTCAAGATGATGTAAGTGATCCTCAAGATTAGAGCTATAGATCAGGATGTCATCGAAATAAACCACAACAAACTTACAGATGAAAGCCCTTAGGACGTGGTTCATAAGTCTCATGAATGTACTTGGGGCGTTTGTGAGTCCAAATGGCATGACCAGCCATTCATACATTCCTTGTTTGGTTTTAAATGTTGTCTTCCATTCATCCCCTTCTTTCATTCTTACCTGATGATATCCACTCCTTATATCGATTTTTGAGAAAATTATGGCTCTATTGAGTTCATCTAGATTTCATCAAGCCTGGGAATTGAATGCATATATTTGACAATGATATTGTTGATAGCTCGACAATCCACACACATTCTCCAAGTTCCATCTTTCTTTGGCACTAGAAGAACATGAACAGCACATGGGCTTAAGCTTTCAAGAATATAGCCCTTAGACATCAAGTTTTGCACTTGTCTTTCCAGCTCCTTTGCTTCTTCTGGATTTACTCTATAGGCAGCTCGGTTTGGCAAAGGTGCTCCGGGAACCAGATCAATCTGATGCTCTATTCCTCTTATTGATGGTAACCCAGGTGAGATCTCTTCTGGAAATACATCAGTGAACTTGTTGAGAAGATCTAGAACAACAGTAGGTAGATCTTGTGTTTCTGATCCTGAAAACAAAGCTTCCTTAAAGATCATTAGTAGCACCTGTGTTTGAGATCCAAGAGATTTCAAAACAGTAGAAAGTGTTACATAAATATTAGTTTTACTTAGCTTGTTTCCTTTGGACATAGCTGTTTGCATCTCATACACTTCTTGTGGAGTTAATGGTGCAAGCGAATGCTTCTTGTTATTATGCACATAGGTGTAGTAGTTGGTTTTGCCATTATGTAGTGATTCCTTGTCAAATTGCCATGGACGTCCTAGAATTATATGTCCAGCTTGCATAGGGACCACGTCACACACAACTTGATCCACATATTTTCTAATGCTGAATGGCACGGTAACTTGCTCGGTGATTTTAGCTCAGTCTCATCATTTAGCCACTTAAGTCGATATGGCTGAGGATGCTTTGTCTTCTGAAGACCTAGCTTATCAACCAAATACTTGCTAGCTACGTTAGTGCAAGAACCACCATCAATGATTAGACTACATACCTTAGATGTTTTCACTTTGGATGATTTCTGGCTCATAGAGAACGTTGAGAGCTCTCCTAGTAACTAGAAGTTCTCCTATATCCGCATAATCCACAACTTCTTCTTCTGAATTTTTAGGCTCAAACTCCTCTTCATCCTCAGACTCATATTCTCCATTGGCCTTTAGAATCATGACTCCCTGGTTTAGACACTCTCTTGCGTAATGCCCTTTTCCCTGACATTTAAAACAAGTGATATCACGAGATCTTTGAATTGGAATCTTACCTGGTTCTGGTTTGGAGTTTTTTGATGTTTCAGGTAGAGGCTTCTTGAATCTGGAATCTATTTCAATAGATTTTCCTTTGTCTAGATTTTTCTGAGGTTGTTGATTCCAAGTAGATTTGATGCGGGTTGCTAAGAGAGTTTTCCTTTTGATATGTTGTTCAACCTAAATTGCAAGATGCATCAACTCATCCATATCATGATAAGTTTGCCTCTCCACTTTTCTGGCAATTCTATCTTGCATACCCACTAAGAACTGTGCCATCAAAGTTTCCTCTGAGTCTTCAGTCTCCAATCTGTTCTTAAGCATTTCAAATTCGTCAAAGTATTTTTCAACAGATTTAGACCCTTGAGTAAGATTCCTAAACTTTTTCTGCAAATCTATGTAGTAATAAGCAGGGACATATCTCTTCCTCAATTGAAACCTCATGTCCTCCCAAGTACTGATCTGACCATATTTATGCCTTCTCCTTTCAGACACATCTCTGTCCCACCAAGCTAAAGCACTTTCAATTAGTTATGTAGCACCTAGAGACACTTTCTTTTGATCTGAGTAGTTGTAGTACTCAAAGATATACTCCATACGCCTTTCCCAATCAAGGTAAGCGTTTGGATTAAACTTTCCAACAAAAGTTGTGATGTGAGCTTCACGTCTCTGTTTCCAACATCTTCTTCTCTACCTCCAGCTCGGTGATGTTGTCTTCTTGGTCAATAATCACGTTCATAATCAGGTGGATCAGCTTCTCTATCAGATAATTCATCTTCTGCAGGGTTCACTCCTCTAGCATTCATGTTTCTTATAAGTTCTTTGCGATTTGGTGCTAGTTGTTCAATCCTTGTCATTCGATCTCCAAGAGTCTAAAGTTGGTTTTGAATAGTAGCGAGCATCTGAACCACATACACATCATTCTGATTCTCCATGTTCAAAAATGATCATGTCTTTCACAGAACAAACAGATCAAGTGCACATGAAGTCGAAAGGTATAAACCTCACACAATGATCAGATTTTGACGAAATCTTTTTGGGGTTTTATTTTAAAACAACGAACACCTGAAGTGTGGTGGATGATGGAAAATCTGCAGCTGGCCGACGGGCACTCTCTAGAGATTCTAGTGGATGAACTGGTGGAGTAAAGTGATGAACAAGATGGAGACTCTTCAACTGGTCGACGGACACTCTTTGAAAAATCCAGGGAATGAGATGGATAGAGGGTGGATTGAGAGACGCCGCACAGATGATGGAAGATCTGTGATAAGTCGGATAACACTCAATCTTCAAAGAATCACACACAAGAATAAGGAGAGGGTGGCTGCTTCTTTCTAAGAAGTTAAACCTAGAAAAACACTCGTTTTATTTCAATCAACGTTAAAAGATACAAAGCTGAGAATTTATATACTAGTTCGTCAGCTGGGGACCTTATAGGGTCGAAATTATTACATAGTAAAAGGACTAAACTTGCAAAAACAACAGACTTGAAATTAAAAGACATAAATAAAAGACACTTAATACCTAACGGTCATAATCCTGCAAAACAAGAAAGTAAACTCGTTAATTATTTAAAATATTCAAACTCATACCTTGAGAGTTTAGTTGGTTGAGTTTTATCTTGAAATGGTGAACAAAGAAGTTCCCTGAAAAAAATTTCGAGGACCGAATTGACTGATTCACAAAACTGGCATTGATCAAGTTGGTGTTGTAGGAAGTTTCTGAAATGTTCCTAGAGGGTTGAATTGACAGATTCACAAAACTGGCATCGATCAAGTTGGTGCTATAGAAAATTGTTTCTGGACATATTTGCTCTTAAGCCTCTTCTTGCATTTCCTTGGTAATCTTAGCTTCTTTATGATCTTCAAACTTTATGATGGAGATGAGATTCTCTACAGACTTGTTAAACTCTTCCCTTGGTTTCCTTATGCCTGATCTAGTTCTTGGCATTTGATTCATAGTAGGAATATTGATGATCTCTTCCTCAGATTCGATTAAGCTAGTTTCGATGTCCTTATCAGGACTTTAGTTAGGACAAGCTCACAATTGACCGGTCAAAGAAAGTTTGTTCATCATCAGAGTCAGACAGGAATTCTCATACATTAGGATAACCTTTAAGAAAAACAATTGGAAAACCAAGGTGAATCCATGAGTAGATGTGTGGGACTGATTGGGTTTGAATATCAGCTCATCGAATGATGCACATTTCTTGCATACTATCACCATCCGCAAGGTAAGCATAAATGATTCACGACCCCATGGATATTGTTCGAAGGCTTCCAAATCCTTAACCATCTCCACAACTTCCTTTAGCTCTAATTAACTAACTGTTACACAAGAGAATCCCTTCAATGATCACAATCATAGCAAGCCGAATCCTTCTCCATCCGAGCATTTTTTCTTTATCCAATTTCTTTTTGTCTACTTTAAGCCATCGTACAATCTCTTTGATGGGGACTATGCTCTCAATATATGATATTAGCTAGTCCTCATCATCGCCTGGGGTTTGCATTGCCTTAATTGTTTCGACATCAAGATATGGTCCACATGGTAGACCATTTGTGATATCGAACTCACGGAGAGAGAAACAAAAAGGTTGTCCACCTAACACAAACAAAATTTCGTATTTTTTGTTGGTTCGGAGCGTTTGGCAAAGCATCTGGTGGACGAGTTTGCAAGAGAGAGAAGATTTACGAACATGAAGTTGAAAGAGAGAACCGAAGAAAGAAGCGTGGAGATAATTGAATTTTTGTGTTCCGTCAAGAGTTTAAACCAGATCGAGCAAAAACTGAGGCCTCGAGTACGAATTAATACAACCTTCAGGAGGATATTTATCTGTCGCATAGAGCATCTTAGGGAGCAAATCCGGATTGAACTCATCGGTTGGGGGGTCGGGTGGCCTGGACTGCGAAGATCTTTTCTTACTCGTCTTAGGTTTCTCTTTAGAAGAAATTGTCGACGATTGTTTGAAAACAAGAAAAGGTATTAGCTAGAGCTTCGAGATCCGGAAAATTTGGTCCACTGGAGAATATATATACTATGGACATTATAAAGAGATAATATTAATTCCGTCTTCGAGTGGACATTATTACAGGACAAATGGAAAACTCGTCTCCGAGATTAAAATTTTAGGGTGCAAATGGTTGACATAAATTAATAAGTTGAAAGAGTTGAATGCATCTTTCAAAATTTGTTGAACCAAAAAGTCACAATTTACCTTAAATTTGTTTTCAACCAAGCTTTAATGGGATTCACTTAAAATTTTGAAAGGGAAAATGGTCATTTTAGTAACGAATTTACTCGTTTTTGCCAAAATAAATACGAACTCTTTGTTGAGCCGAAAGATATACGAACTTTGAGTTGACTGAACTAATTTATGTACCAAAAGTCAACTAAAACGGTAGTTTAACGTTGACTTTTTTGTACTTAAATTGGCCCAGTCAAATTAAAGTTCCTATATTTTATTGCTTGACAAAAAGTTCGTATTTATTTGGAAAAAACGCGTAAGTTTGTTATTAAAATGATCATTTTTTTCTTTTTCAATTAACTATATAATATTAATTTTTATTTAAAATTAACTATAATATTTCACATATATAACTATTAAAATATAAAATATAAAATTATTTTATATAAATTGACAACACATAAATATAAACCATATTTTAATTTAATAAAATTGTCTCAAATACTATAAAATTGATTACATTAACTAATTCTCCACTAAAACAAATTGCTACAATATTTTTATGTGATCAAATAACTTATATATTGTTGTGGAGTATGTATGATATGCTAAAGAGTTCATAGTATACATGACATTTAAATTTTAAATTATTTTTGTTAGACAATCTTTGCGAACTTATCAACAACTTTCAACCATATTATAATTTAAAATTAAGTTATATCTATGAAAATGGTTGTGTCAATTTGTATATGGTTGTATTTTTTTGTATCACATTATCATTTTTATGAACGGAGTTCTTCTAATATTCCAAATGTTACCAAATATGTCTATTTTCGTCACATGGAAATGTTGAAGCAATATCTTTTACTGGAAAATTAGTTAAAAATAATCAATTTTATAGTATTTAAGGTATATTTCTTGTGAAAATATGGTTTATATTTATGTGTGATCGATTTACTTTATTATAAAATATAATTTTTATCAATATTTTAATAGTTATATATGTGAAATTGTAGTTACTTTTGAATAAAAATCAATATTATATAGTTAATTGAAAAGGAGAAAATGATCATTTTAATAACAAACTTATGTGTTTTTGTCAAAATAAATACGAACTTTTTGTTGAGTCAAAAATATACGAACTTTAAGTTGACTAAGCCAATTTAAATATATAAAAAAATCAACGTTAGACTACCGTTTTAGTTGACTTTTCTTGTACTTAAATTGGCTCAGTCAACTCAAAATTCGTATATCAGCTAAAAATTGTTCAAACCATAATAGGACGAGATATTCAACTTATTCATCTCATTTCCATAATTCAACTTTTTTTTAATTCAATTTATCAATATCTAATTTATTCATTTTGAAAACTACCATTTACACCCTTAAATGGACAACATAATTGATGGACAACATAAATGGTGGAGAATAAAAGTAGGTTGTAGACAAGAATTACATGAACATTATAGAATGAAGATGTGAAAACTCGTTTCCAAGAATAAAAACATAAGTGGTGGACAATAAAAAAAATTTAGTACACAAGATATTCACATCCATTTTAAAAAAATCTAATTGATATTTGTTAATGGTCATGGACAAATATTGAAAATTTTTAAATGAACAACATAAATAGTGGACAATAAAAGTAGGTGGTAGACAACGATTACGGTGAACATTATAGAATGAAAATTTGAAAACTTGTCTCTGAAAATAAACACATAAGTGGTGGACAATAAAAGAAAATTTTGGTAGACAAGATATTAAGGTTCATTTAAAAAAAACCTAATTGACATTTGTTAATAGCCGTGGACAGAGATTGAAAATTTTTAAAATAATACGATTACGTAGAAAAACTGTGGACAAGATTATAAAGAACAAGACTCTAGACAAAAAAACATAAAACTTTAAAAACTGTGAACATACACACGAAAACAAACATTGGAATCTAGAAATGGTTGTGGTCACAATTAGGGAAAGTTTTTAAAGAATCTCAGAAGTCTTCTAAATCCGAAAGGATTCGAAACACATAAGAAAAACAAAAATCGTGGCTTACACAAAAACAAAACAACGAAGGCGCCTAACCAATATCGACAACGACAAACACCACACGGGATTCGGGAATAAGGCAGAAGGAGATGGACACTTACCAAAAACAAAAACTCGATGATTCAATTGCGAAAAATAAAAGAGAAAATTAGATTTTTTAAGAAAAAAGTAGAGGAGAGAAGAGAAGACGAAAATAAATGAAGTCCAATGTGACTAATTCTTCCTCCGATAATTTAGTAAGTTAGCACAAAAACCTACATACTCATACATGCACCTCTCTCTTCAGCTTCTCGATTCAATTTCTATGCGAGGAATAAACTTGTCTTTTGGTATTCCCGATTATGGTAGATTAAAAAAGCTTTTACCGGATAAGTGGTATAATCGATAATTTTCTCTTTCTTAAATATACCAACCCCTTTAAAGTTTTAAAACTCATTGTGAGTAAACAAAATCGGGCCGTAGAGAGTTAACAGAATTGGGCCGTAGTGGAAACCCTAAACCGCACGTGAGAAAGAAAGAGAGAGACAAGTAAGTATTCATCTTCTTCGTTTTGTGAAACCCACCGGAGGAAACGTTACTCGTCGGCGGAAGATAACTAAACTCACTACACACACCATTCTCCCATGGGTTCCGTGAAGAGAAAATCTGTGGAGGAATCTTCTGATTGTGCTCCGCCGCAAAAGGTTCAGAGAGAAGAAGATTCCACTCAAATCATCAACGAAGAGCTAGTGGGTTGTGTTCACGATATTTCCTTCCCTGAAAATTACGTTCCTCTTGCTCCCTCCGTTCTCAATAAACCACCGGCTAAAGAGTTCCCTTTTACCCTTGACTCATTCCAATCTGAAGCTATCAAGTGTCTTGATAATGGCGAGTCAGTCATGGTAAGCTTCAATCGTTTCCAAGCTTCCATATTTGCTTCTACGTTTCATTTAAGATTATGCAACTGATTTTGGTCACTGAATTTGTAGTCTGTGTTATTGAATTGGTTAGTCAATCTGTAAAGTTTACATCTTTGGCTCAAGCTATCAACTTTACAATGAGTTCTTTTATTAGAATCAGAAATTATGATCTTTTCCAGTTATAGTGTAGTTCAACTGAATGTAGAAGGAAATAAGAAAACTGAAGTGTATGGTTCATGTTCAGGTTTCAGCTCATACATCTGCTGGTAAAACTGTTGTAGCATCCTATGCTATTGCCATGTCTTTGAAGGAAAATCAGAGGGTTATTTACACTTCCCCTATAAAGGCACTTAGTAATCAGAAGTACAGAGATTTTAAAGAAGAGTTTTCTGATGTTGGTTTGATGACTGGGGATGTGACTATTGATCCTAATGCCTCTTGTCTGGTAAGTAGTTTTACCATTGTTCGATGCTGTCTCAGAAATTACTTTATTTTGTATTTGATCTTAGTTTTTTGTTCTTTGTTTCAGGTCATGACCACGGAGATCTTGCGTAGCATGCAGTATAAAGGGTCAGAGATTATGCGGGAGGTTGCCTGGATTATTTTTGATGAAGTGCATTACATGCGAGATAGCGAAAGAGGTGTGGTTTGGGAAGAAAGTATTGTAATGGCTCCGAAGAATTCTCGTTTTGTGTTTCTATCTGCAACTGTGCCTAATGCCAAGGAGTTTGCGGATTGGGTTGCAAAGGTAATTCACTCTTGCTAATCCTGCTACCTCTCTTCTGTGAATGGACTAGTACAATATATACCGTTTATACACAACTTGTAATTATGTTTTCATATCGTTTATATGTTTTGGAGGATATAGAAACATGTCTGACGAAATGCAATGTAGGTTTCATATATATGGTGTTTCTTTGAGTAGACATAGTAAAACAGCCTATTCAAAAGAAATGAAATTGAAAATTTTATTTGGTGTAGTTGCTCCGAAAATGTGATTATAGATTGGTATTGCAGGTTCACCAACAACCATGCCACATTGTTTACACCGATTATCGGCCAACTCCGCTTCAGCACTATGTCTTTCCTGCTGGAGGTAATGGACTTTACTTAGTTGTGGACGAGAAGGCCAAATTTCATGAGGATAGCTTCCAGAAATCTCTTAACGCACTGGTTCCGGCTAATGAGGGTGAAAAGAAAAGAGATAATGGAAAGTCTCTAAAGGGATTAGTGGTTGGAAAACTTGGTGAAGAAAGTGACATTTTCAAATTGGTGAAAATGATAATTCAGCGGCAATATGATCCCGTGATTTTGTTCAGTTTCAGCAAAAAGGAATGTGAGGCACTTGCTATGCAGGTTAGTTTCCTCCTCTAGTCCTCTTCTGTTAGTCTGGTGCAAGTAAATATATCATTTACATTCAAATATTTATATTTGACTTCTTTCAAAATCCCTGGATGTTAACCCTGTCATATGAGAATTCATTCTCATTTTGGAGTATGTTCTTTTGTTTGTAACTATTAGCCAAACGGAAATCTGAATTTGTTTCTGATGAAAATAAGAAAATTGGTCCAAAAACTTTGGTGTTTCTTTTGTTCGTCTTCTTCTTATGCTTGGGATTGGTCTTATCCCTTTTAAAATGATATGGGGTTGGAGTGACAGTGACTGTGATAAGCTCCTGGAGTCTTATTACATTGCAGCAACGCTCTCTTCCTTTATATTTTTGTTCAAAATTTGTTTTTTATGGTTTTTATAATGTGTTTACCTGAACCTTGCAGTGACTCTGTGGCGTGTCTTGTTTTATGTGTATTTTAAAATCTGAAGTTCATTGCCTGCCGCCTGTGTGCTGTGGCTCTTACTAATAAAACGTGAGTATTCCACAGATGTCTAAGATGGATTTAAACAGCGATGATGAGAAAGACGCTGTGGAGACAATCTTTACTAGTGCAATTGATATGCTTTCAGATGATGATAAGAAGCTACCTCAGGCAAGCATTCATTTAAGCTCTTTCTAAGATGCCTGAGAGTTTTTATTATGCACCTTAACCTATATCCTTTGTGAATTAGTTTTCACAACTTCTTGAAACATATTGTTATGTTTCATGCTGTGAGGTTATCTGTGGGCTAGGATGTTCCTGTGCACATCTCTCTAGGCGATGGCTAGTATTATTGGCTTACTAGTAGTGGATTTCTCACCAACCTCGCCTCTTTTATCTCAATTTTTATTTTATATTTTGTTTGCCTTGTCACTAACATGTAAAAGCTTATTTTACTTACTCCTGATGGTTGAATAATGGTCATTTTGGTGCTTGTTTAGTTGATCTAGTTTCAGATGCGATTTGACTTGTTGAATGTTGTTGTTCTGCGGGGAAAGTGACATGATTCATGGCTTCATGTACTGCAGGTGTCAAATATTTTACCCATCTTAAAACGTGGTATAGGTGTTCATCACTCGGGACTGCTTCCAATTTTGAAAGAAGTAATTGAGATATTATTTCAAGAAGGTCTGATTAAGGTAGGTGAAGGCGTAGAGCTAAAATTCCCATATTCTCAACTTTTGCTACCTTCTCGATCTGGTTGCCGGTTGGTATATATTTTATGATGTTTGCCGTTACTCTGTTTGGCATACATCATCGACTTAAGTTTTTCCCCTTTTAGATTGTGTTTACTCTTTCTCACTTTGTCATTACCACTTAAGTTTGAAGTATTTTCTTTTAGTGTTTGTTTGCTACAGAGACATTTAGTATTGGATTGAACATGCCGGCAAAGACAGTTGTTTTTACAAATGTACGTAAGTTTGATGGAGACAAGTTCCGGTGGCTATCAAGTGGAGAATATATTCAGATGAGTGGTCGTGCTGGACGTCGAGGTATTGACAAACGAGGTATCTGTATCCTCATGGTTGATGAGAAGATGGAACCCGCAGTTGCCAAATCAATGCTTAAAGGAAGCGCTGATTCTTTGAACAGGTACATTGTTAAGTATCGGATATATTAAATCCACAGGGTAGAAAATGATTAACCTGATTGATAGTTCTGCTTTAAGAGCGTTAGACTTCTTGACATATATATTGATCTAGATGGTTTTGTTTCATTTTTTGATCAGTGCCTTTCATTTGAGCTACAACATGCTTCTAAATCAGTTGCGGTGTGAAGAAGGTGATCCTGAGAATCTTCTCCGCAATTCATTCTTTCAGTTTCAAGCTGACCGTGCTATACCTGATCTCAAGGTGCAGTTGCATAATGCTAAGTATTGGATTTCTTGATTATATAATGTTCCTTTTATGCAAATGATCTGATTGTGGTCTGTGGTCTGGTCTTTGCAGAGGCAAATAAAATCCCTGGAAGAAGAGAGAGACTCTATGGTGATTGAAGAAGAAGAAAGCTTAAAAAATTACTATAAACTCATTTTGCAATATAAGAGTCTGAAGAAGGATATACGTGAAATTGTGTTCGCTCCAAAGTACTGCTTACCCTTTTTGCTGCCAAACAGAGCTGTTTGTCTGGATTGCACAAATGATGATGAAGAGCCACAATCATTCAGCATTGAAGACCAGGATACCTGGGGAGTAATAATGAAATTTAACAAAGTCAAAAGCTTATCTGAAGGTTAGAATTCTGAGATATATTCGGTTTAGTGTTATCTATGAATCCCTTCAAACAGTGTGATGATTCCGTCTTGACATGACCAATTTATCCAGATGATGATAATAGAAGACCAGAGGATGCAAACTACACCGTAGATGTATTGACTAGATGTATGGTTAGCAAAGATGGTGTTGGCAAAAAGAAAGTTAAGGCTCTGCCAATTAAGGAACGTGGTGAGCCTGTTGTGGTCACTGTTCCTTTATCTCAGGTATAACATGGCTGCTCCGTTTAATTTTCTTTTCTTGTCTTCTAAGTCCTTTATAATGTTATCTACATTCTTTTGCGGCTCATCCTCCTCGATTCTGCTATTGATGATCGTATTGTTTTTCTTTATCATCATGGACAGATTAAGAGTTTAAGCAGTGCAATCATGAATATACCAAAAGATCTTGTACCATTGGAAGCTCGAGAGAATGCTCTGAAGAAGGTTTCGGAGTTACTCTCTAGACATCCCGATGGAATACCCCTAGATCCTGAAGTTGATATGAAGGTATTTTGTTTTCCCTCCCAATACTTTTCTGCTTCTGCTATCTTTCATTTGTCACAAGAGATGAATTCAACTTTTATTTCATTAGATTAAGAGCACCTCTTACAAAAAGACAGTTCGTCGGCTGGAGGCTCTGGAAAACCTATTTGAAAAACACAAAATTGCAAAATCTCCCCTCATAACAGAAAAGCTGAAAGTTCTACACATGAAGGAAGAGCTAACAGCCAAGATCAAGTCACTTAAGAAAACTGTCCGATCATCAACAGCATTGGCCTTTAAAGATGAACTCAAGGCTAGAAAGCGTGTTTTACGAAGGCTAGGGTAAACATTAACTAAATTTATATCATTCACTTTCGAAATATTCTTATGAAACCAACTCAATCTTATACATCAGCTACATCAATCTCTTCTGCTCTCTTTAAAGTTACAGAAGTGTAATGCTCCACTGATAACTCTATTAGCTTTAAGTTTATTATTATGCTATTGAAACGCAGATACACCAATAGTGATAATGTGGTGGAGTTGAAGGGGAAGGTTGCATGTGAAATCAGTAGTGCAGAAGAATTGACATTAACGGAGCTAATGTTCAGTGGTATCTTCAAGGAAGCAAAGGTGGAGGAGTTGGTTTCTCTCCTCTCTTGCTTTGTGTGGCGAGAGAGACTCCCTGACGCCGCTAAACCCAGAGAAGAACTCGACTTGCTCTTCATACAGTTACAAGACACAGCCAGGCGTGTTGCTGAACTTCAGCTTGACTGCAAGGTATTCACTAACACATTCTCTCCCTGCTCATTCAAGAAAACTCCATCATGAAGAAGCTTTGGTCCATAACTTTCTGTCTTTTATGGCAATGTGACAGGTCGAAATTGATGTGGAGAGTTTTGTACAATCGTTCAGACCGGATATAATGGAGGCGGTGTATGCTTGGGCAAAAGGGTCTAAATTCTACGAGGTCATGGATATAGCTCGTGTTTTTGAAGGGAGCTTGATCAGAGCGATAAGGAGAATGGAGGAAGTTCTGCAACAGCTCATAGTAGCTGCAAAATCTATAGGAGAAACACAGCTTGAAGCTAAACTAGAAGAAGCTGTTTCCAAGATCAAAAGAGACATTGTGTTCGCAGCATCTCTCTACTTGTGATGTCGGTGCTTATTTCATCCTGGCAAAGATTGAAACAAAAGTAACGAATTTTGTTTGTACCTTCATTATTTCTTTTAAGGTCATATAATTTGTACTGAGAACGATAAAGCAAGAGGAATTTAATATCATAATTTTATTTTTGACCATGACCATTGTCTGATGTAGAACAAGACGTGAATCTTAATTTCCACATTTCCCTTACAAAAGCTACACAACTCCTCAAAACGCTTACATCTACGTGAATTTATAAGACCTGACGACATAAAACTTCATTGCTATACACAGACATCTCAGTTATCAAATTGTCTAGCGATCTCTTGCTTCTGCTTTCATCTTAACTACATGGCAAATGCATTTAAAGCATAATAGCGATATACTCATCTTGATCCAGCCATAGACGATGACCTGCCCTCTGTGTTCCCATTTTCCCCTACATCATTTTTGGGCTGCATCCTTGCATTGACTGTGAGTTTGGTCTTGGGTGAAAGTTTCTTCACTTCCTCAGGTGTGTAGATGAATATCTTTCTCACCATTCCACAGAACTCACTGCATCACAAAACAGAAGACCAAAATGATCATCAACAGAAACGAAAAAGGACACATTACAGTATATGATGCTCTACAATTGTAAAAAACTGCTGTGTTTCTTGAGAACAAAACAAAAATTTGAGTATTAGACGCAGATGCACTTACTTCCATGGATCATCACCAACCATCATCATGTCATCTTCATCATCGGTGTAAACAACTTGCCATTTTTTGGTAGATTTTAAGAGTTCACCCTTGATATCAAACATCTCTTCCAGCTTCTTAAATAAATCTTCGTAGCACTCTGACCTTGTCAAATCAACAGCTCTCCCTACTGCACTGCCTTGCATGTGCACCTATATCAAATTGCCAAAAACATTGTTTTAGTCCAAAGCAAGACGCAGTCACTGTCAAGATTCTGCTAACCTGACAATATTGGAGTTGTGACCCAATAAAAATTAAAAAATAATAATATTGATTTGATACAGCAAATGATCCAAGAGGCCAATAATCACCTTTGTGCAGCTACGTATCTGTCTACTTTGTGATTCTTGAGGAGACCTCAAAGAGGATTTCTCAGGGTCACCGCTTCTGCTTCCCGAAGGAATATCAGATTGGTTGATGTTTAACGGCTCAGATTGCTGACCAGAGTCAAACTCATTGGATGGTACAGGTTGATCTACAGCGACAGCACCAGACACAGAGGCAGCAGAGAAACATTCATCCACATTAACATTTTCAACTAGCTCGAACCCAAAAAGCCTGCAGACATTTCCATTGGTTTGTTTCTTTTCTGTAGATTCATTGTTAAACACTGAAGCAAAGGATTCAGCCGCACTATCTGCATGGCTGGGCCAAAAGGCTGATCCAATGGATACTCCAAATGATTTGTTCCCACCATGACCAAACGTAGCAGCTTTGGCAGGAGGAGAGAATAATGGCACCGAGGAAGGAGTGTCTGCCGGGGATTTCCACACACAATCTGGAGTAACTGAAGAGAGCATCAATAAAAAGAGCCAGAGCTGCCACAAAGAAGAACAGTTCAAAAGAGACAGGAACACAGAATACCTGGAGCAGATGGACCGGTGGTTGGTGAAGGCAAACCAGGAGGTCTCGGTCGTTTGTTCCTCTGTGGAGGCTGAGGTTGTATAGAAGGTGTACTATTTGCAACTAGGGGCTCAAGTTCCCATGGTGAAACTCTTTCAGGACGAAATACAGATGAGGGCTCGTCCCATTGAACCTGAAGCGTTATAAGATTGCCAACAAGCATATTAAGATGCATCACTCTATTCATTCAACTAAAGCAATACAAATCCACAACTTGCTCCACCGCAAAGTATAACAGTAGAATATTCTAACCTTCAGCGATCTCCATTCAGAATCATGCCAGACCGAAGACTTGTTTTCCTGAACGCCAACTATTGTGCCACTGAACCTGCATAGTTAAAACACAAAAAAAGACCAAATATTATATTGCATTCAGCTTTATCAGCAAAAAGAAAACAAGATAGTTAGATGCGATACCTTTTCTCGGGAGCTTCTTCACCCTCGAATCTCATCTTGAAACGCATGCCTACAGATAGCTTCTGGGTCTTAGCTTCGAGATACCTATTGACGCTCACAATAAACTCTGACCTACTTGTCCTGATAATAGAAGATACGTCAGCCTGGAAAAAGATGCATATTTGGAAAAAGCATGGCTGGTGTGTCTGTCCCTGACCGGCTATATACATCTAACATAGCAAAAGTTAAGTTTTCCAAATTAAGCTGACAATCCGACGCAGCAACTGATGTGTTTTAGACCATTTGATGGCAATAAAGTGTTTTTGGGATTTTGTTCCCAGTCAATGACTATTAAACTAAAGCAAGAAAAGCAGGACCTTGGCTTGTAGAAGACAGAAAAGATTGTTCCTGTTGTAATGGCATGAGCTGCAGTCGCAAGGACCCCAATATGCATGCTATGACTTGAAATGACAGATGATGGGATATTCGTCTGTTGTCTCATGTGCCGCCTAACACCTACTCGGAGCTCTTCATTCTCACCTCTGAAAGACAATACTATGTCACATGCCTAGCCATTTATGGCAGAAATAATATCCAGATAAATGAAATGACAAACTTGCCTTAAGAATATGAAAGCATCACCAGCCACTAGTTTCTTCGAGCTAACAAAAACACTCCACCCAGTTGTTAGCAAATGGCGCCTTGGTTGCCCTGTAACCACAACCTCATATTATTTACAAACGTGAAACAATTATATTAATGCAAAATTATGTAAAGCTTTACATGTTTCCAGTAGCAGTAGCATTGGGGTAAAAGAACCACAGTTTAAAGATCATCATAAAATAAGATACCAAGTGTATTAACCTCGGAAAATGTGCCTAAAATGCCATTCATTATTGTGCAAATCAGTTGCAACCAATTCTTGCCACGGTGGTTGTTGGGACATATCCTAGAGAAGAGAAAGTAAAGTATTACAAAAAAAAGCAGTTGGAGGTATTTCCATAAAGCAGCAAGAACACCGGAAGAAAGTCTGACCAAGGGTGGAAGACAATCATCTGCATGTCTCCGTAGCACAGAGAATCCACCATGCGTGCTTGTGTCTGAAGCAGTTAGTGTCTTGCAAAATGAATGTACTGTGCACTTCTCAGGTTCTTGAACAGGGGCATCTAAGCTGATGGGTTCGCTTTGCTGATAACCAAACACAATAGTTTCACCATAATCAAGAACAGGAAAAAAAAACCACAAAAAAACATATTTTGTAAAATACTAAACCATCAAATTTACTTACATCCAGTTCTGGCAATAAGGTTATTTGTGCATATACTTCGTCAGTCTCGGGCTCTGCCTGAGTTTGCAAAGTGAAGCACAACAAGGTAAAATCATTTAGCCAACACATTTCATGGAAAAAAAAGTACAGAAATTCTATCGTATATCATGGTATTCAGCCTACCCTGCGCTGGATGTTGATCACTTTACAGAGAATCTTAGATGGGAGATTGAAGGAAGGCATCTGTTGCTCCAAACCTTGGTGCATTGATGCCTCGAGCTGCATAGGCAGTGACCAATTAAATGCATAAATGTGATAATCAGATAAGATGAGAAAAGAGATTAATCATGTGAAGTAAAAACAGACAGTACATTATCTCTTCTATACAACAATACATGTTTTTGTGATTTTATTTTAAGCTAGAAAGCATCAACAAGGCAAATTAAAGTGTCAATATGACACAAAAAAATTAACATAACCGGCCTTAGCAAATGAACATGATACGGTTTATCACAATGTTAAGTGATTTAACCCAATAACCAGAATACCTGCTCCATGTGGCCTTCAGGGAAATAATAAACTCGTTCCCCTTCACGAGGTAGGGTTACAAGAGGTCCAGCGCAGGCATGCCAGAGCTCCCTACATAGAGCATCACTTAAAACCCCTACAAAGAAACAAAAGACGGTTATGGGACGCAATAATGTTTCTCAAAAACAAAGCAATGGTTGCAATAAAATTGCTCCAAGGCTTTTAAACCCTTATCCACGTCTTAATCAGCCATTCCAAGTTATGCAGAATCTGCAAACAAGCTTCGAAAGCGGATTCCCAGTAGAAAATAGCAAACACACTTAACAGAATGGTATAAACACAAAAATGATCCACGAACCTCCAGGTTTTCCAGATGAATGATTGCTAGCCGCCATTTGGAATCCACTTAATTTCGATAAATTTACCTGGGAAAAAGCAAAAGAAGAGAAAACAATAAGATTAAAATGTCTTTGTGAAAGAGAATAGAAGATGGACCTATCCTCCTCTAATTTAGACAAACAAAACTCTGAAAGATGTCATTATGTAGAAACATTTAAAACCCTTTCATAAATTTACTGACAAAATGTGGGCCATTTATGTAACTGCTTTGTTCTACATTGTGTCTAAAGCACACCACAAAGCTTAGATTCTCAAATTTTATTACCCAATTTGAAGAGAAATCCAATAGTCACTCAAACAAAGAGGTAAAAAGAAAGAACAAAAAAAGCAAAAGCAAGATAAGAACCTACTCACAAACATACCAAAATTGAACAGATTTCAGTCCTTAAAACTTCACACTATGCAACACAAAACTGTTACTAAAACCATGCCTACAATGATAAGAATGACAAGATCTCAACTCAGAACCTAAAATTATGTGATGGAATCAAATGTATGAGAAGGATACAAGTATACAACAGCTACAGACAAAATATCAGCACAACCGAAGAGAAAACCCATTTAGAAAGCAAAAGGGGTAAGCTTGAAAAGAACGATTTTTAGAGGAAAAAACAAGATCAGGAACCATAAAAAGAGTTGAATTTGGGATATGAAACAAAGTGCTGATTCTTGATCTAGATCATCCCCAAAATCAAAATCCCGGTAAAATCGAGAAACAAAGCACAAATCTGACTACAGATCCTCAAAAGTCTCCTCCTTTTCCAACATTTACTAAGCAGTAACAAGAAGAAGCAAGCAAAGCAAGCAAACCCAGAAATCAAAATCGAACCTTTACTTAAACCACTGGATCCAAACAACCCAAAGCGAGCTAGGGTTCAAACAAAACCCAGAAGATGAGAAATTTTTGATTTGAGGAAGAGGCAGTGAAAAATCTAGAGGATATAGAAACTGGGAATTGCTGTTAAAAACCCATCAAAAATAATGCAAGAAAAAAAAGAAACAGTAGATTGATTTGTACAAAGATGTGAGATAAAGGCGTGTATGTAAAGGTGTATACACACACCGTCAGTGTTTGGTTGAAGCCGACACGAACCCTTTGGCTATGGCTTGCCTCTTTTTCTGTTCTTCTCTTTTACTTTATATTTTATTTTCTTTGGGTTTTTTCCAACCACAAGCAATGTGACATGCTCTCTAGTCTCTCTTTTTTTTTTCTCTTTTTTTTGTCGACAGCTCTGTAGTCTCTCTTTACTCTGAATTAAGTGCATTTTCACCGAAACTAGCCATAATTAACGGATTTTTCTTTTTGGGTTTTTGCTGTTAATTTTTGTTGGATTCTTTTGACAGCTCCTAATTTATTCATGTTTGAAAATTAATTATTAGTTCTTTTATCTAATTTAACCCTAATAGGAAATAAAATGTGTTTAATTTATTAATTGTTTATTTAAACTCTACAAAATTTTGTATATAATACAAAACATACTTTTCTATTTCAAAATAATTGATGTTTAAATTTTTAGCACACATATTAAAAAATTACATAAATGTGTAGTTTTGTGGCTTTATGTATGAAAACATCATTTTTCATCAAAGGCTAACTATTTAACCAGTGACAAAAAAAAACACTGGAGAATATAAATAGTCACAAGCTCTGGTGAATATTTTTTTTTTTTATGGAAAACCAAGAAATATCATTTAATTTGAAAAAAGAAAGCTAACTATTTAACCAGTGACAAAAAAACACTGGAGAATATAAATTGTCACAAACTCTGGTGAATATAGAAAAACGAGAAATATTATTTAATTTGGAAAAACAAAAATTCCCTCAAACATACTAGTATTATTAATTCAAATACTGAAGAACACACAATATTTGGAATTTGCAAATAGTAGGACTACTACACCTATTATCTGTAAATATATAATTTCTTTAATTGGAACAAATAAAAGTATTGCAATCGATCGAAATTTGAATGTTGATGATATCAATGTTTATGTGTGAAACAACACCTAAGATATATGAAACGAGATAGATATTAATATTACTGAGTCATCACAACTTTCTCAACAAGCACTACTAACTGTTAAAACTTGTATATATATATGTTTCCATTAATATAGTGCTTTGATACAAAATTAAAATTTGAAATTTGAAATAAAGAATATATATTTAAACATTTGTTCATATATGCATTATTTGATGACTTAGGATATATAATAATTAAAACTCTATTTTACCTTCAATTTAAAACTTTTAAGAAATTCATGTATGGTATGTGTATCATTTCACATAAAAGAAATTTATATATATTGTTATTTCCAAAACCTCTAATTCACAAAGATTTATTTTCCTTTAAGTACAATATTTTTTTCTTTTTTCCAGCATATAATATAACAAAGAGCAACACAAGATCTTCTTCTTTTTCCTTTGATGGAGAATGTGTCGCCATTCTATCAAGTTCTCGCCCCAACTGGTCTTGCAAATATGAAAAGAAGAGATGAAGAAAAAAAGAAAGTAGAAGTAAACGATTAATAGAACTCTTGTCTTAGGTTTAAAAATTCTAAACTAATCAAAAGACAACTTCTGACATTTGCAAACGTAATCAAAAAATGAATATTCGATTATCTTATTTTACAAATTTGTTCTATGTTTTTCTTTTTTAAACAAAATTCTAAATTACACAAAAAAAAAAATTCTATTTTTTGTAGAATATAAGGAAAAACTTAAGAATATGTTTGCTAACATTCATAGAAGGATTAAAAGTTAGATAATGTATTATAACTTTTTGTAGAAAATAAAGTAAAGTATAGAATATGTATTCTAAATTTCGTAGAAATTAGATTTCTAAATATTGTAGGACATAAAATACTTCTATATTTCATAGAACATGTAGGGTGTATAGAATACATAATCTAAAATTTGTATAACATGTAGAGTGGAATACGTATTCTGAAATTTAAAAGGTATATTCCAAACTTGTTAGATCAAAATTTATCGATTCAAAACGGTAATAAAAACGACATTTTCTAGTCTTCTTTATCTATATATCACAAATTATTTTTACCTTTTTTTTCAAAAAATTTGGTTAAATCTAATCACAAAAGTAATTTAGAAATGGTCTACATTTTAACCATAAATTACATATATAGACAAATGTGTTTAATATTTATAATTTATTTCAATTTCTCCTAAAAATAATTTCTATGTTAGTTTTGCATATAACTCAACTTAGAACTTCGGACCAGCCACTATGGTCTATATTATTGATTTGAGGGTCAAAACATTTCGAAATACCACAACACTTATTTTTAGTGCTGTACATTTTTCTTATCTCCGAGATAATATCTCATGAAAATACGTGAGTTAACAGTTAACACTTTAGATCTATTAAAATATGGTATTGTTAGATGAATTGTAAAATAACAAAACTAAAATAAGACATCAGTGGAAACATGATAATTTGAGTAAAATTATCAAGAAATACTAAAAGTTAGTTTTAATAGATCATGATGTATTATTTTAATTAGCTTTTTTTTTTAAAACGACTATTTTATTAGATTAAAACCGAGAAGAGTAATTACAGTGTAGAGCGTTAGAATTACAAACGGTACATAGAAATGATAAAGAAAAGAAAGATTATTTGAAATGTTTCTTTTGGCCAGAATATCTGCAGAAATATCATTCTCTCGTCTTGTCCAAAGAAACATAGCTTCCTCAAATTTACTTCGCCAATATCGAACTTCTCGGAGCCAATTAAATAGATCAAAATGCAGTGTACTACCATTGATGAGGTTCATTATAGCTTTATTATCACCTTCGAAACAAATTCGCCAAAAACCACGAGTCCAGCAATGCTGCATAGCCATTATTAGGGCCTGAAATTCCGATTCAAGTGGAGACTTTGTACATTTTCCTATTACTTGGCCCACTTTCATATACACCCCATTATGATCACGAACTAGCCAGTCACCCTTAGAAGGAAGCTCATTATTGACATATGAACCATCAAAATACATTTAACCCATCCTGAACTCGGCATAGTCCAACGAACAGAAGAAGTCTGAACAGAAGAAGTCTGAGCAGAAACAACGTTAGGCAAATTAAAATTGTTAAGAGTATTCATCCGAGAGAGACCAGTCCTTAGCATCCTTCTTTGCCAACTTTAGAGTAGTTAACCTGGAAACATGTTCTCGTTGATAAACCAAAATATTTTTGCTCTTCCAAATTCTCCAAAGGATCCACAAAGGAAGTTGCTTTAAATGAGGCGTTCGTGACGAGATGTTCAAATGACAAATTGCCTTTATCTAATCTTCAAGCGTTAAAGAAGATGCGAGAATAGTAGGATCCAGAATATCTGAAACTCTCCATTTGTACTTAGCATAATAGCAATCAAAAACAAATGTTTGGTAGCTTATTCGTCGGAACAGCACCTTGGACATATTGAATTACAAGATTTATGTTTAAACTTTAGATTTTTCCCTAATGGACAGAGCTCGAGAAAGAAGTTTCCAAAGAAAATGTTTTAATTTTGGAGCTGTTGTAGTTTCCAAACCGCCCGTTTGGCATATATATCCCCTGGCGGAGGTTAGACGACATTCGTAGTAGGAAGATGCATAGCTAGCTAGTAAGTTGATTTAACAATATAAATTCCGTTTATTGTATAATGCCAACCCAATAAATCTAAATCAGCCTTATTAAAGATTTTTATCGACAAAATGATATCAATGTCCTCCGGAGCCACATTGGCCTTAACCTTATCCACATCTCATCCGTGTGACCATCATTAAAGAACTCACAAACCTTAAACTTTGATACTCCATTATTCCGTTTAGCAGGGGGCCGAGGAGAATGGGTAGGAAGCCAGGGATCCAACCAAGTATTAATTGTTGTTCCATTGCCTATAATGAATCCCATTCCTTTTTTAGAAGATCACATCCCAATAGAAGAGATTTCCAAACAAAAAAAAAGACTTACAACCCGCCGTTGCATCTAAGATACTTTTATCTGGAAACTACCGACTCTTTAAAACCTTAGCCAATAAACTCCTCGTGTTTTGCATAATTCTCCAAATCTGTTTACCAAGCAGGGCTAAATTAAATTTCTCTAAGTTGCGGAAACCCAAACCCGCTTCCTTTTTAGGGAGGCATAACCTATTCCAAGCATACCAATGCATTCCTTTTTTATCATCACCAGAACTCCACCAAAACCGACTCAGAATGCCAACTATCTCTTCACAAATTTCTTTTGGAATTTTAAAAATATTCATGGAATAAATCGGCATAGCTAGCGCCACCGACTTTAACAAAACTTCCTTCCTGCCCGAAGAGAGGTACTTCTTATTCCACCCTTGAGTTCGTTTTTTAACTTTATCCACTATGTAATGAAATATTTTAGACTTTTCCGATCAAATTGCTTTGGTAGACCCAAATATTGTCCTCTACCTCCATCATTATGAATTCCAAGAATATGGCGAATCCTATGTTTAACATCCAGCTTAACTCTACTTCCAAAGGTAATTGTAGATTTTGACAAATTAACCGCCTAACTTGAAACCTTCTCATAGAGCTTTAAATTTTTCTGAATATTCCTACAGGACTTATTATTTGCCAACATAAAGAACAAAGAATCATCCGTGAATAGCAAGTGGTTCACGGCTGGGCTTTGATTACTTATTTTTATCCCTTGAATATGTCTTGTGCTAGCTGCCTTTGTCATTAAATGAGATAAAACGTCAGCACAAAGAATAAATAAATAAGAGGACAAAAGATCACCTTGACGAAGACCTCTATGAGGCTGAATGGACCCATGAGCTGAACCATTTGATCAAAACCGAGTAATTCACCGTTGAGACGCAAGCCATAATACAATTAATCCATTTACCATCAAAACCCATATGAATCATGATTTGTTCTAAAAACTACATTGAAGTACGTCATAAGCTTTTAATTTATCCGTTTTCAAGGCCATATAAGATTTCACTTGCCTCTTTCTAACTTTAAGAGCATGAGCAATAGTATTATGTGTGATAACACGGCCTAGGATAAAAGCTACATGATTCTCTGAAATAATACCTGACAGATGAGACATCAATTTGTTGACTAAAATTTTCGAAATGATCTTGTAGCTTACATTACACAAACCTATTGGCCGGAAATCCACAATAGTATTAGGCATCTCTATCTTAGGAATTAATTAAAGATTAGTTCGATTATGCTCCTTATCCAACAAACCTGAATCAAAAAAACTTGTGATCTCGTGAAGAACCTCAACACTTATTTCTTCCCAAAATGATGATAGAAGCTCCCTGAAAAACCATCCAGATCGGAGCACGATGAGGACTAATAGATAAGACTGCTGATTTTATTTCTTCAAAGGAAATTGAACGAGTAAGGTCAGCATTCATGTCAACCGTAACCTTAGGTTGATAATCCTGAAATACTTCATGATAATAAGACATAGCGACCAGATTAGAAGAATAAAGCTGTTGAAAATAGTCAGCCGCCACCTCCGCTATCTCTTTAGTTCCTCTTCGAATTTTTCCAAAGCTATCCAAAATAGAAATCAAACGAATACGAACTTGCCTTATCTTTGTAATTGAATGAATATAATGGGTGTTCCTATCTCCCGCTTTCAACCACATATTTCTACTCTTCAACTTCCAAAACATTTCCTCATCTAGATAAGCTTGGTTTAGGTCAGACTTTAGCTTTGCTTTGTCAATCGGATTTAAGGAACCAGAAGCTACTCCTCTATCTTAATCTGATCGAATTGAATTGATTCTAGCTTCTGCATTTACACGATGACAACGCTTCCACTTCGACATAGATCAGCGACAAGAAGCTATCCTCAAAGATAGAGATGTCTCATGATAACTAGTAATGGGCGTTTGCTAACCCTGAAGAGCAGAAGTCTTAAAACCATCTTTGTGAAAAAGCGACAATCATAAAGGAATCCCTCTCTGAAATGATCCTCAAATGCTGTAAAATTTGTAACCAAGGGATGATGATCTGACTCATCAAACTCCAAATACTCCGTTTCAAAAAAAGAAACAACGAGTGCCAAACACTATTAGCCATTGTTCGATCAAAACAACACAAAACATTATGAAACCCTCATTTTCCAGCCTAAGAAAACTTATCCCCTAGGGATTTTAAATAAGTGAAATCACATTGCGAACCATTTGTCGCATTCCTTGAAAAGAAGATTCAGCTCTCAAACGTGCCCCTCTTTTCTCATGATTTCCTAGGAGATCATTAAAATCCCCTAAGATAAACCAAGGTTGTTCTTTTCGGTTTAGAGAAATTCATTCAAGTCTTTCCCAAAGGTGGTTTTGGAAGCTCGGATTCGGGTGTCCATACACAAACGACAAATAGAAACCCATTCCATTAAATTGAACAAAGCAATTTACAAGATTAGGAGACTAATAGTTAACAACTAAATGAACAAGATGCTTCCAAAAAACCACTAAACCTCCACTTAGGCCAACCAGCAAAACTAAAAACATAGTCACTAAAACCCAATTCCCCACACTTATCACGAACATAAGCGTTTTGTTGCTTCGTTTCCGATAGGCAAACGATGTCGGCGATGGTTAAGCTCCTTAAGACGTTGAACTGTCAAGCCATTGCCTAAACCTTGACAGTTCCAACAGATTGTCTTCGTGTCGGATTTCGTGGTTTAGGGCCCACCGCGCCTCTAAGCAAGTCATTGATGATGGAACCCGAAGCACTGCTCTCTACCCTTCCACGAATAGCAAGTCTAGTTATTCTGTGACGTTCCAAGCTGTTTAAAGACTGATCTCTCAAGCGCTTGCCACCAGAAAACGCTTCCACCTCCACACCATCCAGCCAAGGATAAATTGAAGTTGAAGCAACACGCTGAATATTACTAGCCAAACCTGTAGAAGCACCATAAACAGCCAAGGAGTTATGAGAGGGATCAAGATCAGACAAAACCAACGTTCTCACCTGATCCTTCCTCTGATTCCACACGGTTAGCAATATTGTAAGAAGAACCACCCTCATCAATTTCAGAAATGGTTATAGCATTTGGAAATTGGGCAGAAGCAGAAAGACTCACATGATCCTCCTCAACCGAAATGTGATCAACACCATCCTCTAATTGAATGCAAGAGCCAGGTTCATGAGTGAGCATAGAACATTTGAGACAGAATCCTCTGAGATGTTCATAGGTGAATCGGAGGAATGTGTTAACACTAAGGGCAAACTGGATGTTACGTTGAAACTTAAAAGGGAGATCAACATTCATGTTGATCCGCACACGAACAAAGGCCACACGAGGGGATTCCAAAGCATTGTAGTCCGTTCCGATCCACTCACCTAAAGCCTCTACGATACACACGATAACTCCCAGATTAACGAATTGAAATGGTATCCCTCTCACTTGAATCCAGAAGGGGATGGACTTGATAGCTAAGGAATTCAACGAGGGATTCCACCTCTCCAAGATGAGCATTCTGTCAGCATAAGCCCATGGACCACGCCGAATCACCATCTCCACCGCCTCCTCATAAGGGAACACGAACTGGAACTGTCGTCCCTCAACAATGCGGCCACAGACAATGCCTTCTTTTCCCCAAATGCGAGGCATATTAGCCTAGATTGCTATGAGATTCTGCTTTCGAAGAATGGTTGGACGTCCCACAATAATGTAACAATTTTCTGCAACAGCTTGATTCACAATAGTCACGGGAAGAGAAATCAGGGGATCATCATGTCCAATATCGAATGTCTTGGAAGACTCGTCTTAGATTGTCAGCTATTGAAGGAGAGAACATAGAGAACCAACACGAAAACAGAGGATTGATAAAGAAAATTGGAGGATGGAAACCAATGATCAGACGGAGATAAGCAACATTCTTATAATCGTAACAAAAAACTACATAAATATTTTCTTCACAATAAGAGATGAATCCCATCGTGGACATAAACAAGGGGGAGTGGGAGAGAGTTGAGAAAACCACCCCATCACCACCATAAACATCGGAAACCACCGATCTGTAAACCAAAAAAGATATGAAAATAATTGTAAAGGAGATCGCATTCAAAATTGCTGCAACGGTCATTAAATTGTTTTGTTTAACGTTACGAAAATGTCTTATTTAATTAGCTTTATTTTTAACAAATACCTAGTATATATGTACTGGAATCATTTTTAAAAAGTGCAAACATTAAACTTCATGGATTATGTGAACGCTTGAATGGTAAAGAAATAACGAAGTCACATTTGAGCAACGTGAAAACTGTATACTTATCATGAATAATTTTTGTTGAAACATTAAAAGAAAAACTTTTTTTTTATTGGGAGGTTCGGGATCGAGGTCCGTACGTCTTCTGCAACAAGACCTAAACCGGTTTAAATTCACCTTCTTTCTGAGGGGAGGCCTCTCCTAAGCGTGGATTCAGACAGGCGACCTCCCACATCTTTAGCGGGGGTCTTACCAACCGAGTTACCAACGCTTGGTAAAAACTATTTTAATTAACGAAAACTATTGTTCTTACTTATTTTGGTACAAACTATATACGTACATATGGCAATGTAAAAAAATTAGTGTTGGAGTAGGTTGTAATATGTGGATGCAGTTTTGAAGATGTAATGGCAGAATCGAATTAGTTGAACAAAACCCGTAAACTCTACTTTATAGTTTAGTTGGTTGAGTATTAAAAAGTAAATTAAGTTTTAATTATTTCCAAATACCATATTATCATCTTCTAAATTGGAATTATATTTCTCATTATTACTGTTTGAACCATTATTATAGTACTTTTTAACATCTCATATGATTTCTAAAATAAATATTATTTAGAAAGTAAAATTCATAGCACTGAACAAATTACGTCGGATGACAAGATGAGTAAGGATGACCAACACACACCAATCTCGCCTCCTTTGTAACCTATATGTTACAGTTAAAAATTTGGAACTCAGAAATTAAAAACTACCAAGAATAGTTCAATCTTATATTTGTTGTCCTTTTATAAGTTGAAACATTATGTGTAAAATGTTTTCTCATTTTATGTGATGTTAGAGCATCTCCAATGTATTGCACTATTTTTTACTCTATAATAGAGTAACTCTAAAATAGAGTTGGATTTCTCTCCAATGTATTACTCTATTTTTCACTCTAAAAAAAATATTCTAAGTATATTCTTACTTTCAAGTTTGTTATTAATTGCTAAATAATACACTTTATTTATAGAACTTAAAAATTAACCCACTAATTTTTTTTTCTTTCAAAACTTCTAAAAATTATGAAAATATTTATAACTAACCATAGAATAACAACACAAAAATATCAAAACAAAATAGAATTAAAATAACAAAAAAAAATTATTAATATAAAAAACACAATACACCACATATAAATAACAAAAGAAAATAGATTTAAATTTATTCATCATCATTCGTATATTTTTCCCATAGGTGATCAATTAACGCATTTCGAAGCGAAAAATGAGCGTCTTTATTTTTAATTTGTCTAAATCGAGCAAGAAAGTTTTGAACTCGATACCGGATCCAAATCTTCGTGCATATGTTCAAAGTGAACAAACAAGGATTTATCGAAAAAGTGCTGAATAACAACAATATCAACAAGATCCACCTCAACCTGATTCGTTTAGACAGTATTTTAATAATTTAGGTGGATCCGGAAACGATTTACCGGATTATTAACTCATAAAATTAGTAATTGTAGTTGTTTTTAATTTATATTGTGTATTTTAATTTCAGTTTTTAATATTTTTTAATTATTATTTATTATCAGTTTATGATTTTATGTCATTGTATTTTATATTTAAAAAGATATTATAAGATTCTGAAATTTTGTTTGTTATTGTTGTGTAATCTTTGATTGGAAAATATGATTACTCTATATTTGGAGTAAAAAATAGGTTTACGCTATTTTTGTGTTAAAAATAGAGTGGGGTTGGAGCAGATTTTACTCTAAAAGAGAGTTTGGTGTAGGTTATAGAGTGGGGTTGGAGGTGCCCTTAGTGTCGATCTTAACATCGATGATTTTTTTATTTATGAAAAGTACTAGGGTCACCACAATAGTTTTGTTTTGTACCAACACCACTAGCGATCTCTCGATTTGAGCCAAATGAAACGTTAGTGAAAGTTGAAGAACTAATGTTTCACTCAAATCACGGAATCTACTCCAACTTTCTCATTAGTGGCGGGGAAAGTGGAAATGAGAGAAAATATTTAAATTTGTTACTCATTCACTTAGGGGAAAAAAACCAATAAGTTCGACTCAAAGTTATATTTATAAAATAAATACCAATAATTTCGAGTCAAAGTTAACTACGATAATACCACAATAATGTTGTAATGCAACCACCCAAAGTTGTATTTGTAAAAAAAAAAAAAAAAGAAGGCATGTGTGGGTAAATTGAAAATAATGCAAACCCACTTACAGCTACACTGCTTGTCCCCTGTGGTGGGCACTTAACTAAGATTCAGGCGCTACAAAAGAAGCATACCACTTGGATTAGTTAAATGATTTTAAATTAAATTAGTAGTGATTTAGGCTTACCAGTAATAATTAATGAATGCTTAATAATTGAACTGTTTTGTCTTTGACAGTACCATCCCGAGCTTGACGTGTTTTCTTCTCGGTAAGCAAGGACATGTCTCCTTTGTCTCTAACCAATCTTTTTATTCTGATTTTTCTTTTTATAAATGGAAAACTGTTTTGTTGTTTTTTTTTTGCCAATCACATTAAGAAAAAAAAACTTATCTACATCCATAAAATATCCAGGATTCAAAATCCAACCCGATCTAATTCGAAAATTAAGGTATATAGAGCTCTCATATCCAGATATTTAGATTTAATAGTCAGAAGACCCAGATCCAATCCGGTATTATAGGTATAAGATTTATATATTTTTAATAATAAATAGTATAATTTTTAAAATATCACCAAATTAAATTATATACTGAAAAACTGGTGTATTTATTTTTAAATGACCATAGTAAATATGTCTTGAAATATTTTATATGATATTTTTTATTGCATCTTATTTTTATTTAATTTTTCAAAATTTAAAATCTATTTTATAGCTCATATACCTGCGGATACCTATAGATATTGGTGGATCCAGATCCGGGTAATTGTTTCACAAATCCGTGGTATCCTTAATGGTATCTGATTCTTGCCCGCCTCTACTACCAATAATACAATTGTTACGACCAATACATGACACAAAATAAATTTGCACCCAACCAGCAATGGAAATAATTGATACGTGTATTTAAGAAGATGGCCGTGACTTGGCATAGATATTTTCCAAACAATTTTACACTTTATTTAATTCTTACGAAAATATGATTTTCTATCATTTTTGATGTCTCTTGCTTTATTTCTCGAAATGCTTTAATGTATAGTCCACAAAATAAACAAATAATTTTATTTAAATGATTAATGCTATATTTTTGTTGTAGAACATAGGCTGACGATTGGTAAATCACCATTTGGAATATGTTGTAGAACTTAGGCTGACGATTGTAGAAATCTTAGCAATATGTTGTAGATTAATACTATAGTTGTTTACAGTTAAGTCCATTAATGGTAATAGTAATACTAATGTTATTGTTTTAACTTGGTACACCATTTGGACCAAATTGAGCCATGGTCCAAGTCAACAGAGAACAATTTTTGATATATTCTTGAGAAAATTATATGTAATGCCACTTATCTAAAAACACATTTCCGATCATACGACAAAATTCATTCCGTTGAGAGAAAACAGTCACATTTTAACCATTTGAGCCGTAGTAATTTATTGATAATATTACACAAACACACAAGTATATATATATATATATATATATTAAAACTAAAAAAATACATTATATATATAAACTTATATAAAAATGGTCATATTATTTTGATAATGGTCATATAACTTACAATTGATATATGATAAAACATTTTATGTTATTTTGAGAATAGAAATAAAAATATTTTGCTTAGATTTTTGCTTAATAAAAATATATTGCTTATTGTGCCTGAAAAGGCTGCATCAAGTTCAACCATCGTCATAGAACTTGTTCCTTGTCAAAGCTGCCATATCAAAAAATCTAAGCAAAATATATTTATTTGTGTTAAGGCAAAAGATAGTATAAATATGTGTGTGTTATGTTGTGTAAGAGTATCTGAGAGATCCAAAATAACAATGTAGATTATCTCTCTAATGTTGTAAACGTTTAGTGTAGAAAGAGTAAACACGAACAAGGGAGAAGTAGAGAGAAAGAGTGAGTGGACCTCAAGAGAGTGAAGAGAGGTCAGATTTCCAACATGATGTTCATTGATATTGACAGACATTTGGAATTCCGCACTAAAAGAGTGAGGAGATGTCGGGAAGAGGCACATGAAAGTGCTTAGAGATAACATTCAAGGTATCACCAAGCCTGCCATGGATGTTGTGTACGCCTTGAAGAGGCAAGGTCTCACTCTCGGCGGTTAATCCATCTCTTTGTTATGTCGTTGTTAGCCAATGTGATCATGTATGTAGTAGTTCAAATCTTATGCTAACAAAATCTCTAAGGAGGATGAACCATTTGCTCAATTTCTTGTCTCCTGGCACTTCCATGAGACATTGGTAGACTTCAGAATCAATACCTAAGATATTTGAGCTTAAAAGAAGGCACAAAATAAGTTAATAGTCTTGTTAGAGCTTTCTAGAGGCATTATTATGTGTACAATTGAATCTGCTATGAGTTCGTTTTTCAACTCTACCATTTTATCTAATTTACCAAGAAGAACGCAACATATTTTGATGGTTTTGTTGGAGCGTCTCTATTGATTTCGAATAATAAAACTGATTACACAAGTAAAGAAGCATAACAATGAAGGCTTTTGTTGAAACACTCATCTCTATTTCGGGCTCTTTGTCCATGAACCAAATGAGAACCAAGTTAGACGCATTTTTATCAAACCAAAAATTATCGTTTAGAAAATTAGGTAACCAACGCTGAGTTAAGTAACAAAGTTAATTTCAGCTAAAACTAAAAGTTTAATAATATAATGCTTTTGATTCATTTCTTACTCCTTTTGCTTTGCAGATGGAGTGCAAAGTGAGTAGCGGTAGCCACTCATACACCTTCCTACAAACTTGAGCCCTTCCTCTATCAGAATTAACAGAAGCGAAACAGCCAGCACCAACAGCCACTCGTTCAAGCTCAGCGGCACTATTCCAAACACCTGAGCCAGGAATGGCACGCGTACAGTTTCACGAAGTGGAGCCCAAATGAGACCACCATTGCCAGGAGCAACCACGGGTTTACCCATGGCAGCATCGTCACCAGGCTGCCGTCTTTTGGAGTGCGTTCAGGGAGTTTAACATTTCAATGGCCACCAACACCGAGAGGGAGAGTGTGGATGCTTTGACTCTCCCCAGCTGGAAATACTCGCATGGGTTCGAGTCAAATGAGAAAGTCTGAGAACCTGCTGTGAAAGGAGACACTTTGAAGCCCTCCCACGAAGAGCATTGGTCCCAGTGTGCAAGCTGTGAATAGCTCACAAGGCTATGGCCGTCTTGGCTCAAGTCTATTCCCATGAAGCCTTTGTGTGTGCGCCATATGATGAACACTCCCACCGTTGCTACTCCCACATACATACCAATTACCTGTAGGTACATACCTGTAATAGTCAGTTAGAAAGAGCCTCAGAAGATGAACAAGTGAGACAAATCGGTTTTTGCATACCATGTAGCGGAAGAGGATCCATGCAGTGATAAGCGAGTCATCACTCCTACGAGGAGGCTTCTTCATGATGTCCTTGTCAGGGGGATTGAATCCCAGAGCCGTAGCTGGAGGACCATCTGTTACAAGATTCACCCACAGAAGCTGAACAGGGATCATGCCTTCTGGGATTCCAAGAGCAGCTGTCAAGAATATCGACGCAACCTCACCGATGTTGGAAAAGATCATGTACCTTTTATCTATTCATCTAGTCAAGATTAATATTTATAACTCAAGCCACCAATACAAACATGGATATATAAGTAACTAGCACGACGAACTACTCGGCCTGATAAACCCCTTGTCTTAAAGGTCCTCTGATTGACTCTTCAATTCTGCCATTTCTGCAATCGCCAAACGGTAAGGTGCTCGTGCAACTGGTGCCGTCCCTGGCTCCAACTCTATGGTGAAAGCTTCCCCTCTACTCGGTGGCGGTTCTTTTAAAGACTCAAACACGTCTGCATAATCAGTCACTATAGGAATATCTTCAACTCCAAGTTCCATTTCATCCTCCACAACAAAAATAGTGGCGAGGAACGCATCATTACCCTTCTCTATAAGCTCTTCTGCCTGCAACATGGATATGATCGAAAATCCTTCACCCCTTTTTACACCCTGAAATACTAACTTCCCTTCTGGCCTTGCAAAATGTACACGAGCCCGATGACAGTCCAGAACAACTCGATGTTTCTTTAACCAGTTCATTCCAAGTATCACGTCATAATGATTAACCTCCATTTCTGTAAGGTTGCCCAGTAATTCTTCTCCGTTTATCATGATAGGCACACCTACGTGGACTCCAGTGGATCTCATTCGTTCCTTTCCAACTGTCCCAATCTTCTTAGCTTTCGGAACAAATTCGCCATCAAAAGTCCAATTCTTTGTCACTCTAGGACTTACACAGCTAACTGTAGCACCGGTTTCAAACATTGTGTAAGCTGTCCACCCTCCCACTAAAACTGATCCTACACGGTTATATTATTTCTAAGCAAACAATACATACACTCAAGGAAAATTCTAGGATTCAGATAAATACAAAAATTCTTGATTAATTGAACATTTACGTATCAACAATCGGCTCCTCTTCCTCAGGCTCTCCAACCATCATTACATGAGGTCCAACGTTTTGACGTTTCGGAGGTGGCGGGAAAGGCTCTCTGGGACGATCCCCGGCTTGCTGCCTTCCAGCATGCTGCTTCCCCATCTTCTGTGTGCAAAACCTCGCAATGTGTCCAGGTTTCCCACACTCGTAACAGTTCGCAGTGTTCATAGATCGGGGATAATCCCTCGAAATATGACCCGGCTGATTGCATTTGTAACAAGTTGGCGGAGTCTTCACATTAGTTGTATCCCAAGTCCTCTTGTGAGAGCTCGTCCCCCTTGCAGCTTTTGCAAGTGCTGCCTTGTTCTGGCTCATCTCCTGTTCCAGTCCAATCTCTAATGCAGCAGCTTTTTCCACCAACACAGTCATGTTGCGGTAATCGTACATCTCGCACCGATTCTTAAGTTCAATTCTTAGGCCTCTCAGGAACCTTCGAATCAGCTCATCCTCATCCATGAATCTCCCGGCGAACCTGCTCAAACAATCTTAGTTAACGCGTTTCCTTCGCAACATTGTCCAAATATTTCTAATTAGAAATTCACCAACTCTCATGAAAAGAAATAACCCATCAATTAACCTGCTTAAACGGTTGAACTCTTCCTCGTACTCCCTCATCGTCTTATTTCCTTGGCGGAGATCTAGGAATTCATTCTCCATCTGATCCATAGCTTCTCTGGGAAAGTACTTCCTAGAGAATTGTGCCTTAAAGTCCTCCCAAGTCAACTCATAGCGCCCCTGCACCTGTCCTACCACTTTCTCCCACCAAACAAATGCTTCGTCTTTCAAATATTGCACCGCTAAGTCCTTGCGGTATTCTTCTGGGCAACTGGCATTCTCCAAATTTCTCTCCAACCTTTTCCTCCAATTATCAGCAGCAGTCGGGTTAGATTTGCCACCAAAGGACTCCATACCCATGTCCTTCAAGGTCCTCATAGCTTCCAAGTATGAGGGTCTCTGCACGTGGATTTGCATAGGTGGTGGCGGAGGCGGTGGCGGATGCTGAGGTGAGATTTGCTCATTTCGCGCATCCTGCCGTGGTGCAATCACTTCTGGTGCCTCTCCTGCAGCTGCTTCCGTCTCCATGTATTCTTGGAACCTCCGAAACTCCTCAAACATGGCCACTTCAGCTGCAGGGATATTGACTGGTGCTCCTCCTACCTGAGCCAAGTTAGCCCCCACATGCTCCAAGTGCTCACCTCGCACACTTTCACTAGAGGCTGTTGTGCTCTTAGCCCTCGCCCTTTGGTGTGCAGCATCTCCTACACGACCTCCAAGTCTTGCTTTCGGCGGCATCCGAACACAAAACGAGATAATCAGTTTCCCTCCCAGGACTGTCTCCCGGGTTAAAACCGGTTTGACATAACCTAGAGCTCTGATACCAAATTGTAACGCCCGACAATTACTTCCACAACATGTCAAGTCAAATAACTTAAAATCCAAATAATTTCATTACTAAACCAGAAGTAACCAACAACTACGCTTAAACCAACTTAAACGTCTTAATTCCTTTAAAAGGAAGGTATAGGTTGTCAAAATAATTCAAAACGGTCAGAAGAACAAAACGAAAATTCTGGAACCGGTACCCACTGACATCTCCAGAACTAGTCCTCAAGATTACCTGCAAAGGGGAAAGAGGGGTGAGTAATCTTGCAATCAAAGATTACTCAGCGAGGGTAAGCCTTAGGGCTCACGAATTCTTTATGCATAAACACATTTTGACAATCACAAAGTCTAAACCTAAGACAAACATGCAAGCACGTGTCAACGACACACAATCATCACACAAATGGGACCACGTCCCATAACCGCCCTAACACGGCCCGGATTCCACGTGTCAACACACGCTATCCCTCGTGCCTTAGCACTTCATCCTGCACCACACTCGTGCGTGACAGATCCCTCGTGCTGAAGCACTTCTTCCCACACTTTTCACACGCCGGCTCGTCAGCCATCATGACCTATCCGAATCCACGTCCATAGGCCACCACACAACTACAAGAATTTCTCCTTGCAGTCATCTATGCGGCTCACCCGCATTATCTCACACAATTATTATTTTATCACTCAATAACATGCGTCACAGAACCACGCAACACACAGAAAACGATTCGTTTTTTAATATCTCTCTCCATTATATTTTTCATTTATTTCCCTACGTTCATTCGAAGAATATTTATATATTTATATGAAAATAATATTATTTATAAATATATATATATACATATACACTCAACAAACAAAATATTTGGCTTAACCTTAAACTAAGTAATTATCTAAAAATATTTATATATAAAGAAAACACCAGTTTGTCCTCACCTTAGAAAAATGGTTCTGAATTCACGGGTAAACTAGCAAAAGCGGAAATCCGATTCGATCTCAAATCTCAATCTGCAATAGTTTAGGTTAACCGATCAAAGATTAAATTATAATTATTATTATAATTTAATCTAAGAAAATCTAACCAACAAACTAAGTGAATTAATTTGGTGTTCTTTGATTAAATCGATTAGAATTGGTTTAATAATTAAATCAAACCAATATAATAACTTAGTTTTAAACACCCATTCACCCTTAATTCATGTGGCCACAATATACCAAACCAAGCCCAAATCTCCTCCATAATTAACCAACACTTTAGTCCACGTCCAATTGCTCACTCGGCCCAACCATAATTTTTTTTGTTTAATAACCAACTCAATTAAACGGAGCATCAATGGGTTTTAACTGGTTTAGCTTTTCGGTTTAATCACTAAAACAGCAACACGAAACAGCAACACACAACACGTCGAGAGAGCAGAGTCGTTGTACCTTTCCCAGTGCTCTTCCACGACGGTTTTGCACGACGCCTCGAACGGCGGAGTTGACGACTTGGAGAGGTGGATCTACAACAGCCCAAGCTCACGGTGGTTAGATCCAATAATCAAAGTGAAATCAAAACTCGAACGGTTCACCATTACCTCTCCGGTGAAGACGACAGCAAGGGCTGGGCTGGCGGAGGACCTCCGGTGGCTTGGACGGTGCTGCAATAGTTCACAACCAGTGGCTTAGAGCGATGGCAACAAACTAGAGAACTTGAGTGAGGAATCTTGGCTTACCATGAGTCACAAACGTTCGAAGCCGGTGAGTTAGCGTGATCGGCAACGGTGGTGGCTCTAGTTGATCGACAGCTAGGGTTTTCTGTGGTTGGCCTCGACAAATGTGACCTTCTCTTATATACGTGGGTAAAAAGAAGGGTTCACTGGTCTTGAGTTGCTAACGGGCTCGGTTTGGGCCTCGCGATTTAAATCCGAAACCGGGTCGTTACAATATTATAATAGATCGTCCTGCCTTCACCAACAGCTGCAACAATAGTACTGAAATTATCATCTGCTAACACCATGTCAGATGCCTCCTTTGCTACCTTCAAAATCCAAGAGCTTTAGAAAGCTGATAGAGCTGTAATCATCCCGTCAATTCAGAGAAGAGAGACAAATACCTCTGTCCCGGAAATGCCCATAGCCACACCAATATCAGCCAACTTCAGGGCAGGAGCATCATTGCCTCCATCTCTAGTCATGGCAACCACTTCTCCATCTTCTTTAAGTAACCTGACCATCTCTTGTTTGTGCTTTGGTTCAGCCCTCGAGAACAAGAGCCCTCCAGTTTGTCGTAGATGATTCTTTTGATCTTGAACATCCATAAATTATTTTTCCGTCAAGCTTCTTGAGGAGATATCTTCATTTGCTTCAAATACGTCAATTTCACGGAGATCGCTTCCGCTGTGCTCTTGTTGTCTCCGGTAGTGACCATGACCCGGATACCTGTTGTTCTGCAGTCTGCAATGGCTTGATGCACCTCTTTCCTCGGGGGATCCTTCAATCATTGAAAAGATAGGCATAAATAATCACCAAAGAGGAACAAGAATCAACAAAAAATATAACGGTGACCATGACTCAAACTATTAAACCAACAAACCCAACGAATATTAGATTGGACTCAATAGAAGAATAACTGGATGGGTTGAGAAGTTGCTGGTGAGCAGGATTGTCGTCGCTGCCATCATAAGTGGCAAAATCTGATGGAACATCTGCGTACGCAAATCCGAGACATCTTAATGCACTCAAAGACAATACACGGAGATTTTGTAAAACAAGGTCCCTTGAGTATTGGTCAAGTTCTTGGTACATATTAAATACAGTCTCTTTGCGTACGACTACAAAAGTAAGAAAACGAAAGAAAATTGTTTACATTATTAAATAAAACTCAAACCCTCCAGTGAAACAGAGGTCCTCCTTTCTTCCTTCACACTCAGCCACATTTGGCTTTCTTCTCCTTTTCCCACCCACGAGCTCTTCTTCCATAAGTTCTCAGCTTCTTCTTGATGATTGTCTCAGGGACTCTCAGTCTATCACATAATTTGGCAACAAAATTGGAGCAGTGAAGCAGCAAAAGGAACCAGTCAGTGCCTTGTCTGCGAAAAATAAACAATACATTGTCAAACACACAAGAAAATAAATAAATAACTGATAATACAGCAAGGTAATAGAGGAAAAAAAAAATTAAAACGATTTACCTTTCTTTTCTTGAATTTTCCTCCCCTTTTACGACCAAGGCTTGCTGGCTGTTCACCATCCTTGTCCAAGAACTTGAATTCATCCATAAAATTCTCGGTTAGACCAAGCAACCTGTTTCAGTTGAACATGAGTGCATATCATCACATAAGGACCAATCAAATATCAGACTTGTCAGTTTCCAGCAGACACGTACCCGCTGCTTGATTTCAAGCGCTTCTCTCTCTTCTTATCCTCTTTAGTGCGAGGTGCCCGGGTGAAGAGCTCTTCTTCTGCCTGTTGTTGCCTTTCATACTGTGTTATGAACTTCTTCTGCTCCCTGCTCTCAGCCCCATAAAAGTCTCTGATCTGTTTATATACATTCACCCATTTAGTTCTAAAGTCTAATTAATCGCTACCCATATCAACTGCAAAGTAATTTTCTTCCAGCTTACCTCTTCAGGCTTGTCCTCGAGATCGTCCAACACATCTTTCCAGTATGTATCTTCAGTGGCTCGTCTTAAAAAGTGTTTCTCTTTTCTGGCAGCATCTCGTTCCTGTTTTGATGTCTTATCATCCATAGACATAGGAGCAAATTTCGGGGGTCGATAAACACCATCCTACATTTACACAGGCAAACAGGTTAAAGAAAAGAACATGCAACATATTTCTCACAAGTGTTGGGGGATAGTAAAGTTCACCTCTTGATCATCCTCAGTTTTGTCAGCAAGTAAGTCTGGTTTAGGCTTATAATTTGAAAGATCTTCAGAGTTTTGGGTAGCACACGATCCCTTTCCCTCGGAATGAGCTAGGTCTGTCACAGACCCACTAACTGTGGTGAGCTTCTGGATCTGGTATTGGAGTTTCTTGTCTATGGGACGAATCTACACAATGAAAAACAAGCTAAACTACTATTCTATGACTTGTTGGTGGTATAATGTGGAAAAAAGAAAAAGATGCAAACCTTTTCCAGAAACATTCGTATCTCTACAAGACTCCTTACAACAGGATGGCCATCAATAGAAAATCCTTTTGCTTTCCTTAGCAGATAATATACAAGACATTGGCAATAACTTAGAAGTAACAGATGCTTAGCCTCTAGGTAACTTATCCCATCCGCGGTCGGAAAACTGTTTGCTTTTACCTATGATTTGCAAAATTAAGAAAATCAGGATGCAGATGTCGTGACACGTGAAATTGCCCTCAGATATATTGTGTCTCTGAATGGTAATGGCAGATGCAGTCCACAGAAAATAATTATATTAAATCCTCAAGGAGGAGCAAACAGCTTGTTCCTTAACATTAAAGCCATCAATTCCTCTTATACCAAATTAGAATCCAATAATATGTTAAGATGCTGTAATACCAGACTACCTACCTTTGCAGTGAGAGCCTCCACTTTGCTCCTAACCACATCTAGACCATCCTTCATTTCTCTCAGCACGGATGCTAGCTGTGGAGCTTCTCTGAGGCAGTTACAATAATAAACGAGACCAGTAAAAAAGATGAGGCATATCTCTAAACACACAAGTAATTTTTGATTGTGAAAATTGAAGTGATTCATTGCTTATACAAGCTACATTTTTTTTCTCTTGGCTACAAGAGAGAGCAATCTTTGATATATTCTTCATGATGGGATAAGCATAACTCACTTCTTTATTATTCCGACAAGGCCCGGATTTATGACCTCCTCCATGATCCTTGTTCAGAACTTGACAGAAGATAAGTCTGTGAAAAAAAGGAAAAAAAACCTAAGCAGGCTCAAAGGACCATGTTAAGGTGCAAAGGGTTTGTGGTGAACCGATTTCTACCACAACAACTAGTGGTGCTCTATCCTCTAATAAGCTAAGCGAGCTAAATTCATACAAATGAGCAATTCGAGAGGTCTATAGCAAACAATCCGAGAGTTTCCCCGACTTGAAATCAAGAAGGAATTTTTGTTATACTGCTCTTGAACTACCCAATCACAAGACAAATCGACTATTACAGTCACTTATAACCTAAAAACATAACTAGCTCAATCAGATGAAATTGACAATCCATCGAACAATATAATCAGAACCAGATCAATTCGATGCTTTTGTTTTATAAAACGTTGAATTCATAACTGAAACGTTGATTTCATCAATCACAGATCAGATCCTCAATCAACAAAAAGCATCGAATCACAGAGATACATGCAAAGAAGAATCAGTAGAAGAAAAAGAAACAGATACGTTCGAAGACGCTTACCTCAGAGATATCGCAAGGAAAGAGTGTAGCGGCTAGGGTGAACAAGAAAGATCTAAGGAATTATGAGCAATGAGAGTGAAACTTAGGGTTTAACACACCTAGCTAGTAGCTACTGGCATAAACAATATCATGTCCAAAATTACAATTATGCCCCGACTATTCTCTTGGGCCTTGGGTCGGTTGTGTTTCACAAATCTTCATAGTCAAGTTAATTTGAATTCGACTATTCGATCCAAAAGTGGAATTCAGTTTTAACCATAAGACAACATCCTTAGTATGTTAAAAATACTAATCACTATCATTAGCACATTGAGGTTATATTCAAGCTAGTAGGCCACAATGTCAAGAAACGATGGAAGATCTCAGCTAGTAGGCCACAATGTCAAGCTGCTAGAAGGAAGGCTTTGGATTACAGTTTGCACGTCTCCGAGATTATGCTGCCGAGATCTTAGATGCAAATGCTGATTCTGTTGTGGAGGTTGATACAGTAAAGAATGATGTAGGTGAGGAATTATTCAACCGGTTTTATGTCTGTTTTGATGTTCTTAGAAGGACTTGGAAACAAACTTGTAGGCCATTGATTGGAGTGGATGGTTATTTTTTAAAATCCAAGATGAAGGGACAGTTACTAGTTGCTTTAGGAAGGGATGCAGATAATGGGATATATCCAATTACTTGGAGTGTTGTTCAAGTTGAGAACACAGAAAACTGGTTTTGGTTTGTGAAGAGGTTGAAGACTTACTTGGGGTTAAATGATAGAGATGGTTACATCATAGTTTCAGATCGACAAAAGGTATAGTTTGGTTCAATTTAAAACATGTTTGCTTTTGTTGACACAAATTTAACATGTTTAGTTATGTTGCAGGGGTTGATAAAAGTTACTGAATTGGAGCTGCCAAAGATAGAGAATAGAATGTGTGTTAGACACATCTATGCTAACTTAAAGAAGAAGCATCCTTCTAAGATGCAAATGAAGCCACTCATATGGAATCTTGCTTGGAGCTACAATGAGATGCAATTCCAGGAGAGATTGGAGAGGATACACTCATATGATACACGAGTGTACAATGATATTTTGAAGTCAAATCCTAGGAGCTGGTGCAGGGCTTTCTATAATATTGGCAACTACTGTGAAGACGTTAAAAACAACTCAACAGAGTTATTCAACAAGACAATTAACCAGGCAAGGGAAAAGCCATTTATGGCTATGTTGGAGACAGCTAGGAGACTTGCTATGGTTCGGATTGCCAAACGATCTGCTCTATCTCATGATCACAAAGGTAACATGTTTGGTTTTTGTTTAGTGTTTGCTATCTATTTGTTGTTTTTTGTTTGATCTCACATGTTTTGTGTTTGTTGTCAGGTTTATGTACACTTTATGTGGAAAGTTTTCTTGCAACTGAACATAATAAAGCCTCTGAATGTAAGATCAGTAGTAGCACTAATGGGATGTATGAGGTCCTTCTGGATGGAGACATTCACAAAGTGTGTTTAAAGAAGATGACATGTACCTGCAAGAAGTTTCGAATCTGTGGAATCCCTTGTGAGCATGCGTATGGAGTGATCCTGGAGAAGAAACTTGTACCTAAAAACTTTGTGTGTCAATGGTTCAGAACAGCTATTTTGAAGCTCAATTACACAGACGGCATAGTCCCACAGAGAGGTGCACACTTTTGGCCTTCAACTGATGGTCAGAATGTGCATCCAGCACCTGTGCCACCACAACCAGGGAGGAAGAAGGTCACTAAGGCAGATAAGAAGAGGAAAAGAGGTGTTAATGAGTCTCCAACTAAGAAGCAAGGAAAACAGAAGAAAAAGATTATGCATTGTGGGATTTGTGGTGCAGCTAATCATAATAGTAGGTTCCACTTGAAGGAGAGTCAAACACAGGTTATTGATTGTGAAATTTAATACTTGTTTGTGTTAAAAATGATTCTCATCAAGATTATTTTTCTCTGTAGGCTAATGTAGGTGACCCATCTTAAGGCATTATGACTCAGAAATGAAGCAGAAACTGAAGTAGGAATAAAGGAGAATGCATTGTGACTGGTCTTTTTTTTAGTGTCATGGTCACTTGATGTGTTTTTGGAACCTTCTAAATCTGTTATGTTTTGGTCAGTAGAACCTTGTAACACATTTAGGTGTATGTTTTGGTCATAAGAAACTTGTACCATGGTTGGTGTTTAGAACCATGTGCCACGTTTGGTCATTGAAACCTTGTAAGTGTTTAGGTTTATCGATTATTTTGATGGTTTATTTTCTTGATATCTAAATGTCAACAATATTTCTTCTAAGTCCGATCAAAGGTTCCTCTTCTCGTCCATTACCAAAACAAACATTGAAAGACTAACATCCAAAGATAAAAGATTTTAAAGATAATAATACATAATAATCAAACCATTACAAAGGCATCCATCCAAAGTGAAACCATTACAAGGACATAAGAAAGCACAAAGAAAATCCATTAACCATCGAACTCATCCTACAAACTTATAGCGAGACCAAGCATGATCAGACACACAAATACTACAAGAATCATCATTTTATTCATCTTGGACTTGAATTCAGCCCTTGCTTCGAACAAAACATCATCCACCCTCTCAAATATCTCTTTCTCAAGATCATTGTGCATCTGTTCAATAACTATCTTCTGGTGCTTCATCATCTCTTTCATGTCTTCTTGTACTCTTTCAGCTTGTTGATTCAATGTCAATATCTCATCCAATAATGCCTCATCAATCCACTTAAAAGTGTGGTTGTCATTCATAAGATCCAATAACAAATATAAAACAGTTAGAATCAAAATCAACAATAGAGATCTTATTCATGCATTCAGATTACCTTCTTTGACGCAACATATCCACATCGAAAGTATCGGCGACATGGAATTGGGTCGGATTTAGAAATCTTAGCCACGATTTCTTCCCCACACCAGCATCTCTTAGGCACGCCCGTAACTCTCACTCTTTCTCGAACATTTGAAGATCTACTCGACGTTCCAGACAAATTACTCATGATTCAGAGTTTGATTTTACAAGATGATGATTTTAGATGATTTTAGGGTTCATAGAACGATCAATTTGGGAGAATTTGTAAACTGGATATAAGGTGAGGATTTCGGGTCGGAATTACAAGGATTCGGGTTTTAAAATTGGTTTGGTTTTGTGTTTCATTGGTTTGCTATATCGGGTTAAGTTTAAAAACCGAATGAACCCAGATCTGTGGGGAATTAGATTCGAACTTTGAATTGATGGGGATTAAGGTTTAGAACTATGATTTCGGGGACATTGAGGATGCAGTCATAGTATGGACTCTAATTGGTATGATGTGAAAGTTATGGTGGGGAAATAGGACGTCATCCCTCCCATAAACTTCATTGATTGTATAGTAAACTCAACTAATCGTGACAATATTAGTTGGATCATCACCCTATATGACATTGTTCTCGAGAGTATATATTTGTTATCTCAACGACTGCGGATACTGAAGAGGCACTAGCACCATTTATATTTATTTCACACTAAAGTAATTTTTTTTTTATCAATTTACATTTATTAATCTCAAAATCTCATGACAATGGAAATGGTTTATTACAACAACCATAAGTATTCCACTCCACGAGCAACCTGAAGAGAGAGCAACTTCCATGTTAAAGTATATCAGAAAAATTCTAGAAGACTTGAAATTGAGACTGGAGGATTTATCACCAAGCATGTGGTCATTCGTTCTTGGAGACTAAGGGGTCCCCTGTAGAGGATCGAATAATATCTCTCAATTATGTTAAGTTTATATTTTGTATTTATGTCAATAACCCTACAACTCCTCAAGCTCCTCTGTATAAATACTCTGTCATTGTCTTGTAATCGATATACTCAATAATACAGTTCATACATGGTATCAGAGCAATATTGCTCCTAGACCTAAAACTCCTTTCCTTTTTTTTTTTCTCTAAACCGCCTCTCTCTCTCTCTTTCTCTCTCTCTCTCCTCTTCTTCTTCCTCTAGCTCAAATCATGTTTTCCAATGGCACAACTCCTGAAGTCACGACCATCTCTGACACTGTCTCTCTCACGCCATCCTCTCTTCTCAACATCAACATGGCCAATATCACCAAACTGCCATCCTCCAACTACCTCATGTGGAGTCGCCAAGTCCACGCTCTCTTGGATGGCTACGATCTCGTGGCATATCTTGAAGGATCGGCAAGCAAACCAGACCAATTGATCACTGTTGATGGCATCACCACAATAAATCCAATCTTTACCATCTAGAAACGTCAAGACAAGCTGATCTACAACGCTCTCCTTGGTGCCATCTCCCTCAATATTCAGCAACTTCTCTCTCGTGCCAACACCGCTACCGAGGTCTGGACTACTTTGATGTCCACCTACGCCAAACCAAGTATGAGGCACATCAAAAACATCAAAGAACAAGTAAAGGAATGGAAGAAAGGCACACGAACCATTGACGAGTATTTTCAAGGCTTAACGGTTAAATTTGATCAGCTTACTCTTCTAGGAAAACATGAGGATCACGAGGATCAAATTGACTATGTACTCAATGGGCTTCCAGAAGACTACAAGCCCGTTATCGACCAAACAGAAGATCGTGATGTTGCGCCGTCTCTCACAGAGCTCCATGAAAAAGCTCATCAATCATGAAGCTAAGCTTCTCGCCTCTAAACATGCCTCCTCCTTTCCAATCACTGCGAACTACACTAACAACCGCAGTCGTTCTTACTCTAAATCTAGTCCACAACGCTCTCATCAGTCTGGCTCCCAGTGGTCAAACCAACACAGCTCAGGCTAATCCCGGGTCCCGAAATTGTACCTTGGTCGTTGTCAAATTTGTGGCACACAAGGACACTCCGCTAGAAGGTGTCCTCAGTTTCAAGCTGCTCAGTCTCAACCTCCTCTTCTACCCACTCCAACCACAAGTTGGCTTCCTCGTGCTAACCTCTCTCAAGCCTCATCTCCAAGTCCTTGGATCGTTGACTCCGGTGCAACCCATCACATCACCTCCGATCTAGCCAATCTTGCTCTCTATCAACAATACAACGGTGGAGAAGAGGTCCTTATTGGCAATGGAACAGGACTTCCCATCCTCAATAGGGGTTCCACTTCTCTTCCATCCTTATCTCGTCCTCTCTCCCTTACCCATATTCTTCATGTTCTAAACATACAAAAGAATCTAATATATGTATATCGTTTATGTAACACCAATAACTTTTCTGTTGCATTTTTCTCCCCACACTTCCAGGTGAAGGATCTCAGCGCAGGGGCCTGGTTACTCCAAGGACGAACTAGAGACGAGCTCTACGAGTGGCCACTATCGAAGCAAGCATCAACTTCCTACTTCACCACTCCAATAGTCAAAGCCTCTGCTTCAGACTCGCGACTCGGCCATCTGTCACAAACTATTCTTAAGAACATTATTTCCAAGTTTTCTTTACCTTTGTCAGATTCTTTATCAAACTCTACTGCTTGCGTTGATTTCCTCTCTAATAAAAGTCACAAACTAGCATTTTCTAAAAACTCTATCGCCTCCACTCGTCCTCTTCAATATCTATACATGGATCTATGGACTTCTTGTCATTTCTGTCAACTCTTTTAAACATAACATAATCATTGTTGACCATTTTACCAGGTATATTTGTGGTTCTACCCTCTCAAGCTCAAGTCGGACGTACACATCACCTTCATCAAGTACAAAGCTTCTGTTGAAAACCGCTTTCAAATTAAAATCGGAACGCTCTTATCTGACAACGGTGGAGAATTCATTGTGCTCAGAGACACACTCTCCACTGCTAGTATCACTCACTTGATGACGCCACCGTACACCCTGGAACACAACGGACTGTCCGAACGCCGCCACCGCCATATCGTTGAGACTGGTCTTTCACTCCTTCATCACGCTAGTATACCAAACACGTACTGCTCTTAATCTTTTGCAACTAGTGTATATTTGATAAACCGTCTACCAACTCTAGTTCTATCTCCCAGCTCACCGTACCACCACTTGTTCAGCACCACACCAAACTACTCTAAACTCAAAGTGTTCGGGTGTCTCTGTTTCCCATGGCACCGGCCCTATCATTCTCACAAGCTCCAATCGCGTTCCAGTCCGTGCGTTTTCCTGAGTTATTCCCTGACCTAAAGTGCGTTCCTCTGCCTGAAACCTACGACAAATCGCCTCTACGTCTCACACCATGTACAATTTGTTGAGAATTAGTTTCCGTTCCAGACACTCTCAGTGGCTTAATCACCCTTGCTCGAAAATACATCCCGGACTCTGCCAGCCTCCAGAATCGCACTGGTAACATCAACGTCGGTGGCTACAGCTCCTTCTCTTCCACCGACACTCACGCCAGAGGCTACGTCATAATCGGTGATCTCACCAGTTCCCGTTGCTCGGATCTCTGAAATTCCGGCACACTCGCCCAGTCCCGTATCTCCGATTGTGGCTCCATTGCCGACCGATCCTACCTCCTCGTCAACCGCCTCCTCAATTCCTCAACAAATCTCTACGACAGCGCCTCTGTCCACTCAAGACTCTACAAATGAAATGGGCTCTTAGACCATACTGCCTCACCTCCCAGCCCATGAATCTCGGGCCACTTACAATGACAACCCACACTCAGGCCCATTACATGCTTCTCCACCTCACCAAGGCCCAACCCACACTGCTCAGCCTTCGTCTTCCTCTGCGCCCCCAGAATCATCTACCGCTATGACCAACGACAACAAACACCTGATGACTACACGAGCCAAGCAAGGCATCATCAAGCCAAACTCCAAATATGCACTTGCTATCTCTGCCATCGAGACCGAACCACACACAGTCATTCAAGCCCTCCCGATAAACGATGGAGAAACGCAATGTCGGATGAGTTTGATGCTCAACTTCGGAATGTCACATGGTCACTCGTTCCACCGGTTCCCCATCAAAACCTCATAGGTACGAAATAGATATTTAAACTGAAATACTTACCCGATGGCTCAATTCACAGGTACAAAGCGAGAATCGTTACAAAAGGTTACAATCAACGCAAGGGCATTGACTACAACAAAACCTTCAGCCCGGTGATCAAGGCAACCACGATCCGCGTCGTTCTTGAAATTGAAGTGACCAAAGACTGGCCCATCAAGCAGTTGGACGTGAATAACGCGTTTCTCCAAGGATCTCTCACGGAAGAAGTTTACACCACACAACCCGACGGATTCGTTGACGTCAATCGCCCAAACCATGTTTGTCGTCTCCACAAAGCTTTGTACGGTCTCAATCAGGCCCCCCTCATGCTTGGTACCAGGAACAGAAAACCTTTCTTCTCTAGTCTGGATTCATGAATTCTCTCGTCGATGCTTCCTTATTCATCTTCCACAGTGGCTCAAACTTTGTCTATTTATTGGTATATGTAGACGACATCATCGTCACCGGCAACAACAATGGCCTACTTCAGCAGATACTTCAGTCCTTAGCAACTTGGTTCAGCATCAAAGACCTGGAAGATCTACATTATTTCCTCGGCATTGAAGCTCGAAGCACTTCCTCTGGGTTACATCTTAAGCAATGGTGATATATCTTAGACTTACTCACTCGCTGCAACATGATTGACATAAAAGCAGTCACCACGCCCATGGCTACTTCTCCAAAAATCTTATTGAACTCCGGCACACCTCTCCCTGATATGTCCGAGTACTGCATCGTCATTGGCAGTCTACAATACTTAGCTTTCACTAGGCCCGACATCTCTTACGCTGTCAATAAGCTGTTTCAATTCATGCCCAAACTAACATCTGAGCATTGGCAGGCCACTAAGCGTCTTCTCCGGTATTTGGTTGGCACTACAAACCACGGTATTCTCCTTTACAAACACAAATCCGGCTCCATTCATGCCTTCTCCGACTATGACTGGGCTGGCAACACTGATGATTATATTTGCACCCATGCTAATATCATTTACATTGGAAAGAATCTTGTATCATGGTCCTCCAAAAAGCAAAAGGGAGTGGCTCGCTCGTCAACAGAAGCAGAGTACCGCTCTGTTGCCAACACTTCCACTGAAGTACGATGGATATGCTCTCTCTTAACTGAACTAGGAATCCAACTCTCTTCTCCATCAGTCATCTACTGTGACAACGTTGGCGCCACCTACCTCTGCACAAATCCCGTTTTTCACTCTCGAATGAAACATCTCGCCCTCGATTACCACTTCATCCGTAACCAAATAACGGCTAGCACATTACGCATTGCTCACGTGTCCTCCAAGGATCAACTCGCAGACGTTTTGACAAAACCCTTGTCTCGTGCACCCTTTAACTCGCTGTCTTCCAAGATTGGAGTCTCCACCATCTTAAGGGGGGATGTAGAGGATCGAATAATATCTCTCAATTATGTTAAGTATATATTATTTATTTATGTCAATAACCCTACAGCTTCTCACGCTCCTCTGTATAAGTACTATGTCATTGTCTTGTAATCGATATACTCAATAATACAGTTCATACATCTCCATCCACAGATCCGACATGTGCAGTTAGAGCAGCCAACTTGTCGTTGTAGATGAGCTTGTTGAGCTCTACGGGTACCTCTCTATTCAAGTGCTGACCATAGCTGGCTACGGCTGCAACTCCGTGGTTTCTCTTATGGGCAAGCGTCACATGAGACTGTTCAAGTTTTTCCTGTATGGTCTTTTTCTTCCCCTCTAGAAAAGATCTCATTGTTGGGTTTGATGCGGCCAACTGATAAAAAAAAAATCTATTAACAAGAAAGCCCATACATATCTTTGAGTTCTGATGCATGGGATAGAAGGAGAAAAATGATATGAACAAAGGGGGTTAGGAACAAAAATCAGATTTTAGTTTATGAACTTTTACCCTTTAGTTTTCGAATTTCGACGATTGAAAAGTTCGTGTCTCAATAATCTCGAATATGAAAGAACATTCTTACTCAAAGTCAAGAGGCCCAATGCAGGCCTACTGAAAATTCAAGAAGCATGTGATGCTAGGCAGTACATTACGATTTGGTGTAAAGTCAGTTATGAAATAAATCAAAGTGACGACAAAAGAGAAGATACGACGTACACAAAACATATAGTGGAAAAATACTTTCAACGTCAATACTAACACAACAGACGTAAATCCATAACAATCAGGAATCATATGATCAGTTGATCACAAAATTATTAAAGCAAGTTACCAGAGTAATATAAGTAATAGAATGAAAATATCATAATACAATACATTATCATTTATTTTGTATAATCAAACCATATATTACAAGCTAAAAACCAATCGTTAATTTGGGTCTAGCTCTAATATTATTTTAGTAGTTGTGGGTCTAACTTACACCCAAGTTAGCTCCTCTGTGGAGAAATACCACACACTAATAAAGATTACATTGCTTAAGTACCCAACCAGTGTGAGACTTCTAATAATATTATATAATATATTGTTTTGGTTTCTAGCAGGAATGATTTTATCTTTTGTTAATAACATGCAATGTTGACAAAAATATATATATATATACAACATGCAATATATACGTTTAAATTCATCAAGTGAAAAATCTTTAACTAAATAAAATATTTTAGACAAAGTTTAGAAGTCACAGGTTCGAAAGAACGCTTAGAAAAAAACCATATTAAGTGCTCTGGTCCTCGGTTTAAGAAAATGTATGGGCATAAGCCCAAAACCTCTTTGTTATTCAAAAGAAAAATTATCAATTTAAATTCGGCAAACAGTTTCTAACATCAATTTGTATACGGCCATAAGGACAATATGTATATCAAGCGGTTTACAAAGCGTTTGATCCTTTGCTCCATACTTTGAGATGCTTTTCCCCGCGCAGCGACACTGCTCGTGAGAGGCTTAGCTTTAAGCTGTTATCGTCTGGTTTGGATAAGTCAAGTCTCTTTGATCGATTCGCTTGGCAATCGGTTTCAAACATCAATTTGTGTATGGCTTTAAGGGCGATATATCAAGTCGACTTGAAATTATCAAAAGATAGCTCTTTTTGCATTTTCATTGTACCTCTTATACGAAAGTACCAAAAACAATCCATCAAGTAGAAGTATTTCGAAAGGACTCCAGAAGATTCAACGTCATTATACTTTTTAGTGACATACTTCAAAGATGAGGTATCCACTATTAAATAGGCTTAAACAGTAAATATATCTATAGATACAAATAGTAAAAATCGCATTTCGGAGAAACTCAAGAGCGGCAGGAAAATAATAAAAAGCATCACAAATTATGAAATCCACTTCTTGTAATAACTCTAGATAGTTGAAGTAACTGTGCTCGGTGGGAAATTGTACTAATGCCATTAAAATGGGAGACAAATTGATGCAACATTTTAACCATTAATGAGTAAAGTAAAGTTGAATATAAAGAAACTATTAATACATAGTGGATAAAGGAAGGACGAGCCAATCTTTAACACCCAACATGTTCCAGACATGTTTCTTACCATTAGATTGTGTCCAAATTGAGAACATCAATGAAGAAAATAACAAATCTATCACTTTTCATCGTGTTCCTCCTTTCTAATTTACATAGATAACTTTTGTGAGAAAGAATATGTTGGTGTTGTGTTTCCTGTTCGTGTACTGTGACAATGATTCCGTAAATTTCAATATAGAACATTCGAGCTTTTCTTTTGTATGGTTGATCTCATACGAATTAGTTTAGCTGGGTATCATAGTTAATTATCATTATTATTTGAATACTACTGGTAGATAGTTAGTTAATTAAAAGATTATCGATTTAATATTTGGTATACAAAAAGCTTATAAGTATACTTTCATTCATTCTAGTTTAAAATCATTTCGGTAATAAATTACTTGTAATATAAATATTATCACCGCGTTGAGTAACAGCTCAATTTCTTTTTTCTTAGACTTTGATTCAGTCCTTCTATAATCTGCATCATTAATATATACTCCATGCACATTCTATGTAATCTCTTATTCTCATTTTCCAAAAATACTATATCGTCAAATATTTATATACTGTACGTCGAAACTGTCTTCGCATTCTATCGTTTTCTGAACTACAAACACAAACATGTCACTCTAATACAACTTGTTATTATTCATATACAAAATTTCACCTTTAAAATTTGATTTTAAAAACAAGAAATAAAAGACATACATGATGTATAGGGTTGATTATAAATGTGAGACCTACGTCAAGTTTTTGTAGCACCGAATTTCACTATAAAAGACAGTTCGGTAATGACAACTTTTCTCGCTCTCCACCCAAGAAAACAACAACAAAGTATAATAAGAAAACAAAACCCTAAGACAAATAAATACTCCCTTTATCCCATAATATTGAAAGTTTTATCTAAATGCTTATTTATTTAAAAACCTTTTTAATAAAAAAATTATTTAACATTCAATTTAACCAATCATTAAAAAAAAAAAGACTGCAAATTTGAAGAGTTAAAATATTAAAAAACATTAAAAATTTGTATTAAAAATTGTAAATCATTTTATAAAATAGAACAAAAAAAAATTCCCAAAACATCTATTATTATGGGACATAGGGAGTATAGACCTAAAATATCTTTCATGAATACCTTGATAAAAAAAAGATTACAAGATTCCACAAAAACCACAACTCAGCTTAAAGAATGATATAACATTTTATAGTATTTTTTGTTGACAGAATATATTAAGATAGCTTATTTTCAATGAAATTCCTTGAACATAATAGGGGAAAAAAATTGTCAACGGAAAAAAATAATTATATGTTTAAAATCCTAAATATAGAATGGAGTTTCATATTTAATGAATAACATACAATTTTATCAGAAATAATAATATGATACTTCATCTGTATTAGTATAAGTTTAGTTTAATATTATGGGACATAAGGAGTATAGACCTAAAATATCTTTAATGAATACCTTGATAAAAAAAAATTACAAGATTCCACAAAAACCACAACTCAGCTTAAAGAATGATATAACATTTTATAGTATTTTTTGTTGACAGAATATATTAAGATAGCTTATTTTCAATGAAATTCCTTGAACATAATAGGGAAAAAGTTTGTCAACGGAAAAATATAATTATATGTTTAAAATCCTAAATTTAGAATGGAGTTCCATATTTAATGAATAACATACAATTTTATCAGAAATAATAATATGAATACTTCATTTGTATCAGTATAAGTTTAGTTTAAGGATTTTGTACACTTATTAAGAAAACAATTAAATTTTCTATTTTATCCCTAACTAATATGTTTAATAAATTTTTCATTGGTCAAAATATTAAAACAATAGAGATAAAACTGAAAATTTTACAAAATATTTGCATTGAAAATTTAAAACAATACTAAAATTTAAAAAAATTTAAAACCTAAAATTACAAATAAAACAAAACAGAAGGAGTATTGTATTATTATATATTTTTTATATAAATGTACTAATATAACTTATCATACTTATGTAGTTATAATTTATAGCATGTCTAATTTTATATTTAACTTCATAAAAAATAGGAAAAGCGAAAATGAGAGAAGAGAAAGAGATGAGCTAGCCCTAAGTCCTGAAACGTAAAGATATAGGAGTCACGGGTTCGATTGACGTTGGCAGAAATCTGCTATCTAAAAAAGAGTTAATTTAACATGGTTTGGTTCTCAGCTTATGAAGATTATGAGATTCGGCCAGGAATTTCTTAATCATTCAAAAAAAAAAAAAAAAAAAAAAGCTATTTCAACTGGGTGTGAACCTCTAGGGCCAAGCCATTATATATGTTTTAGTGATAAGAGTAAAATTGTAATTCCATAAATTGTTTCTATTTATTTCTTGATGCTTTTTTCCATGTTATTAGTTCGACTAATTTTAAGTAATTATGGTGCTAGTTCATATGTTTGATTTTAAATTTATTATTACTATTATTATTATTTGTTCAGTGTTCTATTAATAGTATATTTTCGCATGTAATAAAACATTTACCGATAAAACAGTTTCGGTCATATTTAATTAAATTATAAAACAAGAGTACAAGAAGTGAGGCTATGAAATTGAAAAATAAATACAGCTTATTTCTATTAATTATATGCCGGGGATGCAAGTTAATAGGTTATATAATATGTATTGTACATTTTATGCATCAACCTATAGGTTCTCATCTCCCACCACATTAGCGTTGTTGCTTCTCGAAGACTTAATGTTCCAACGAGACCAAAATAGATAGCTAAGAAAGTTCAAGAGACTAAGCACCGCTAAAAGCCAATAAAACAGATCGAGCCTGTCCTTATTCAGATCGTTTTCCCCGAGCCACCCTTTAGAGTCCACCGACGTAGAAGTGATCTTGTTTACGACCGAAACGAGCACCGAGCTGAAGTAAAACCCAAAGGAATAAGAACAATAAGTCAAAGCCATCAAGAATGATTCCATGCCCTTTGCAGATTGCTTGTAAAAGAACTCGATCAATCCAACGGCTGTAAACATCTCGGAGACCCCGAAGATCAAGAACTGCGGCGTGATCCAGAAGATACTCAAGATTCTACCGTCAAGAACGGAAGAGTCTCTACGCTTCTTCTCGAGCATGGCAGCTGAAACCATAGAGAAAGTGGAGAGGAAGAGTCCGACTCCTATCCGGGTCAACGGAGGAATGCCTGAGTTATGTCCTGTGAGCTTTCGTGCAAAAGGGACTAAGAGAGAGTCGTAGACAGGGACGAGGAATATGAGCATTATGTAAGGGATGGCCTGAAGTGAAGCCGGAGGGATGTGGAAGGAATTTGAGAGACGAGTGTTCATGGAACTTCCTTGTTGGACCGAAAACGTTTGGAGCTGAGCCAAGATGGTGTTGAAGACGATGGTGCTTGCGAAGATTGGGACAAGTGAGATTAAGGTTTTTACTTGCTCTACTTGTGTTACTGTGCAGAGCCTCCATGGACTCTCTTTTGTGTTTGTGTCTTGGATTTTGATGCATGCCTTGTCCAAGAACCTGCCCAAACGTTCAAATACAATCGTTAGATTTTAATATATTCTCCTCTCTGATTTCATGCGTATTTGTAAATACTTGTGACTTTTTTTTTTAAATAAAAGTTATTCTCACATTTCTAAAAATGTTAATATTTTTACGATTTATAAGTAAATGATTTAAAATATTTAAAGTTTTGGTTTTACTAGAAAAAAAAAAGGGAGACATTACACGTGAACGGATATCAGGGTTATAAACAAACAACCAATGTTTGGAATCTTTCTAATGAAATTTTTGTTCGGTCTTAATCATATGAAAATAGATATAACTATCCATAAATGATGAATTGAAACGACCATAAAGTCAAATATATATATGAATGATAGAAAAAGTGAAATAATGAGTTCATTGTATGACTATGACCTGAAACGAGGAGTGTGTGGTAAAGTGGAGGAGGGTACGACGTCGTTTGCGACATGGTGGTCTCCATGAAGCATTCTTGGGTCAGAGGGAGACACAAGCTTTCTTTTTAATATGGCAGCCACAACAACCTGAAATACAGAGACCATTACATATGATTATTGTGTATATAATATATTAATGACTAAAGAAGTGGATATCAGTTTTTTTTTTTCAAAACGCACAATTATAATGTTTTGTTTAAACATCGGCTTCTCTCTTTTCATATGAGTCATGCAGCATGGACCAAACTGTTTTAGCATTGTCTTGTCCACACACGTGACCACAATTTCTCACTTTGAATATATCTATGTATGTAATAATCGTTTTCTAACAAGTGGGTCGAAATTTCATTGGCATATCGATTAATACATAAAATATTTGTTTCTTATAGAATTATGTAAATACGCATCATCTATTTTAACACAGATCGTTTATACTTTTTAAAAATAATTTTTGACATCCAAATTATTGCAAGTCCATGCAACTTCAAATATTTTTCTTATAAATATAGCCTTTAATATAAAGTTATTGACAAAATAAAATTATACAAAAAATTATATTTAAAATAAATAAAAATTATTTTTAAATGAAGATGGCTGCCGGATGACTTATAGCATTATTACAAATCTTAAGTTTTGAACAAACATACTCGGGATTTGTCAACAATAAAGGTGGGTCAACATTTGCGCAAAATATGGAAAGTGTTACTATTCCTTTTTTTTTGTGTGGAAAAAGTGTTATTATTCCTTTGTAATAGTAAAAAACCATAATCAACTTATTTAAATGTTTGGTTATAATTATTATCCGGTAGAGACAGAAGTCAACTCTATTGTTTATCTGCGTGGTTGGTCTTAAATTTATCCGTATAAAATATGCTCACGGGTCCAAGTTAGATGGAATTACGTACATACGCATGCACAGACAAAATTGGAAAAATACCTCTCATCAAATTTCGTTTATTTTAATAAATTTGTTTTTTGACACAGATATATCTTGGAAGTCAACTATATTGGTAGGTAAAAATCCAAGAGAATGATTTTGTAAAGTCAATATTAATAATTATTAAAAATTGAAAAAAAAATAAAAAAAATTAATAATTATATTAAGGATATACTGTATTGTAGTGGCGACGGATTATCTATAAATAAAGCCATTGTCAATATGTCTTCTATGTGTAAAACATACTTTATAAAAAAAAATCTAGGTTCATCTTACTAGTTCCTACCGTTGGACTATCATATATCTCATTATTTTGTTTCTAAAGATAGTATATCTCTACGTAACATAAATTTTTGATAACGTTTTTCAAAATTTATGTTGCTTATTTATTTGAGATTCTAAATTCTATGTTTGAATCAATATCTCTATTTCTTAAAGTTTAAATGTAATGGAATATCCTTGATGAAAAAGGTTCATATAGTTTTTTTTTTTTTTTTTTGTCGTGTAAGAACTGTTAAAAGACGACATAAACTTACTTGGGCAATGGGAGTGAAGATGCTTCGACGTGGACGCTTGTTACGAAAATACATAGTACCGGAGACTAAGCTAATGAGGCCCATAGTCATGGCTGCAGCAGAGACTCCGAACCCAACGTCCATGCCCGAATGTGTTTGAACCCAAACAAGGAGAGTTAGGGCGATAAGCTCGCCCATTGAGAATGCGAAATAGGCGGCATTGAAGTAAGATGAGAGTCTTTTAGACTGTTTAGGATGCGACTGAGAGAACTGGTCCGCACCATGAGCTATCATGTTTGGTTTCACGCAGCCACTTCCTAAAGCCACCAAGTAGAGTGCAATGAAGAAGATCATTGCCTTGAAACCTTTGGCTTCTTCGCATGTTTGGTCTATCAATGGGTTACACTTTGGTGGTTTTAGTTGGGGCAAATGTGCTTGTACTGATAATAGTATGAAACCCTGGGAATACAGGTGGCAATACAAAGTTAAATGACAACAAATTTACTAGAACGTTTCGGAATGAGAAACTTTAATCTAAAACATTGATTGATGATATTGAAGTACGTTTGGTGTTTGTAGCGCTGGTATATTTGTAAATAGTTAATTAAATCGTAATGAGACCACACACAAAAGACATGTTGCCTCGACATACACACGTAAACTACGTGTATGCACATTATATGTTAGGAAGCCTTGTGATTTTAAATTTTAGTTTTGAGTTGGAAGTTAAGAAATTAAGAGTTTTGTATGTACATATATATGGAAAAAAATGGAAAGAGATGCTGAACATACAGAAAGCTCGACGAAGCCAAAGATGAGGATGGTCCAGAAGCTGCCTAGAAAGGCGTCCGAGAGGTAGCCGCCGAGGAGGGCAAAGATAAAGATGGTGCCGACAAAGTTGGTGACAATATTGGCCGCTTTAGACAAGGGGAAATGCATTTCGTTTATTACATAAGTTATAAGGTTGTTCCCTACTGCTGCTATCCCCATTATCTCAAAGGCTTGTAATCCTTAAAAAAATAGAATCAAAAACCACAAATCAATTAGATATAATATAATCGAAAAATCAAACATTTACCAAGGTCCATGGAATATAGAATTATAGTTAGTGGGACCAAAGTTTGGATAAGGTCGAGTTTTTATGGACCAAGAAACAACAACCAGATGATCCATCTAAGGCTACAAACAAATCTTTAACACTAATTAAGTTTTTGTGAAAGCTATAAATAAGTTTTTTGTGCAATTATATATATATATATATATATATAGAGAGAGAGAGAGAGAGAGAGAGAGAGTACCAAGAACAAAGAGAGCAGCTCTCATTCCACCATGCTTGTTAGGGTTGGAAGGTCTCCCTCTCCAGTCAACACTTTCTTCTTCAGCCAATTCCCAATTATTCATTTCATTACTAACCTCCTCTTGTTCCCATTTGTTACTTTGTTTGTTTATCTCTGCCATCTCTCAAAAGCCCACAAACAATCCAAAGTTTCTCTCTCTATATCTCTACTTTAGCTGTGCCAGAGAGAGAGATATTGAGAGAGAGAGAAGATAGAAGAAAGATTGGTTATTATTTGGCTTGTATTTTCTTCTCTTGAGGACAAATAGAGTTGGGTTATTGGCCCTTCAATTTATAATAGAGAAGAGTTGAAGAGAGGGAGCCAAAGTCGTTGACTCTTTTGCCTTACGTATAACACTAAGTGTAGATTCTAGGCAGAAACGAAAACGCCGTGTGTCTCCTCTCACTATTCCTGTTATTTCTCAAGTAAGTCCCACACGCACTTTCTACAAAAGATGTGGATCTCTCTCCCACCACAAATATTCCATTTTTTAATTTGATGCTTAATTATGATAGGTCGGTTGAATTTTGGAATGTTATAAAGTATATAAGTATGTGTATATGTGTGTGTTTGTGAAAATGATGGGCATAAGGGATGGTTAAATACAATAGATATTTAGATTTTATGCTACTTGTTAGTCATTCTACTTTCATATACCTTTTCAACGTATATATATGAGTCAAAAGTTTATGTCGTTTATATGAATTTCCATGATACAGCTCACTATCGTGCATGTTTAAAGTATTTGGTTGTAATTTAGTGGAATTATAATTAAGGGTCGTCGTGTATTTGTTGATAAGGATTGTGTTAATTATATTTGTATTGCTTTTGTGTTGTGCTATCATACTCTGTTTCTCTTTCACTGTCTCCTCATACTTTATTTAGGCCTAATACATGATACACATTATTAAACACTTTCTTTTACGATATACATTTTAATCTTCCGGAAAAAGTTATTATTATTATTATTATTTTGGCAAACCGGATCAAAATTACTAATCTTAAATTTTCTAGCAAAAAAATTATACTAAACTCCAAATCATACTAGTTATTTAGTGTTTTTATACTGCACTTCGTTGATGATTGACTCGCTTTATATATCCACTCTTTTAGAGACTTAGATGTGTTTTGTTTACTTCAAACTCGTTTTCTTCATTTTTTGTTTTCTTTAAATAGACGCAGATGTTTTGTCTTCATATCTTATACAAATTTATAATGCAAACTAGTTTTTGTCAAGCCTTGGAGTTTTGGAGCTACTATAGTACACTATATTATACCTCATTAATCTACTCCATGAAAACATGATGATTGCCCACCAAAAAATATGTAGAACTGCCATCTAGTGTATATTAGAATTTTTATGTGTAAATTTATATATAAGCAAAACCTTTATGATACATATGTTTTAAAACATCACCGACTGTAAAGATTTTCCAGTATTGCATTTTAGATATTGATAAAATAACTTACACCACTCTCGGCACTGAATTGTCCCTTTCATTTTAACTCGTACGTCTTCCATTGATTTTTCGACGTCATCTATTGTCAGGTTTGAAAAATAATTGAACTAGGAAAAGATAGAACGTATTAGATATTTTTTTTCTTTTCCAAACTTCAGAGTCTGCATACGTACGTGGATTTGTATCATCGTTAAGAGTTTTCCGGAACCGTCTTTTATCATATGCATTTGGAGCATTCGAACATGGTCTCAACTTGAAATTTTCTTTTGAGAAAATTTTAAATATGCATATATAGATTAGAATCTATTTTTTGTTATCACATCAATATGACTTTACTGTAAAATGGCAATAAAATATATACAAATTGTGTGAAACGGACATGATAACTCTGTTTTAATTCAGAGATCTTTTGGGCCCTCTTATTCTCTTGGAATTATATTTCGTTCTCCCCTTATCTTTTGGTCTCTTTCTCTTCAATTTTTTTCAACGTGAACGAGACCCCAAAACAAAAACTGGTATATACACACACATGCGAGAAAATGGAGGTTCGTCTTGGCTCATTCATGCAAAGATATGCGTAAACTGCTTTACGTATTTAGTCTTTGATTCTTGTTGAATACCAATAGTCATTTGAAGTTAGAGTATTTATATTAAACAGTTTACCATTTTATCAAATTATGTAAATAACTACGATCTCTTTTTTTTTTTTTTTTATATTCAGAAGCATATAATTTGCTGGATGACGGATGCGAGTTTCAAGAAGATAATATTATCTTCTTCTTTTTTTTTTTTTTGCTGATAAAAAAGCATGTAACATGTTATTATCTTAAACGTTATCATCTTTTATTCATAAGATTGATTTAGAAAGTATATGTTATTCGGGGAAAGAAATTACACAAAATTTGGTCATGTTGTTGTATCAAATAACATGCTATGTATGATTGTACGAATTGTAGTGACTATTCTAGTCAAAATGTGATAATAACATGACCAAATTAACCAGATGATCATCTGCATAAACTATTTACTAATATATGTTAATAGTTGTTTAGCAACCTCACCTTAAAAAATAGTACTAAAATAGTATACCATGAGGTGACAAACAATTTATAGTTAATTTGTACTATTTTAGGAATATTGTAATCAATTGGTTTGAACTTTAAACTAATCTCCCTAATTATTCTTATTATTTTGGGGTTAAGTACATCCATTTTCGTACTTTTCCTCTTTTTTTTTCTTTTCTTTTAGATTATATCTTTCACTTTCCTTTTCTTCCTCTTTTGTTCATTCTCTGAAACCTGGTCGTCGATTGCGCTTTCTTGGCAATATTTTAACATTTATGGGTTGCCACATTGGATTTTCCTCAAGTTCCACATTCTACACGACTCTCTTTACTAATATAATCCTCTTTCAAGCCAGTCTACTAATTAGATTATATGTGCGTATGTTTTTAATATAGATATATATGGACAAATATATGCTTTTTTCAAAATGACAATAAAAAAGAACAGCTTTTGTGGAAATGTATTTTCCAAATAGCTTAATTATGACTTTAAAAATTGTGACGTGTTTACTGGCGATTTGTGGGCTGTCGGAGTGTATCCCCCTGCAAAGTATGCGCTATGTCTATTTACATACGCTTTTCCAAATTTAAGGTTTAGCCATATTTTTAACTTAATTCGAGTTGTATCCTCACGGCAAAGTTTAAATCGATGTAAAACCCCATCTTGTTGACTTTTTGGTTGACTCTGACGGAATTACTCAACGAACGTTACTGTGCTGCTGACGTGACGCCACTGTGCAGCTGACCATGCGCTACTGTGTAGCTGACGTGGCAAATAAAACTAAAATCATTTGTAGTTAGCTAGACTCGAACTTGGATGGGAAAGCAACATAGTAAAACACACTAACCACTAGGACACGTTTTTTGAGTTATTAGTGACAAAACTTTAATATATCTTAGTCAATGTGTCTTTTTTTATACAAAAATAGAATTCACCATGTGAGACCTCAAAAAAGCTAGTTCCAGTTTCCGACGAATATTTCTGACTATTTGAATTTCAAAAATCCGTCGTTAATTTTGGAATTCTGTCGAGAAATTTCAGAAATCCGTCCCTAAATTTCAGAAATCCGTCGAAAATTTCGGAAATCCGTCAAAAATTTCAGAACTCGTCGAGAATTTCAAAAATCCGCCAAAAATTTCAAAAAATCCGTTAAAAATTTTGGAAATCCATCGCGAAATTTCAGAAATCCATCGCATAATTTCAGAAATCCGTCGCGTTAGTAAATCCGTCGCGTAATTTTGGAACCGTCGGTAATTTCGCAAAATTCCCGACGAGTTTTCGAAAGTTTAGACGGATTCTAAAATATTCGAAGGATTTCCAAAATTCCCGACGGATTCTGAAATTTCAGACGGATTCCCGACGGATTTCTGAAATAGTCTTGTCGGAAATTTCAGAAATTTCGGAAATGCGTCGGGAATTTCAAAAATCCGCCACAAATTTCAAAAGTCCGTCGGGAATTTTAAAAATCTGCCACAAATTTCAAAAATCTGTTGAAAATTTTAGAAATCCGTTGCGTAAATTTTAAAAATCCGTCGCATAATTTTAGAAATCCGTCGCGTAATTTTGATAATCCGTCGCGTAATTTCGGAACCGTCGGAAATTTTGCGAAATTCTATTTAGTTAGATTTAAAGTTTATTTGATGTTTTAAAAACAATAATTGAATGTATTGAATTCAATTAGCTGATTATTTTATTAAAATCTTAACTAAGTCATATATAAATTAAAAAAAAACCTTAGATCATATATACAAATTTAACATTGAATCAAAAATAATAATTATTAAGAAAAAATATTAGAAATTATTTACAACTATAGAGCGGATTTTTATCTCATCAAGAAAATATGTTGCAAGACATAAATATGTCGAAATCACTCTGAAATATTAATTTGAGCTGAAATAGCGTTTCAAGCTCTTACAAACAAATATTAAAGTTGGAAACTCCTTGTATGTGAGATTGTTGGTCAGAACAAATAATTTTGAATTATAAAAAAATAAAAACAAGTGTGATATGGGTTTTTAAAAAAATATTATTAGAAAATAATTGCATCTCTCATCTATTTTATTTATTTTCTAATTTTTAATTTTATATGTACAAATTTAACGTTGAATCAATAAAAATATTTGAAAATACTTATTAAAAAAATATCTACAACATAGAACCTATATTTTTCTCCTCTATAGAATCTATTATAGGACATAAATATGTCGAAATTATGCTAAACTATTAATTCAAATTGAAAGCAAATATTAAAGTTTGAAACTCTCCGAGTGTGAGATTTTTGGTTTAGAAGCAAAATTTGAAAAGATCCAAAACTCAAGAGTTTTTTTTTTGAGCGGACCGAAAATATTGTTGTTTAAAAGACCAAAATTTGTAGCAGAGATAAAGAAGACAACGAAGCAGAGATCACACCTGTTAAATTGTTGTAAGAAAGTCGAGGATATTATAATGACCGACAAACGTCTCAGAGCTCTAGTGGAATCTAATATGTGAATCAATATGTGAGATCCAAAGTTTGTTAAAATTCTATTCCGCAAAAAGATTTTAGAATTTGTCCATCAAAGTCATTGAAAAAAAAGAGTTTACCTTATGATGAAGGTACAATTGATAAGAGATTCAAGATATATCTGGAGATATTGTTGTCTGAGAAATTGAGATACAACAAAGAATAACAGAAATAAAAAAATATGTAACTGGTGAAATCGTTGTAAGAAAGATCAATGATTCATAGTTTCGTACTCCTAAAAAAATATTAGTTTAGTAAAATTTTGATAAAGTTATTATAAAAGGGGCTCTTGCTAAACTAGACTATTATTTGAAGTCAATTCCAAAACTAGACCCCTCTTCTTTTTCTTTTCAAGATGCCTTAAAATACCATTCCCAGCTTCTTTTTTCACAAAAATACCTAGCGCAGACTTCTTCTGTGAAGTCTGGTAGCTGGGTTTTAAAAACATTATTCCAAAGATTTTCACGTAATAACGAAAATTTCATCGTTTTCAATAGTTCCCAACCACACTTACCAAACAAAATTGAGCTCTCAATGCTTCAAACAACCGAATTAAGTGATGTTAATGCTTTAAAACTGAGTTAAAAGCTCCATTTTTGTCGATCTCCTCTCTCATTTCAACCATTTAACTCTATAATATCGTTTTCAATATTTACCATCCATATATGTTGCGATTTACTAAGATTCGAGCATAATTAACGCTTGGGTTGCTTGGTATTGTTGGCGTGATCAGTTCTTGGCCGTTTAAGAAGCTAAACACAAAGCTCAAACCGAATCTTGGTAATTTTCGCTTCATTTTCTCCGATTTTCCAGAAGCAGAATCATGGGTGAATCTCAATAGTCAACTGAGGTAGTTTTGCAATTTGACTTTTTGGGTCTCAGACTTCACGATTGAACCACGATGAAGTCTGAAGTTCTCATTTGAAAACAAAAAACGGTGTTAGACTTCACCGTCGAAGTCTGGTTACAAGGGTCTAGTTTTGCAATTGACTGTTAAGTCTGACTTTGTACAAAGACTTCTTCTGTGAAGTCTGCGAAAAAGGCAGTTAGTTTTGCAATTGACCAGAACGAAGACTTTTTATCGAGATTTCATCTGAGAAGTCTGTGTGAAAAAGGGGTTAGTTTTGCATTTGACCAAAATTCCGAAACATTGACTATTGGTAGACTTCTGCGTATGAAGTCTACAAACCATCGGTAACTCTGGAATTAAAAAAAATTTTTTGGTCATTGCAAAAGTAACCCTTTTTATACATAGAGTTCTCAGACGTAGTCTCATGTAAAAGTCAAACTCTGGTCAATTGCAAAATTATACCCTACTTTATGGGTAGACTTCGCCGAAGAAGTCTCTGAAGGCAAAAAGACTTCATCGAGGAAGTCTAATTACGTAATAGACTTCCTAGATGAAATCTATTACCAAAAAAGACTTCCTAGATAAGTCTACTAAAAAAGTCAAAACTGTGGTCAATTGGAAAACTAGACCCCCAACAGAATGGTATAGACTTTCTGACGAAGTCTCCTTGTGTTAGCAGACTTCGCCTGTGAAGTCTGCTCAAAAAGTCAAAATCTGGTCAATTGCAAATTAGACCGTGCTTCAGACTTCACGGGCGAAGTCTGCTTCAGATAACAAAGCAGACTTCATCGAAGAAGTCTACTAAGAGACTTCGCCGTGAAATCTCAATGATAATTTTAGTAAAAATGCAATTTTAGCCTATTTGTAATTAGTTTTTTTTTCTTGTCCTAACATGTGTGTACGATTAGCTTTTGATTTTTAGAAATTTGAACTATTTGAATCCATAAATATTTTTATATATTTTTCTGAACTTATTAGGTGTTTAGGTTATAAATTTAGACTTCACGGGCGAAGTCTGCTTCAGATAGCAAAGCAGACTTCATTGAAGCAGTCTACTAAGAGACTTTGCCTGTGAAGTCTCTAATTATAATTTCAGTAAAAATGCAATTTTAGCTTATTTGTAATTATATTTTTTTTTTCTTGTCCTAACAATGTGTGTTACGTATGACTTTTGATGTTTTAGAAATTTGAACTATTTTAATCGCATAATTATTTATATATTTTCTTCTTAACTTATTAGGTGTTTAAGTTATAAATTTAGACTTCACAGAGGATGTCTGTGCGTAGACTTCGTTCGAGAAGTCTCTTGCACTACTAATTATTGTTGTTGTTTATGTTAGAATTTCACACCTCAATGTCTTATCTTAAATCGATTTATGAATTTCTTGATAATTATTTTTTCACAGACTTCACTTTTGAAGTCTACTGTCAAACAAACTAACAGTTGCATTTGTGTTGTTTTAATGATTTTTCAGAAAATGTTCATGTACCTGCTGTCTATGGAAAAATGGGTGATGAGAGACTGTAAGTGGCTTATCCGGCATTTTGTTCGCACCAGCGATGGAAGAGGTTGAAGATTTGAGAGACGACTTCTTGATGTTGATATGATAGATACAGGAAAAATTGTCCCTAGATAGGAAATTTATCTATCTAAATCTCTGTTTAAGAACATAAGTTTATTTATAATATATTAAAACTTCTTTGGATTATTTGATTCATACGAAACAAAATCTACATACTTACATGAATTCTATGAATGTCTGTTTCTGAAAACTTGTTGAGAAACATTTCACATCGAAACTCGAAAGTCTTAAGCCTAATAAATTCGAAAGCTTTAATACTCTTTGTTAAAAGAATACTAACATTTAACATCAAATAGTATAATATATTCAAAATCTAACAACTATACGAAGAATCGCCATTTTATATCAAAAACATAATCAATCTAAGTCCAACCCTAAAAGATATATGCATGAATTCTTACCTATTGGCAACCTCTAACCTATATGCTCACATGTTAACATCAATGGCTTAGTTTATGAATTTTTTTTTTAACCTATTCTATCTGATTAAAATAATTTATCTTTCAAAAATTTTGATCGAAATAATTTTTATCATTTTTTATTAAAATTCCACATTTAATTACGCGTTCTAGACTTCATGGTCGAGTCTGAACCGTAATTAAACCGTAGATTTAAATTAGGAAAATAATAAAAAATAATCTCAATGCAATTTTCTCTAAAAAAAATAAGATTATCCCAAATATGAACTTTATAAATTAAAATTTCAGAAAACTTTCATAAAGTTAGGTGATTATGTTCTATGCAAATGATTATTACCACTCCTATAGAGGAAATCTATGCTGGAAGTCTCCTAAGAGAAGTCTCTAATTGTGTGTTCTGTATGAATACGAAGTCTCTAAGGTGAAGTCTACTCGTAAGTCTTACTTGAAGTCTGTATGACCAGTTCTTTTTTTGTATTTTTTGCGGTTTTCGAACTTTGTATTTGATTTACAAAATCAAATTTCCGAAAGATAATTAACATAATAAGAGAACTTAAAGATAATTAACATAAAACTAAAGAAATAAAGTTCAAATCCATTTCAAAAGAAATTAAAAATAAATATAGATATGTGGTTTTGTTGTCTAAGATGAAGATGAAGAGCCCGAAGAAGATGAAGATGAAACTCACACTTCATAACCCAGACCCTGAGATGTCAATGCAAAATTTTGTCCGACCTGGTGAAGAAGGAGTACGATAATGCATTATCGTACTCCTTCTTCACCAGGTCGGACAAAATTTTGCATTGGCATCTCAGGGTCTGGATTAGTAAGTGTGAGTTTCATCTGATTATTCTTCTTCATATTCATCGGGATCTTCATCTTCATCTGGATCTTCATCTTCATCTTCATCTTCATCTTCATCTTCATCTTCATCGTCATCTAGAATCAATGCTCTCTTCACCGACCGCCTGCTACTCATCTGATATGCGAAGAAAGAAACAAAATAGCTTTGAAGATATGAATAGACGGTTGCGATTCCTAGATCTGCGAATCAAATAAAAGATGGGATTAGAGTTTAGGGTTTTGCCACAGAGAGGAAGAATATCGATAACTTACGAAAGAGGAGAAAGAGTGTCGGCGTTTAGAGATTTCCGGCGACGTTTGGTGATTCGGAGGAGAAAAAGTGCGATGGAGATTTTTTAATTTTTTTACCCAGATTAACTATTGCAATTTCAGTTTTATCTTGTTTAGTAAATGTAAATTTTCCCCGAAAATTTTCTCCCAAAATTTTTCGCGAAACATTTCAAAATTTTGGATTCATTTGAATTTCATCAGACTTCTACAAAGAAATCTACGATAACAACATCTTACAGACTTCGCATGCGAAGTCTACCGTTAGACTTCACCCGAAACTCGAGAAGTCTGTAAGCCCTAAACTCTAAAATTCGAACGTTTAATTCACTCTTTGTTAACAAATACTAACATTTGACATCAAAATAGTATAATATATTTAAAATCTAACAACTATACGAAGGATCGCCATTTTATATCAAAAACATATCAATCTAAGTCTAACCCTAAAGATATATGCATGGATTCTTACCCATTGGCAACCTCTAACCTATATGCCTCACATGATTTACATCAAATGGCTTAGTTTTATAAATTTTTATTTTAAACCTATTCGATTTGATTTAAAATAATTTATCTTTCAAAAATTTTGATCGAAATATTTTTTTTTTCATTTTTTTATTAAAATTTCACATTTAATTATGGTTCAGACGTCATGGTCGAAGTCTGCGACTGTTTATGGTATTTTAGAACATAATCAACCTTACATGCTTAAAATTTATGAAAGTTTCAGAAATTTTAATTTATAAAGTTCATATTTTAGATAATCTTATTTTCTTTAGAAGAAATTGCATTGAAAATATTTTTTATTATTTTCCTAATTTAAATCTAAGGTTTAATTACGGTTCAGACTTCATGGATGTCATGAACGAAGTCTACTGTGAGACTTCGTTCAAGAAGTCTACTTCTCGCGGAGGTTAGAACTGTAATTGCGGTTTCTGTTTTTTTGTTTGCAAATAAGGTGGTTAATGTAATTATCATACCCCCAAAGGTCTAGTTTTGCATTCAAACTCAATTTTGGGTTTAGTTTTAGCAATTCACCCTTATAAAAGAGAGTGTTTTTTATATGATTTCAATATTTAGAAAATAAATTCTCATTGATAATTTTAATAAACAAGAGAAAAATATTTTAAAATAACTTAAGAACAGGTGAATAAAAAAAAAAGAGGTTGAGTTCAAAACGAATTAATTTGCCCAGAAATTGATAAGAGAAAATATAATAAAGAGAGGTATAAGCATTGAAGAAATGATTTCAGATATGACACTACTAGAAAATTAATCTCGGAGATGTTTTTATTACAAGAATAATAATTTATGTTGTAGTTGTTTCTATATTTTTCTTCTCTAAAATAAAAATACATTTTATAAAAACAAAATATATTAAATTAATAAATATAATATAAATAATTTAAATAAAGTCTCGCAGTGTAGCGCGAGTATTTATCTAGTAGTTTTAAAGGTTATACACACATTATTTTTTACAAAAACTAATATACCTTTGTATTAAAATTAAATATTAATTGCCTTACTTATTTTAACTCTAATTAATAAAGGTAAAACTAGAAATGTTATATAAATTTTGGATAGAAATTACAAAAAACATCTATTTTTGTGAAGTAATTCTACTCTATCTTTATAAAACGCAGAGAGTATTTAATTACGACATTTTTTACCGCAGCAACATTAAACGATAACAACAAATCATTTTTCTTGTTAATATAGAAGCAAAAAATACTAACTAAATGTAAAAGCAAAAAATAGTACTCTAACCATTTTAGTTTACACAGTTTCCTGCAACTAACTATTTTTTAAATGTAATAAGTATCGTTTTAGGTTTTTAATACAAAAATTTGGTAAAAATTTTAGTTTTATTTCTTTATTTAAAAAATTGAAAAAAATAAAACGGAAAAAACCAAATCGAACCAATCCAAAAAATTGAACGCCCAAGCTTCGATACGAGACTTCAATAGTTTCACAAATCAATATATAAGATATTTAAATATTTATTTTATACATTAAATAAACTAAGAAAATAACTACCATAATTTTGTATCAAAATAATTATTTCTGTGAGTAGCAAAGTTGTAATACATTGTAACATTTAGCTACAAAATATATCTTTAAATTTATGTAATAAAGTTTTCATAAATTTTTTGCAATTTTCGGTTATCGAAATTTCATTGCAAAATTTGTAGTTATTTCGCAAAAACTTTATAATGCTCTTTACATATATAATTTAAGTTTTACATGGCCTTTTTAAATGTAACCTGTGATAAATAAGAAATTAAATAAATTGAATATGAACTGAAATATTGAAGATGAATAAATAGATATCACAATTTGTTTTGGTCGGCAAATAAATATCACAACAAGATTAGGAATCGTAAAATTCAAAAAGCCTATAAATTTTCCTTTTGTCGGTCATTCAATATATAAAGTCTAATTATCTAAAAAGCCTATTGTACCCAAGTGGTTTATTGTGGCATGGAAATATTCCACTATTAATCTAATCTAATCCGATACAAATTAAAAGGTATACCGTATGAAGGAATCGGCAGGTTAGGTGTTGGAGTGTGTTGCACTTATTTGAATAGAAATGATTAGATTTAAGGAATATTTATTAAGTGTTTTTTTTATGTTGTTTTTGTTTAAATGCAAATAGCAATATGGTGTTTTGATCTCTGTGTGGGTAGAATCAAAGACAGGGAAGCAAGTCAAAAAGGTTGTCGGTATTAATTTAATTAAAACCCACAAGACATCATATCAATATATCATGTTGTTTTTTCTTAACACTACATATTATGGTTCCATTTTCTTTTACAAGTTTTTGCTTAGTTTTTAACATTGTATTATGCTTCCATTATCTTCAACAACAAAAGTCAAATGCAGCGTAAAACGCTTTGTCCTCTTTTAATATTTCGACGTTTGTTAATTATTTAGGTTCTGATTTCTAACTTTGAAAATTGAAATTGTTTTGGCATTAATTATTATTTGTTTCAAGGATTGAAAAAACAAAACAAACGTTTATGTAAATATATATGTGCTTACCGCTATGTGCAACCTTTTTATTTTGTTAGACACTCAGTGAGTATGCATATATTTTGAAATGTGTAAACTATATATGCATTTCAAAATTGTCTATATACACCATCTAAAATGACATGCAATTGTCTTCGCATAAAATATAATATTATGACATAAAAAATCTAATAAACGGTCAACATCCGTTAGTATTTAAGTGGCATTATCACCTCTGCAAGATTAGTAACGGTTTAACTCCTAGCAAAAGATTAGTAATGGTTTGTTTGAATATTATACTTTTATTATTTGTTTTGAATATGATTTCTACATTGGACATGTGCATTGTCGCATAACTTTATAATTTGTAAGTATGGAATTATTGTTATGATCATATACAATATGAAACTAAAAATCACTGACGGCGTAAGATTGCCGATTAAGATAAGAGATCACTGAGTAAGATTATTCATATATGTTTTTGATACATCAACATAGTAAAAAGAGGTTATAATGTTTATACCATTAAGCTAACAACTATAAAGAGTACGTAGAGCAAAATCTATTTGATTGGATCTTGTTAGATTGATGGCAATGAAGTTTTTGGGTTAATGAATTGTGTCCTAAAGCGTATTGCATACAATTTTAATTTATATGATTTGCATATTCTTTTTAATTAATCTATAATTTCAATGTAAATTTTTCAAAAAAAAAAAACCGAAATATGTATTTATATTCAGTAGGTAAATTATTCAACTCAAATGATATGTTGCTGAGAACATGGATCAAACTATGAGTCTAAATACCGATTTCGAAAAGGTTATTTACACATTCATATGTTTTTAATTTAACAACTGGTTTTAGTTTCAAGAAGAATATGGACCCTAAATCTAATCATTTCTGCTAGATTCGTCAATCTCAAAGACCAAATAAATTATATTTTAAAAACAAATGTAGTGTTGGATAAATTGTACACGCGGCAATCACAGTATGGTTAGTCGGCTTGAAACTGGAAAAACGATTTCTAAGTTCCAAGTGCAATGCATCTAAAATGACTATAATGAAACTTTGTATTTGTATAATACGTAAAATATTAAAGAAGATGAACATAAGTGGTGTGAGTTTGAAAATTTGAATAACAAGGACAATGAAAAGAAAGCAATAGCATTGGCAGCCGCATATTAAAGTGGTCACAAAATTTTCTTTAATCTATAGTGGATCAATTTTACATTTCCCTTGGGTCCATCTTTGGATCAATTTTTTACTTTCCATTAACTTTTTTTTTTATATATAAATTGTTGTACAAAAGAAGTCACGACCAAAAATTATGTAGGTTGAAAAAACTGTTTGATTATAGAAACTTTTGTGTTAATTCATATGTATGTTAGTATAGATGATCTATCTATTGAAACTAGTTTTTATATGTGAGCTTAAACATTTAGCATGGAAAATTCCCTAAATTATTGGGTATAACGCCGGTTTTCAAACGATTAAATGTGTTACTTTATTTTTGGTCAGTAGACTCTACTCACAGAAGTTCGTACAAATGCTTATTTGCTATTTAAATTTTCTTACAATGTTATCCACTAATCTTGTCGATTTGAGCAAGTATTTTTCTCATGCTCTACACTATAAAATATGTCATTTTTGTGATCCACCGTAACACCACAAAAGACTATAACTGAATTGGTTATTGTTACTCGGAGCTGCAGCAATGGCTTTTGCTTTTGCCAAACTTACTTCTTACATTTCCAAGAAATTATTAGAAGCATTAGCCCAATTGATTTGTTTCTTGGGTATCCTATGTACCTTTTTTTTTTGGGTAATTTATTTTAGGAATTATTCCCTGCACTTTTCATAAAAAATATTCCAAAAAAAAAAACATTTGTGTAATCTTCCCAATTTAGGCATTTTTATGTTTTGTTTATCTTTTCTATATCATTAACAAATCATCTAATTAAAAATACTAAACTCTAAGTACTATTCTAAAGAGGGAATCCAAGCAAACGAGTTAAACTCACATGAGAAAAAACGTCTTTTATAAAAAACATAAAGTGCATGTTTTGGAAAGTACAACACAAAAGTACCTGTTTTGAAAAGTAGTTATGTTTTTAGTAGCTTTTTTGGAATTAATTCTTTATTTTAAGCTTTATAAAAAAAATGAAAAATGAGCTGTAGTGGCATGTTGGTAGTCACTAAGCGATAATGTGGCACATGAAACAGTAACAATGGTATGGTGAGTATGTCAAATTGACGATATTTGCTTCATGACTTCACAACTTACACAAAAATCCATACATATCTTTAGGGACTATTTTATGATTAATTCACGAATAACATTTTTATAGTTTATTATTCTGTTTAACAATTTTTTTTATATATTTTGGATACATTTAATATTTTTTTTAAAAAAACCGAAGCATATTCAATAAACTAAAATACAAGACTCTTATTTTTTCAATTTATTGTCTTAAAACGTGTTACATTACTTAAACACAAGTAAAATAGTTGTTTGTGTTGGTGTCATCAATCAAACTCGCATAACATGTTGTAAAAAAGATTGTGTATTATTTAAAAAATGTAAATTATGTTAATAATTACATGAAAAATGGCAAAAATGTGATTAGATATTGTGACGTAATTTTGGTAGTAATAAAAGTAAGGGTGAAAAAAATGCTCAGAATCTCCCCTGATGGACATCATTACACATTCATTCAACGCTTCCCCGGCTTGAACTGAATTCAACTACACTGGAATGGATAGTACAATACGCAGTTCGATTAGTCTTCCTTATCCATCCTAGAGTTTTGGGTATGTAAATGTTCAGGTGCGGGTAATTAATAACATTTATATGCTCGGATACATAAGAGAGATATTTGGTCATATAGTGACGATATATATAAGTATACTTTTGTTCATGTTAGTAATATATATTACTTAGTTTCTTTTTCTAATCACTATTAAGAATCTAAAAACATTTCTTATTTAATTTCTTGGATAAATCCATTTTTCATATTAAATTTAAGTAAATATTACATAATAATTTCCAAAAGTAATATTCGGATAAGGGTTTGAGTATCAACGGTATGTGGAAAATTTAACTGTTTTACCCGTAAAATGAGGTTGGATATTAAAGTATCAGTCCATTACATAGGTATCCAATTTTTTTGGATGCTTAACATGTGTTCTACATGCTATCGTATTATTCTTTTAAAGTTGTCTTATAACGAGTAGGTATACAGTCAACAAGTCGTGTGTGAATTTTATTTGAGTGATCGATTGTGATAGAATAGTGAATCCTATGGGTCAGTAAGGTTTCCAGAGAATTGGAGTCATTAACATTATGATTGGTAAGTTAGAAGTGATATTTGAGACAAGGTTAGACGATAGTTTGAAACAATGTGCGATTACATCATCAGCCTAATGTTTTTGGATCATGACGTATGTCATCAATGTTCATATGTTCTTGATAAATTTATAAGATTAAGAACATTAAAAAAGTTCTGCAAATTATTACTATTGATTATCATAATAATAAAGTTACAAGATATTACTTATATAGAAATAGAAGTAAACTTAAGCTTCTAAAACAATTTTTTTTTACAAATGAAGATTATATACAGAAGATAAAAACAAGTTTCTCAAACTAGAATATTAAAAAATATTAATGATTTTTTATAACTGAATTCCGATCTCAGTTCATAACCTGGATCGATTTGTAATCTTAATTAGTCTCAAAACTCTCAGTTGATCTTGAACGACTTTAGTCTAACTCCCAAAATTTTAGATTTCTCAGGAGCCTATATATTCGTCTTAAATATTTCGATTGAGACATATCCTTTGTTGGGTCGGCAAGTTCGATCTAGAAACAATTTTGGATGGTTACCCAATAGAGATGTATTAATTGTACAAATAACCATGAGAATGTAACATTATTGTTTGATGGTATTATAATGTAGAAGCAGGTGGATCAAACAGTGGAGACGTTACCACTAGAAACTAATGCTTTTACCAAACTCCATACAAAAATATAAAATCTGATTAATTTAAAGCTTTTATGATATATTGGACATTTGCTGAAAATGGAGGATGATACAAATCCATGTTGGGCTATAAAGCCGATATTCTCTCCCCTTTGAATGGCTAAAAATCGCTCGTAACTTTGGAAATAAATTCTTCAAAAGCAATTATAATGATGCGACCTCGTTACTAAGTTAATATTTTTATACGAATACTCTCTCAGGGGGAAAAAAATTAAACATCTGAAGATTTCCATATATTGCGGAATATTGAAAATGAAATAACTATATCACCAGTCTTGTATACAATTGCAGATGTAAATGATGGATCTGCAGAACTTACACTTCCTTATATATATATATATATATATATATATATATACTTACACCTCTATGTTTTATTAATAGAAAATATTTGAAAAATCGGTTTTTGTTTACGACCATATACTCTAAAGTTGTGTACTAGTGTTGGTACGTTATGGTATTACATGAGTTTAAACATAGTAGTAGCCTATGCGTGAGTGAGTGACACAAAATTAGTTTTCCATTACATTACATGTTTTGTGTAAATTACTGTTTATATACATATATCTGCTGGAACATAAAAGTACTCATTCTAAAAATTATTCTCTCTGTTTTTACGAAGTGGCATTTTCTGAATTAACTGTTTCACAAATATCGTTTTGCATTTTGGATACATAAATTTATTTAACAAAATCCATTTTAATCCCTATTTATTTAATTTATTATTTAGAGAGAAAACAAATAATTTTAATAAGAATATAACATAAATTTTGAACTTTTTATTTTATGTGTGAATTAATTTTATAAGGACACTTTTAGTATGAAATATTGTGGAGTCAAGGGGAATCATGTCATACCTATGCTACAGGAAATGCGTTTATTTGACAAAATTATTTGCATCTTTTTGAATTATACAATTCCTCTTTTGGTTTTAAAATTGACATATTCTGTAAAAGATTTCGAGGATATTTTTACTACCCCGATTTAGGTGGTGACATGTAAGGGGGTGGGGTTGGGGCAAAACTCAAATTTGTAAGTGGGAAAAAACCTAAATTTTAATTGGGACGTGAAATAACATTACAATTGATCTAGAGGATTACGTTTTACGTAGAACACTTTCTTGTCCAAAGAGAAGACCATATATTCAGAGTCAGAGGAGAAAAGATGGAGGAAAGGATTAAAAACATTTAATGTGGTTTATATTATTTTCTAAATTTTACGTAGATGAAAATTATGATCTGTTTAGTCTAATCAACAAACACTACACAAGTGGTAACTGGTCTAGTGTCCGTTCTCCGGTTGATATGGATTTATTTTGCGGTTGGAAACTAGTAATCAAATTCTTTGTTATTTTATTTTTTGGCAATTATAAACATACAGTCGATAAGTTAAAAGTTTTCTTTAGGTTCTATATACAACATCTAAATTAGTCAGGAATTATAGTCTAATTTTGACACAAACGAATCAATTCGAGAAACATTGTTTACAGATGAGATAAAACGCTTTTGTACATAAATATTTCGAACCAATTTATTCCGTTTAGTATTATCTCGACGAGTAATTAAAAATATCGAAAAAAGAAAAAAACTCTTTTATTTTTCAATTTCTTCCCGTTATATAAGAAAAATTGGCTATACGGTTAAAGAAAACACCATCTTTACTAGGCTTAAACATTATGTTATGAAAACTATCTCACAGTTACAATCGCCAATCTTACATTTCATTGTCTACACAAATGCTTCCACTTCACTAGGTCTATTTTTCATTTATACAAACATAAACAATAATCAGAATAAATTTGTAATGAGCATGGCCGGCTCAAAAATGCTGGTATCATTAGTGTGGAGTAATATGACTTTCGAATGTGATGAGTTGTTGGAATGGGATAAATCGAATGGAGTGGTTGACTTTATTAAAAGAAAACTCTTCATAATATGGTGTAGGAGTTATTATTTTTTTTATTTTTTTCCAATTGTGTGAAAAAGAAGAAGAAGGAAGTATATGGACTTAAATTACATGTAAAGTTGTTTTAAAAAGTATGTTACACCCTTAAATACACTCCATTAATTTATTAAAATCCCGATACAAATGTATTCTTTGCACATGCTCTGGTAACGAGTGCTGAAAAGTCAATTATAAGAACTCAATTCTCTATTTTCCATCATGTTGTTTTGCTAAATGTGATAATACGACCACGTGGGAATGAATGCAATAAAAATAGTACTAGTACTCTACTAAAGTTCTGAAAAAAAAACGAAGTTCGAAATGTAAACTAGCATTAAGACCGTTTTCAAAGAGTTGGCGTTGCTAGCTATAACTTTTCCAATTAAGTGTTAATTATTTATTTATCTTTTAAAAAGTTTTTTCGTTCAGTGCTGTTAATATGAATGGTTATTGATTGTATTAATAATATGAATACTTTTGAAATCCAAAGTAGTAGTGAAACTCTTTGACTTCCATATAGTCCGAAATCGTTGTCACAACAAGTCTATCACTTTCAATTAGTCATGTTAATGTCCATCAATAGACCTAATCCATCAATTGTTCCTTCTCTTTTTGTTTTGAACGGCTAACAATTGTTCCTCACTTTACGATTCCTGTCACTTTTTTTTCTTTCTCTTAATGGAAAAACAAATTTATGTCATCTGCAGTGAATCAATATAATTACTTTACTATATAGTTTTTATTTTCCTAATTCTTTCTTATATGATAAAATTTAATATAATTCATAAAAAACACATACGTATATGAGTCCTGACAGAAAATGTAATTAAGTATACTTACAATACTTAGAGGTTTAATCGAGTTCTTCATCACATGTAGTGCATAAGTGTCTCAAGTTTTCGTGTTTTGATCTGACATAGAATTCTCCCAAAATGAATTGCTTAACAAAATTGAAATCATATATGTAATAGACGAATGGAGCTCTCCAAAAATTTAAAACTTATCATTTAAAAACAAATTAAAAATGAATGTCATACTATATGTATAGTAGAAAACTCGACAAGTGAACTACTCAGACGATTACACTCACATTGAAAAACTTATGGGCATGGAATGTCCAAATTAATTTTATTTATAAAAAAAAATCTAGAGTGGAAACTCTAAACTCAGTTTAGCTAACTACAAACTTAAACACAAGATATAAATTCATAACTTAATCCTTAAAGTTTTTTTTTGATAGAAATGTCATGAAGATAAAAAAATGAATTTTAAAAATATTATCATAGTCATTACCAATCATAACTTTTTTTTTCATTTAGTGGAAAAAAATAAATTTTATACCAGATTTTTTTTGAAGAAATCACTTTTTGAAAGAATGTCCAGATTCTAGTTACAAAAGTCAAAGCCTTTGACTTTTGACTTTGTGAATCAAGTTATGAATGATAGCGAAGAGGTAATGACGTGGATATTTAATAACTTTATATTTACCATTGAATTATGAGACCCACTTAGCATCAAAAGTTTTTAACTTCTTTTTCTTATGAGAATGAAAATAGTTATGAATAATATAATAGGATGTGTCCATTTGCCGCCAAAATGGAAAAAGGGAAATGTTATAATATTCTATAATCTGAAATGTATGAATTATAATTACAAAATAAAACTTTTGATGTCCTTAGTCCTGATGAAATGAACTTTCAAATCTTTTAAAATGATTTATATATAATAATTTTAGTTTAGTTTTATTCTCAAATAACATAATATATATTAAAATAGCAATGACGACGTAAGACAATACTGATTAAAAATTAAAAATTTATTTATTATATATATATATATACATAAATTATTCATTTATTTTCAAAATATTTATTTTAGTGTATGTTTTTTCCCTAACATTGCTTCCGGGTTAAACTGATGAAACATTGTAAAACATTCTTTAAAGTTTTCTTCAAAAAACAATATTTTAACACCAAAAAAATTATTCTGGTAATATACCTCGTTAAATGTCTATAGTGGTTGCACACAGAGTTTAAATTTAAATAGGAATTTGAGAAGGTTGAGAGATTTATTAATTCTGTAGAGAGCGTTGTGTATTCAAAAAGTCCTATTATATAAACTTTAAGAATCCAACTGATACCTATCATATCTTGAAAGTTGTACATGTACAGAATTATTACGAAGTTTATATACTAATAACACTACATTATAAAAGAGCTACAAAATCAATACTACTTAAAAAAAAAAATTAATAACAGTAATTTTTTAATAGTAACTAATATTTTGAATAATTAATATTTTACAGTCTATCCAACAATAATCCTTCTTATTCCTCAATAAAGTAAAGCAAATAGAGAAATAACTTTCATAAAGGTGTGGATTTATGTCACACATGTGGAAAATTTTAACAGCAACAAGAAGAGAGGTAGACATGTTATAGTGGACGCTAGATTTTTGGGATTTCGAGTTGAAAAATAATGAACCATGCATATGCACAAAGTAAAAACAGATAATTATTTTTGGTAATAATGTAATGCATATTCTACCATCCCACCCCCGAATTTCGTACCAAATTGATATGATTTTTTTTGTTATGATTAGACCCTTCGTGAAACCTTTTCTATACTTGGGATACCACTTAATAGAAGAAATTTGTGAAATGACCATCAATTCAATAGATTGAAAAATTAACCTTTTGATATAGAGTCCAATCGACACAAAATGGTATGACTTTTAAATTAGAAGAGAGAGAGCGGTAATTAAGTGATACCAAAACAACAAAAATGGTTAAAAAATTTTGGTAAGAAAATAACAACATAAAAATAAGCTAAGAGTTTCACAAAAGAAAAAAGAAACTAAAAATATCATTTTTAATATTGTTTTTGTGATTGGTAATTATTAAAGCACCCCATACCGAAATGATACAGAGTTACATATCAAAGTAATAGTTGTCGAATAGTTTTCTAACCTTTGGTTCAATTCATAGTTTTAAGTTTTAACTACAGAATTAGAAACAATAAATTAATTATTACATCAAAACTAATTTTCTCTCTCTCTAAACCAATTGGGCTAGTTACTTTTAAAGTGTGTATAGAATGGAATTTTTCCCGACCAAACTTCAAATTATTTTTAAAAAGTTTACTATTCATTCCGAAGAGGTAGGGTTCACAAAAGGAAAAAAAAGTTAATAACAACTTGGGGTTCTTGCTGAATGAGTTAAACAATCAACACTAAATTCAATTGACATGGATATTAAAAGAACAAAAAAAAAATATCTTAAAAATCAATGAACTCATCTAATAAGTTAGAGATGGTAGAATAATTTTCAGGTGTGTGACATCTTAATCAACTCTAAGCAATTTGTCTTAAACTCAATCTTGCATTTTTCTACTAAAAGGATGCTTGAAGTAGAACATAATAATGTTTCCAGTTACCAAAGAAGAGGTGAAAGACTTTTAACTTAATAACGAGATTCCCCTCTAAGATAGTCTTGTCATATGGTTGAAGGTAAATCCGTCCGATAATGTGTATAAAATGGATTAGACGTTAACAACTTTTTTTGTAAACAAATTTATACTAATCATCAAACACGGTTATAAACCAAAGAAGCATAAATGAAAAAAAATTGCATAAATTAATAAGAGAAGAGGTTACTTTCATAAAACTCGTTTAAAAAGGATAAACCTTCAGCCAATAAAAGCTAGTGAATGAAGATTTTATTCGTAGTCGATTGAGAACTAGGAGCTGGCCTTAGAATTGTTATGACTACAAAGAGGGCAGCTAAGACGTAATGGACTCAAAAAGCATATTAAATGGAGATTCAGACTTTGGCCCATTACAGACCGAGTTATGATTGAAACATTTAACTCAATAGTTGTTCAAAAAAAAAATAAAAAAAATTAGAATAATGAAATAACATGTAGTTCATTTTTTTTATACTTGAGTTATTTTATAATATTTGTGGTCACAATAGTATTCCACTTGAACTTAAACTGATGATTCTAAAATCAAAATTTAAAAACAGTGAGCATGAAAAATATAGAGTAAATTTAAACACACTGATTTTATTATAATAATAGTAATATTATATTTTTTTTAAATATTAATCGTATTTCAGTATTCAATGTTTTACAATAAAAAGGGTAAAAATTTACTAAATTTTATAAGAAATTTAAAAATTACACTCAATTTTATAGTAATTTGAAAAATGAAAACTACACTTTTTCTAATGCAAATTTACCATAATGCCCTTATATTTATTTAAACATTATCTTAAATAAATTTATTTAAAATAATATATATATACATATAAATATAATTTATAATTAAATTTTAAATCATTAAATTAAAAAATTATATATAACTCTTAATTAATTTTTATAATAAAAAATAAAAAAAATATATATTTACTCTGGAATCAAAACTGCAATGCTCAAGTCCTTAGAAATCAAAACTACAATGCTCACAGGAGATAACCGTGATGCAGCCATGTCTACTCAAGAACTGGTGAAACAGAGTCATTATCTAACCATTCCCCTGTCTCTGTATTTATGAGTCGTATAATCAGTCAGTTATGTTTTTGACAGTTAGAAAATGCTTTGGATATTGTTCACTCTAAACTTCTTCCGCAAGACAAAGCAAGAATCATTATGAGTTCAAGAGCCAAGGGCCTGCTATGATGGTAGGAGACGGGCTTAACGATGCACTGGCCTTAGCTAAAGCAGACATTGGCATTTCAATGTGGATCTCAGGGTCAGCTCTTGAAACAGAGACAATGGAAATCATTCTTATATGTCAAACGATAAATGCCCTATTCGTTTCCTCATCCAGATGGTTCATATGGATGGAGATGAAAATTAATGTTTGTTTATTATTAAAAATGACAACCATTTAAATGGTTAATCTAGATGAGTTTGAAAAATTTAGGCAAAAATTTTAAAATCAGTTGGATGAACCAAATTGGATTATTTGGATGGAGATGATTCTTCAAAATTTTGTAAATGTCTAAATTACCATCATTTACAATGATAACTCAATTATTGTAAATTATATATAGATTTCATGTTTTTATTTAAAAAATTACAATATTGCACCAAATATTTTTCTAAAACCGTAAAATCTTGGAATTACGTTTTTTTATCAAAATCGTAAAATACTGTAATACCATCGAAACAAAATCATTTTGCCTAATTATTTTTTTTGCCACACCGTAAATCAAGATTTTGGCAAAAAGATTGCATCATACTATTATCCACCAAAACAAAAAATTACAGAGTTACGTTTAATTCTAACTAAACTGTGAATTCAAGATTGCATTTTTCTATCGAAATCATAAAATCGATGATTAACATTTTACAACCATAACATCGAAACACACAATTTTGGCAGAAAATTGTGGAATACTATTTTGTAGCAAAAAACGTTAAATCACATAATTACTTTTTCCGCTGAAATCTTGACATCACAAATTTAGCAGAAAATTACGAGCAAATTTTGCGTAATAACGTTTTTCCGCCAAATCCACAAAATTGCAGAGTTACGTTTTTCTGCAAAATTCTCAAAATCGCGGAATTATTTTTTCTCGTCAAAACCAAAAAATTGGAGAAATTTGTTTTCCCGCCAAAACCGAGAAATCAGAAAGAGATGAGACTAGCTAAAAGAAGTCATAAGTAAGTGATTGAGAGTTTAGAGTTGATGAAGTTGATGAAATATAATAACTTAATCAACTTGTGTTTGGCTTTTGGTGTTTCCATTTATTATTGTTAATAACAGAATCCATCCAAATTTTTATAAATACAAATTTATTTTAGTTTTTATTAGAGTGACACATAAATACAAATTTATTTTAGTTTTTATTAGAGTGACACCAAAAAAGCTTTTGCACATTACCAAGTCAGAGAACTGTTAGATTTACAGTTCTTATTGTGTGACGACATTCTGAGAAAAGTTAGATTTACGATTGGAATGTTGTTTAAAACAACTATGACATGATGCAGATAGTCTGAGACATCAGAATCGAGGTTTGTTACAAACGCAAACAAAAAAGCCACCTTGTGGAGAGAACCGATGAGGAAGTAGCTGGAAAGGAAATAAAAGATGTGAGAAATAAATAAAAGGTCATTTGGTTTCATGACTATATCAGTTGAACCAAAATCCATCTTTTTTTTTTGGGCTTTGCTAAACAAAGGCGTGAGCAAATGATCAAGTGCGGGATGAAGCGAGGATATGATCATATAAAACTATTGTTTCCAAATTGATAAAAGTGGCATATGCAAGATTCAAAAGGAAGCTGACCAAGCACAAGAAACAAAATAAATGAATAGAGAGACCAAACTACATAACTGCTAAAACTAACAACCAAATCTCTGCTAACCTTCAAACCGGAAAAGGATTTTAAAAAGATGAGCAAGGGTACACAGTCAATGACATAGGCACTTTGGTGAAGCTACTTGATGAAGCATCTGAAGTTGAGTGGACACTTCCATCACACCATAATTAGTTATATCTTAGTCTAACATCATCAGTTATATGTTCAAAATTCAGCATTCTCTCCACAAAGTACTTAATCACCTCCATCCGTTTTTCCATGTCATCACTGGAATACGAGACATCTCCAAACTTCAATATCTTTATAATCTTCACAAGACTTGAAGATAGGCAAATAGGAGTGCCTTCCCAAATTCCAAGGTTTGCACACACACCTGTCCGCATCCTTGACCTAACATTAGTTTGAATCCTCGAAGGGGAGTCTCTCGTACTCACATGTTACAGGAAATGAGTAAAAGGAGTATGTTGAGGAAGGCGCACGTGTGGAGTGGGATAAAGTGTTTGTGTTCTTAATTTTGTATAAAGAATAACTCTCTTTATTAGATTTAAAAAATCTCTCAAAACTAAACTCTTAAAGCTCTTCTTAATCAATTTCACAACTCAACATTGATATTTATAGGTTTAGCACAACATTGTTAATCCTATTCCTATTAAGACTAGATAACTCCTAATCCTATCAAAATATATTAAGCCTATCTTATCCTAACCAATTCTTGTTAGAAATATCTTAGGCAACAACTAATGTTGAAGTTTATCCAACATTCTCCCTTTTAAGCTTTAACTTGTCTCCGGACATGTCTTGAACTCCTATCAAGCTCCTCATTTCCGCGAACTTGATCATCGCCAGAGCTTTAGTTAAGATATCCACCTTTCCTATCTTTAGACTTACTTTGTAGAGTCTATTGGCTGAACGTATGACTTTTACCAAGAGTCTTCCACTTGGATCATGGAGTGTCAAGTAGTCTTGTCTCATCCTTACATCACACTCGGCTTCCGTAGCTTGTCCTAACCTCAAAATATCTCTCTTTGTTTTGGGAATATAGTAGACATCGATGACAAGTCTTTGTTCATCCGTCTTGATTTGAAATAGGATTGATCCTTTCTCTCCGATTTGAACACAAGAACCATATCTGAATTTTACCTTTCCCTTTATGTTCTCATTGAGCTCTGAAAAGTATGTCATGTTTCCAGTCATGTGGTTGCTTGCTCCATTGTCAAGATACTAAACTCCTCATTCTCTTTGTTTGGTTTTGTACTTCCTTAGTATGACGCTTTCTTCGTTCAAGAACACAACTTCATGCAAATAAAGGGATGGATCGACTTCTTTCGTCTTTACTTTATTTGCTTCTTGTGTCTTTTGTGTTCTTTCAGGACTTGAGGAATCAAAGTGGCCAATTTTATCACAACGATAACAAATTACCTTTGATAGATCCTTCTTTTCTCTTGTCTGGTTTTGATCACCTTAATTTGTTCTTTCTTGTGAGTTGAATCTTCCTCTTCCTCATCCTCCTCTGTATCCTCTGCCTCCTCTTCCATGTCCTATCCCTCGTGAAGCCATAAAGCTTTGTTGTTCCGAGTTTACGTAAAACAGCTTGCCTTGTGTTTCATCAAGATTATCCTCTTCGAGAATTCTTTTTTCATAGGCATTGAGTCTTCCTATGATGTCTTCAAATGCTGTTTTGTTTAGATGTACTTGCACTAGAGAGGCTATGATCTGGATGTACTTTCTCTTTGGCAAACTATTGAGAAATTTCTTCACAAACTTTGGTTCCTCAATCGTTTGTCTAAGAGTGACTGACATTGATGCCAATTCCGATAACTTTCTTGCAAAACTATCTATTGTATCCGTGTCCTTCATCTTGATCTGTTCAAACTCACTCCTTAGAGTTTGAAGTCTTGCCTCCTTGACATGATCGATTTGATCACTTTCCATATCCTTTTTGGAGGATCTTGTTCGCCTATTTGCAAGATTAAAACCTCCATGATGGATTGAAATAACAATCCTATTGCTACATCGTTCTTGTCAGATTCATTTGAACCAGGTTCAATCATTTCCCACACTTTATGGATCTGCAACAATACTCTCATCCTCATGGCCCATACCGTGTAGTTTATTGGTGTTAGCATGGGGCATTGGATCGACGATGGGATGACATCTTTCGACCGTCAAGTGGTGATGTGTCTCATTGCTTGGTTAGATCGAGTACTTGATCTAATGATATTCGTGATCGATTTACCTAGACGCTCTGATACCATATAAAGTGTTTGTGTGTTTGTGTTCTTATCTTTGTATAAAGAATAACTCTCTTTATTAGGTTTAGAAAATCTCTTCAAACTAAACTTTCAAAACTCTTCTTAATCAATGTCAAAACTCAACATTGTTATTTATAGGTTTAGCACAACATTGTTAATCATATTCGTATTAAGACTAGATAACTCCTAATCCTATCAAAATATATTAAGCCTATCTTATCCTAACCCATTCTTGTTAGAAATATCTTAGGCAACAACTAATGTTGAAGCTTATCCAACATGGGAAGGAGCATGTGTGTGGTGTGAAGCTAAGGGACACGTGGAAGGAAATGACGGGTTACAACAAAATTTTGTTAGATAGAGAAAATAAAGAGTTTGTTAGATAGAGAAACACGTGAGTTTTCTGATTCAAACACCAAGAACAACAATACGGATCCAATGTTCATGACAAACAATGGAATCCAATGTTCATGACAAACATTTGTAATCATTTTCTTATTCTCGAGAACTTTCTGGGTTTAGCTGAGAGTCTCATCGTTGCTAGAATCATTGTTGAAGGTCCTGGAAGGTGAGATATCTGAATCTTTGTTTTCATGAACAGTGGTTCAACTTATCCTAATTGAATATATGCATTTATCTTTAACAAAGGTATCAGAGCCAAGTCGTATCCTCGGAAACCATGGCGGAGACGAGATCTCAGGCAATGCTTAAGGAAGCGGTTGTTCGCGAGGCGGAGGAGGTGTTGGGTACTCGTTTGGAACAAGCGTTGACTTAGCAAAACCAGAAAATAGACAAGAACATTGCTGATATGTTCGACGCCATCAAATTAATCTCCGATAAGGTGATTAATCTGTCATTAAGCAGTCAATCAAATAATCGGATGAATCCGGCAGTATCGGCAATGCCGTAGGGCATATTTTCAGCTTAGAAAGTGAATCAGAATCACAGATCCGGTACCTCTCCATCTTATTTGGGGAGAACGGGCGATGGAATGGCTGTATAAGGTGGAACAATTATTTGTATGTTCTTACTTAACATGTTTAAGAACAGATACTCAAATGCATATTTGTATGTTCCAGCCACATTGTATTAGAAAATGCTTTGTATTGGGAAGATTATACGAGAAACCTCACCCAAGGAAGATGGGTGGTACAACTGGTCTAATAACAAGAGTGTTGGGTTTGGTATCAACAGCAAGGTAAGTTCTGTAAATTCTAAGGATAACGAAACTAAACAGATATCTGTAAACCATCGATGGTGCCAGCCAAGGTGAATCAGAACAAAGACACAGAGTTTCAACCTAGAAATTTTTGTCAAATGCTGAGATGAGTGATAGGAGGGCCAAAGGATTATGTTACTTTTGCAATGAAAAATACACTCCAGAGCACTACATGAAGCACAAGAAGAAACATTTTCTTATGATTGAAATGGATGAGGAAGATGAAGATGAAAGTTAGGAGAATGAACATGATGAACATGATGATAACTGAGTGATACCTCAAATCTCTGTAAATGTTGTATATGGCATATCGGATTATACAACTATGAGGGTAAGAAGAGTTCATGCTAAGAGGAGTTTGTTTGTTCTGATCGATTCCGGGTCTACATATAACTTCATAGATCCTAAAGTGGCTGAGATTTTAGGGTGCAAAATCAAACTACCAGGCATGACAAAATTTTCTGTAGCAGATGGGAATAAGTTGGCAGTAACAGGAATGATTGAACAATTTCAATGGACCTTCCATTTGACATCTTTTCAAGCAGATGACATGATTATTCCCTTTAGAGGTTGCGATATGGTGCTAGGAATTCAATGGTTAGAAACTCTTGGTCCCATTACATGGAATTTCAAAAAACTGGAAATGAGATTCTTCAAGGATAAAAAAGTGGTTCTTCAAGGGATTAAACAAGGGTTTCTGCGAGAGGTTAAGGTTACTAAAATAAACAAATTCAAAGAAAGACAAGCGCAAATTGCAATGATCTGTGCCCAGCAAGTAGGAGAAGAAATCCAGGGCTATGTAAATTCTTTGGAAGTGTCCAAGCAAGACAATAAGTTATCACCAGGAATACACAACCTTATAAGCAGATTCCCTGATATTTTTAAAGAGCCTAAAGCTCTACCACCTTTCGGAGAGAACCACAACCATAAGATATCATTGATGGAGGGAGCTGAACCTGTAAATCAAAGACCTTACAAGTATGCCTTACGCCAAAAGAATGAAATTGATAAAATAATGGAAGAGATGTTGAGTAGCGGGACTATCCAGCCTAGTTCTAGTTCATTCCCAATACCATTGATTGAGGACATGTTGGATGAGGTTGGAGGTTCCAAGGTTTATTCAAAAATTGATTTACGAGCTGGATATCACCAAGTTAGGATGGACAGTGGTGATGTTTATAAAACAGCTTTTAAAACTCACAATGGACATTATGAATACTTGGTAGTGCCATTTGGACTCACAAATGCTCCTGCAACGTTTCAAAGTTTGATGAATTCAATATTTAAAGAGTTCTTGAGGAAGTTTGTACTCATTTTCTTTGATGACATATTAATCTACAGTCCAACAGTGGAGAAACATGTTGAACATTTGGAGTGTGTTTTTGAAGTGATGAGACAAAACCAGTTGTATGCCAAGATGAGTAAATGTGCCTTTGCTACAGACATGATGGAGTACTTAGGACATTTCATTCAAGCTTTGGGCATTTCTACAGATCCTAACAAGGTGAAGGCAGTAGCGGATTGGCCTAAGCTAGTTAATCTTAAACAACTCAGGTCATAATAGGACCTCTGATGGCTCTGACTAAGAGGGATTTATTTTATTGGTCTCAGGAAGCACAAGATGCATTTGAAAAGCTTAAGCTGGCTTTATGTCAAGCTCTTGTCTTGGCTTTACCGTTGTTTGACAAAGCATTTTATGGTTGAAACTGATGCATGTGCACAAGGAAGTGGGGCAATGTTGATGCAAGAAGGTCACCCCTTGGCATACATTAGTAGGCATTTGAAAGGTAAACAACTTCACTTATCAATTTATGAGAAGGAATTGTTGGCTGTGGTCTTTGTAGTGCAAAAATGGCGCCATTATTTGTTTCCTAGCCATTTTATAATACAAACAGACCAAAAGAGCCTTAAGTATTTGCTGGAGCAAAGATTAAACACCCCTATTCAGTAACAGTGGTTACCAAAGCTGTTAGAATTTGATTATGAAATTCAATATAGACAAGGGAAGGAAAACCTAGTAGATGAGGCATTATCAAGGGTAGAAAGAGGTGAAATACTACATACGTAAGGAGAATGTGATTTACTTAAGGAGATCCAGGCACATTATGAAACTGATTCCAAGCTGAAGGAGTTGATAAAGGAGTTAAAGGTGAAACCAGAGGCAATGAAACATTTATCATTGGTACAAAATATCTTAAGAAGGAAGAGTAAGATCGTGGTGCCACAGAACCCTCAGATCGTGGCTGCACTGTTCAGGGAGTGGAGGCCTGGAAGGGATGCTACTCATCAAAGGGTGAAGGGACTATTTTACAAGAAGGGTATGTCTAAAGATATTCAGTCTTTCATCAGAAGTTGTGATGTATGTCAAAGGTGTAAGTATGATAAAACTGCTTATCCGGATTTACTTCAGCCATTACATGTTCCTGATACTGTTCGGTTGGATATATCTATGGATTTCATAGAATGATTGACTTTTTCATTCGGAAAGTTTGTTATTATGGTGGTCGTTGACAGATTGAGCAAAGTTGTTCATTTTATATTACTTTCACATCCATATACTGCAATATGAGTGGCTCAAGCTTTCTTGGATCAAATCTTTAGGCTACATGGGTGTCCAAAATCCATTGTCAGTGATAGATATGCTGTTTTCCTGAGCCATTTTGACTGGAATTGTTTGCTTTATAGGGTGTAGCTTTGCAATTTTCAAGCGCTTACCATCCACATAGTGATGGACAAACATAAATCGTCAATAGGTGTTGGGAAACTTACCTAAGATGCATGTGCAGTGACACACCTGAGATGTAGAGCAAGTAATTAGTCTTGGCAGAGTTTTGGTATAACACCTACCATACTTCTACACATATAAGTCCTTTTGAAGTGGTTTATGAACAAGCACCACCTTTGCATTTGCCTTATTTTCCAGGGGAATCCAAGGTTGTTGTGGTGGCTAGATCTCTGAAAGAAAGAGAGGATATGATTTTGATTCTCAAATTTCATCTGTTAAGAGCTCAACATAGAATGCAACAAATGACTAATCAACACGGGACTGACAGAACCTTAGAGATTGGTGATTATGTGTTTGTCAAGTTGCTGCCCTATAGGCATCAATCTGTGGTGATGAGGTCTAATCAGAAACTGTCCCCTAAATATTTTGGTTTATATAAGGTGATTGATAGATGTGGTAAGGTCTGGAGCTTTCGGAAAACTGTCAAATACACCCGGTGTTCCATGTTTCCCTGCTAAAAATATTAGTTGGCAATGTACACACACCCACTCAATTACCTTCAGTGGTTTATGATGTTTTGGAAAGGGAGCTTGTGCGTGTCCTTGCAAGACAGATGGTCACAAGGCAAGGAAAACCAGTTACAAAAGTCCCGGTGCAATGGTGTAATGAAACAGAGGAGGATGCTACTTGGGTTTTTCTTTATGACATACAGAGGAAGTTTCCTGCCTTTGAACCTTGAAGTCAAAGTTCTTCAATGGAGGGAGATTTTTTACAGGAAATGAGTAAAAGGAGTATGCTTCGAGGAAGGTGCACGTGTGGAGTGGGAAGGAGCATGTGTGTGGTGTAAAGCTAAGGGACACATGAAAGGAAATGACGGGTTACAACAAAAGTTTGTTAGATAGAGAAAATAAAGAGTTTGTTAGATAGAGAAACACGTGAGTTTTTCCGATTCAAACACCAAGAACAACAATACGGATCCAATGTTCATGACAAACAATGGAATCCAAAGCTCAACTTACAAGAATCTAAAGATTAGATCCTTCACAGAGGATGATCAATCAAAACTAGAGAGAAAAGATGTAACAAAATTTTCAAATTGTTCAGATTATGATTATGAAATGTAAATCGCATGACTTCACTCCCTTAAACAATTCTTCCCACTTCTTTCCATCTCAGCCATTGATCCTTTTGATCTTCATTTCTACATCTCAGCCATAGTGTCTCTCTTATTAATCCTCCTTCTATAATGTATCAAATCCTCCTTCCTTAAGCAACCATGTCCTCATGGTTGAAAGAAGGATACTTCTTCAACGAATAAGGATCGAATGTTCAAAAAACAAGGGAATCCGAGCTCAACATACAAGAATCCAAAACTAGATTCCAGTAGAGGATGAACACTCTCACGAACGATTTCAAGAACAAGAGAGAAAAAGTGTAACAAACTTTTACAATTGATTATCGATGATGTAAAATGTGTGTGTTCTTCTCCATTATACGGATGTGTCTGATTCTTTTAATCTGAACCATTGAATGGCTTCCTTCAGTCTGAACCGTTGATTAGCTACTCTCATCTTCCTTCATACACATGTCTACCATCTCATCTCAATACTCAAATACTATAATAAATCCTCCCTCTTTAGAAAACCATGACCTCATGGTTGAAATATTGGGCACTTTTTTAACAAATGAAACAAATACTCCCAAGTAGCTTCAGATACATCCTCATTTACCCACTTCACTAAGACTTGAGTGACTGCTTTACCTTGTTTGTTAACCATTCGACGTTCCATTATCAACCCAGGCTTCTTAATCAAAGCATCTTGAATCACTGATGGAAGCTGAGTACTCACTCTAGGATCCCCTACACGCAGTTTAAGCTGAGACACATGAAAGCCATGATGGATTCTGGACTCACAAGGTAAAGAAAACTTGTAAACCACCAGACCACACTTATCAACCACCTTATAAGGACCATAGTACTTAGTTGCAAGCTTCTGATTCACCCTCATCACAACCGAACCCCGTCTGTTAGGCTGAAGTTTCGCATACACCCATTCACCAATCTGGAAATGCCTCTCAATCCTCCTCATATTAGCCACTTGTTCCATGCGATGCTGAGCTCGTAAGAGATGAAATTTAAGGATAAGAAGCATATTCTCTCTTTCCTGTAAATTTTGAGCCACCACTGCAACCTTGAAATCACTTGGGATATAAGGCAGATTTTTAGGAGGAGGCTAGCCATAAACAGCCTCATAAGATGTCATTTGAGCAGCTAAGTGGAAGCTAGTATTGTACTAATACTCAAGAAGAGGAAGCCATTTGCTCCAGAGATGAGGCCTATCACTACACATGCACCTCAAATATGTTTCAAGACTTTGTTTGTAAAGACAGATGCACACGGTTTAATCATCATACAAATCTATGTAGATGATATAGTCTTTGGTGGAACCTCAGAGAAATTGGTAGCTTCCTTCATATAAAACATGACTATGAGTTCAAAATGAGCATAGTAGTAGAGTTGAAGTACTTCTTGGGCCTATAAGTGCACCAATCAGATGAAAGAATCACCATCTCTCAAAGAACCTATGCTCAGAATCAGGAAAAACGGTTCAGTTCGTGTTTTAGAAAGTTTGCAAAAACACCAATGAGTACAACACTGAAACTGTTCTGAGATGAATCAGGAGAGAAGGTAGATTAAAATGTTTATAGGGGGATGATTGAGAGTCTATTGTACATGACAGCAAGTAGATTGAATATTTGCCTCAGTGTTGGTTTGAGTGCTCGATATCAAGCTAATCTTAAAAAATCTCATTTGGCGGCTGTGAAAAGGATTTTTAAGTATGTGAAGAGAATGGTTAACTATGGTTTCATCTAAACAAAAGACACGAATCAAGGCTTAGTTGCTTAATGTGATGCTGATTGGGTTGGGAGCTTAGATAATTGAATAAGCACTACAAGAGGATCTTTCTTTATTGGCAATAACCTGGTCTCATGTTACAGCAAGAAACAAAATTGTGTCTCATTATCTACTGCTAAAGTAGAGTATATTGCCCTTGGAAGCTACTGTACTCAACTTTTCTGGATGAGAGAAATGGCCTCTGACTACAGTATGTCTCTCTCAGAACCCTTACTTGTAAAATGTGACAACAAAAGTGCCATTGATATCTCCAAAAATCATGTACAACATTTAGAACCAAACACATCGACATTATGCATCATTTTATTCATGAATTAGTAGAAGAGAAACAAGCACTGATTAAACCTATACCTACTGAGTTTCAACTTACTGATATTTTCACAAAGCCCCTGGACTTTAACACATTCGTTAACCTACAAAATTTCTTGGTAGTTTGTGAACTCTAACTGTCTTCTTGATAAGTGTTTGTGTTGAGACAGGGGTAAGTTGTACATATATGCGCTTTGATTCTAAGATGTTTCTTTGCCTGTAAAGTTTGTTTTGAGAAAGTGCTACCCTTCATGTCTTGGAGCTGCGGATCAGTTGATAGTGTGACAGACAAAAGTGTGAAAATACTAAGGAAGGGCTGAAGTGCAGAAAGGAGCAGAAATAAACACTCCAGTCCATACGATGAAGCATGAGCTTATGTAAGACACGGGGGACAAAGGAGAAATCTTGTTCACCAGTGTGAGGGAGAAGTACTCCGGGCAAAAGAGAAAAAGGGGGGGGGGGGGATAAACAAAGCTACCTCAGAAAATCTGAGCTTTGAATCCATTATTCTGTTACTTCTCCCCTTGCAGAATAGAGCAGTAAGAAGCACAAGTCATTAACTCAAAAAATTGGAGTCTTGACTACACTTTCAGCCGTAGTGTTGCTTCATAGTCTGTCATAAAGCTTGATTTACTCTCTTGGAAATGAAAGTGTGAAGACTACTCAGAGTTCATCAATAAATTAGATATGGTTGGCATGGCTAGGGATTTGTTGAAAGTTTTCTTGATGTGTTTGCTTGTGTCATTTCTTCCGAAGATACTCGGACCTCAAACAATAGAGAGAGATAGTTATGTGAGCTCAAAAGATCAAGGCCATGCTAAAGTGTTTGTTCAATGAAAAGGGAGGCTTAGAATATTATGTTGCTTTCTTAAAGTTATTCTTGTTTTTCATTCATGAATTAAAGAAATTGTTTCTAAAAATTGCCTTTACATGTGATCTTGGAATCCAATGTGTGAGGTGTCTAAAATGGTTGATTTGTGATTTTTGTTCTCAACAAACTTTAAACTTTCAAATTAAACCCTAAATTCTCAAAATTAAACCATAAACCCTCAAAATAAACCCTAAACCCAAAATACTAAACCCTAAACCCAAACCCAAATGTTTAAATTATAAACTCTTATAATTCAGTTTTTAGTTTTGTGGTATTTTTAGAAATAATTGTTTTTAATGGTATATTTGGAAAATAAAACTTATTATGGTATTTTTGAACAATAAACTTATTTAGTGGTATTTGAAGGAATTTCTCTTTATTTAACTTACTTAAATTATGTTTATCATATAATATTTTATATATTATATGACTAATTAAATATAAAAAGCAATAAAGAATAAAAAAAACATAACTAATATTTTAAACTAAAATTCTGAAAACATGATAAATCTATGTTTTTTGCGGAAAGAATAGTATTTCAACAAACACAACTTCATAAAATAAAAAAAATTCAAAACGAAAGAACCTATAGTTTAGTGTGTATAAAAAAACAAAAAATATAAACGGGTCTAACAGGATATCCTGTTAAATATTGTCAAAACTCATTTAATAAATGGTTTTAAATGGGTAAACCCATATAACTTAGATTGATAAATGAGGCTAAATGAGTTTTTATTCTAATAAAGGACACATTTAGATCCGCGAACTTAATATCCATATTAACATCCCTAATTGCAGGTGAGCTTGAATTGACAAATTGAATCAAAAATGAGGAGGTTGTAAGTACATGTCTCGCACGGATGTGGAAGGATGCACTGAGTTGCTGAAACAAGCTGGAAACTGTTTTGGACGAAAGGTGTGGACATTAAGTCAAGACAGCTGACGTGGACATAATCTTTAAATTGTATAGTTAGTCTTGGGAAGAAGATACTCTAAAGAAGATTTGGAGCAAGCCAAGATCGTGAAAGTTAACTAAGAAGATCCGAAGACCCGATGAATATAAAAGGGGATCCTAGGGGGAACTTGCTAGGTTAGCCGTTTTAGGGTAAAAGGTGAGTGAGCCTTTGTTCTGTATTAAGAGAGTTGTGATACTCTAAACGGGTAAGCAAGAAATATATGAAAAAGTGTGTTCTTTAGATCTGTTCTTGTTTAGGTTAGAAGTTTCAAGTGACAAGGTAAGAGATTTGGATCTTGTGTAAAACCAGTTAAGTGAGTGTAAACTACTTAACGTGATTTCTAATAGAGAGATATTCAGTGTTCTAAGCTTTGTAGAGAAAAGATCTAAGTGTACGTTCATTCGACTTTTCAGGCACGACAAATGAAAAAACTAATATGTTAAAAAGTAAAATAAAATTTGATAAAATCGAATTTAAAAACTTTTTAAAATAGTTTATTACGAAATATTGAGCAATTGTTTCTAGCTAATATATCTATCTCCCATTTTCTGATGTTTTCACACAATAAAAAAATTAGATTAATTAAAAAACACATTCTCTTTAAACACAATGTAGGGACGAAAATTTAAAGCAAAAACGTAAGAAATAAATTCTGCGCATGGGTGCTCACCTAATTATATACTGTATAAAATCATGTGATTTTCTTGTTAATGTATATGTGATATTAAGAAATTACATTATTAGGTTACTTATATCACTACCAAATTTATCGCAAGTCTACCTTCTAATTTTTTTATCAATAAAAGACATTTTTGTCTAAATAATTGGTATATTTTATTTTATATTATTGTATGAAAAAAATTGTATTTATTTAAATGAAAAATTCTATACAAACTCAAAAGGTGTATATTTGCAAATAGTTGTGAACTGGTGTATTATTATTTTATTTGTTTTTAACAAATTTGGGTTAGCCAAACTTGTTACATATTCCTTCGATTCTATAAGAATCGACGAAAGAACAAAAATGGTTTCGAAGTAATATTTTTAAATCGGGATCTTAAACCCTTCCAATATGTTCCAAAACCTAAGATATTCAATCATCACCGAACTGAATTTTTGAATCACCATTCCTATTAGAATAGTTTTGAGTGGGAGAGGATGATGTGAAAGATGATGTACGTGCATGTCTTGTCCCCTCAATATCGAATAAATTGTTAACTTCAAAATCATTTTCGATAATTATTCCTGTCACTACCAAATGGAACAAGAGTTTGATGACAGCTCAACAGAAACAAATATTCTTTCACGCCCATTACAAATGGAATAAGAGTTTGAGTTATACGTAAAGCATTTTTTGTTCGGCGGTCTGTAAAATTGTTAATATATGTAGGTATAATGGATGGTGCAGATTATTCCACTTGCGAATAATACCACTTTTAATTAATATATTATTTAGAATATTTGTGGTTCATATCCTAAAAATGTAAAATATTTTAGTCAAAAGGTTGATGGTAAATGTGTAACTAAATCGATGTTGTTACATACGTTCATTTCGTGACACAAAGACGATATAACCATACATCAAATAGAGGTTTTAGCACCCTGTTGCATAGCAGAGTCATCATGATATTTTTTGAAATTGCTTCGACTTACGCTACGTTTCTTCTTGTAAAATCCGAAAGATTTTTTTTCGCTTAAGCATTTATTACGCTTTTGTTATGACGTTGTAGTGCATAGTTGATGTTTAGTTTATTTCATTTTTTCCAGAGGTTTGTTTGTTTTTTCTCTTTACAATATCCTTTCGACTTCGAAGGTTTTTGTCAGGGGGTAATTTTTGGGCTTTCCGATGGAAAACTGTCGGAGAGAATTTTCAAGGCTGGGGAAGAACCAGACGACGAGAGGGTCCACAAATATTTTAATCTTCAATTGGTAAATGACCTAACGGAATGTTTGGATGCCGAAGAACTAGCGCTCATCAAATCTTCTCGTTTGGGAAAACTGTTTGACATATGTCAAAAATTATCCTTTTCAAACAAATTATGTCTTTTTATCATGACTAAGCAGCTTCAAATTGAGAAGAAGCACGATATTTGGTTTGTTTTCGCCGGTAAGCATATTTGGTTTCGTCTCAAGGAGTTCACCGCTATCACGGGATTGTGCTGCACTCCTATTCCAAGTGATATGGATACGCGGAAGAAGAAACGGATTATTAGAGCCCCCCATTGGTTTGATTTGTTTTCGAAGGGCGAGGATATTACATAGGAAATTCTTGTTAAGTGCGTGATAAGCAGATTCGGTTGAAGTACGCGTTGCTTGTGCTTGTCGACGGGGTACTGTGCCCTCGGTCCTTGAACTTGAAGATTCAAGAGGAAATAGTTGAATAGTTGAGGGACGTTGAATCTTTCTTGAAGTACCCATGGGGTAGGGCTTCTTTCGATCTGGTATCAAATCTCGGGTAGCTACTGGGCTTGCAAAGGCTAGTTTTGCTGTGAGAGGATTCGTGCATGCACTTCAACTTGTGTTGTTGGAAGCTGTCCCTGCCATTGAGAGCAGTATGCCGGTTGAAAGCCCGGTTTATGACGAGGAGAATTCTAATGATGAAGAAGGTGTAGTTGTTGGGTTTGTAGCATTGGCCAAGTTGAAATTGGAACCGATTTAGGTGATTAATAAAGAAGGAGTGGTGAGTTATTAGTTTATTTATCCTGATATTTTTGTTTGTGCCTCGTATATCTGTGTGTGTCATGACATAAACAGTGATGCCTCTGTTTTTTTATGTATCCAGGCCCCTGTAAGTCTAGTTGAAGGAGGTCATGTCTGGTCTGCGGATGATTTTGGTGGAGGTGTTGTCCCTTCTACACTGCCCACTATAACCCAATATAAAGCTGAAGGGAAAAAGATTGCTAAAGCTAAAAAGCTAGAGAAATGATTGTCGGGGGGTAGTAGTCGTTCTAGCGCACAATTTTCAGATGCAAAAATTAATGTGATAGGTAAGATGATAAGCACCCAAGTTAGTATTGCGTTGAGTAGTATGGAAGAGCGGCTAGTCTCTCGTTTGAAGGGTAAAGGTGTTAACAACACTCCTGTTACTAATTCTTCTTCACTAGTTTCCAAGCGGAAAACAAAAGCTTATGGAGGTAGGAAGAAGGCAGCGAAAGGCCGTGTTGAGTCTGCAAGAAAGGTTTCAACTAAGCAAAAACAGAACAGTGATGATGATGATGTAACTTACGTTACCCTTAGCAAGTACCGTGGTGGTCGTGCGAATGAAACTGACACAAGTGGTGGAGTTGATGATGGGAGTTGTCCTGTAGATAGCGATGACTGCAATTGTGATGATGTAGGGTACTCAGATAATGTTAGTGATGTGATCCCCTCCCCACCTCAACCTGCTGATGGTAGTGATACCTGCACAATTGAAGGAGGCAATGATGGTGGTGTGCCGGTTGATTGTGATGGGGAGGAAACTACTGAGTCAAATGTTCGTGGTGCTGATGAGGTAGATGTTCTTTTGAATTTGTGATTGCTTCCGTCAAGCTTGGTGTGATTGGAGATGATGCTAAAAAGACTGGTAGGCTGAGGCATGTGTCCTTTGGTGATGGACTTATTAGCAAAGGTTCTCAGCACCTCTAATTTCCAGTCCACAGTGGCAATTCCTTCTGATGGCAATGGTAATAGTCTTGCAGAAGAAGAACATGCGGCTGAAGACCACCATGAAGGAGGGGATGTGTTGGATTGTGAAGGAAGTGACAAAAGTCTCGCGGAAGACATCAATCAAAAGAATCTTGACTCTAATGTAGAGCAGGTTAACGGTACTCCTGTTACTCTTCCACTCTTCCCTACTGAGTCTGATGGTAGTCTTGGTGGTGACATAATTATTGATTCTATCCCACCATACAAGGCTAGGCACTTGCTTAAATCTCCCCCTTCTGATATTGACCAGCCAAAGATTGGTCCTAAGGTATTTGTCGCTACTAGTTCTGAGGGAATTCTCCAACTGTCGGAAGTCCCTAGGTGGTTGGAGGTTGTGCAATATTTCAAAAATGGCAGGTAATATGTATCTCTCTATCGCTTTCCATATCTTGATATTGTCTAATATGTCAGGATATGTTTTATTATACATTTTCCTGCGATGTATTTATTTTCAGGAAACTAGAGTTAGGCTCTGATCTTTCCATTGGGGCCAAGGATATTGAAGATATCGTGGAGCATAATGCGTTCATGTCTCCATGGGTTAGTACTAGCAACTCTTTTATTTTATTTTGGGCGTACTTGTTGATTTATCATTTTTAACGTTTAAGATGATGGATACCTTTATTTTTTATATCGTGAGAAGTGGAGAGCATTAGAAGGTCGTTTAACAAATCTAAGTATAAAATTTTAGGGTTCGTAATATTCGTCAATGGTACTGAAGCACGAGACAAAATTTGTCAAGTCAGCGATGATTTGTTGGAGTGTCTTGCAAGGGAGTTTGATCGTCTTTTCTTCCCTTTTAATTTTTGTCAACAGCCCTGGATAGGCATGTGCGTCGATATTAGAGGCAGATGTCTGCATATTTTTGATTGTAACCAGAGGCTTCATCGTGAAACCAGAATTCGTAAGGAGATTGAGCCATTGGCAGAGATGATTCCTTATGTTGTTCTTCAAGTATTTCCTCACCTAGGGAAATCTCTCCCAACCAAGCCATTCTTAATCTCGAGGGATCCCCTGTATCCAACGTGTGTTCATCCTGAGCACAACGGTATGATGAGTGTTCTTTTCATGGATAAGCATGCCTCAGGGGGTGATGCTGCGTGTAGGTCATTTAACCCCGACGACTTGGTTACTGAAGCCAAAAAGTTTGTTATCAAGGTGGTTGACAAGTATGCCTTGTTTAATGATTGATGGTCTTATTCTGTATTATTGTTGGATTTAGGGGATTGAAATTTGTGTGCTGGCTTATTACTCCAGTACTTTTTAAATCTTAAGTTTAACATCAACAAGGAGATCATGTTTTTTTGTTATATTATGTCATGACTTTTGAAATTATATCTCGATACACGGTAGTATGGAATGTATATATAATTGTAAGTAATTGCAATATACGATTATANAACGTGTGTTCATCCTGAGCACAACGGTATGATGAGTGTTCTTTTCATGGATAAGCATGCCTCAGGGGGTGATGCTGCGTGTAGGTCATTTAACCCTGACGACTTGGTTACTGAAGCCAAAAAGTTTGTTATCAAAGTGGTTGAAAAGTATGCATTTTTAATGACTGATGGTCTTATTCAATATTATTGTTAGATTTTGAGGATTGAAATTTGTTTGTTGGCTTATTACTCAAGTACATTTTAATTCTGAAGTTCAACATCAACAAGGAGATCATGTTTTTTTATATTATGTCATGAATTTTGAAATTATATCTTGATACGTAGTAGTATGGAATGTATATATAATGGTAAGTAATTGCAATATACGATTATATTCTGAATAAATTAATAAATTACATGTTAACTAGCGAAGTTTCGGAAGTGGTGCGTATTCTAACTCTTCGTTTCTCTTTATAACTCTTCGTATTCTTTTGTAACCCTTTACAACCCTTCGTGTTCCTTTATAATTGTTCATGGTCCTTCATAACTCATTTGTTTCTTTCACAACTAATGTGTTTCGATTCAATATAGTAATATTGATCAATACCAAGACACATTTAGTAACACTAATGTTATGAAATTCAGAATGCAAACCATATTAGTAATGTTACATGATTACTTACCACGGTATTATAAACTTTGTCGCGTTATAAACAAGGTTATGTATATTATTATAACTGTATCCTGATATATTCGGAAGTGAGGGATAAGTTGAAATCATACTGTAATATTGATTAACACTAAGATGCGTTATAAATGTAGATATTACAGTTAAGCACAAAAACATCCAGTGTAGAAGTAGTCTTCACAGTTTGTTTATGTGACTGTATATAAACCTAGATATTGAACAAGGTATATGCTTATAATTATAATTGTATCCTGATATATTCAGATATATCAGGATAAGTTGGAACTATGCCACAATATTGATAAACACCAAGAAACACTTAGTAACGCAAATGTTTTGAAACTTAGATTGCAGATATTATGATTAATGTTACTTGAATACATATCACGCTATGATAAGAAACATCGAATTATAAATGCAGATATCATATTCAAGTACAAAACATCCAACTAACTCATGATTCAAGTAGGCTGCATCTTCACTGGGGCCAATTACAAACCTTTTCACGAACCCATCTACAGTACCAGAAACTCAGTATTGTCCAAAAGAACGAGTCATACATTCCCCCTCTTTAACCTCCCTTGAATCCCTCATCCCGATCTCGCTCCCATTGATTAATTGGTGAACACTTACAACCATAGAGTTTCAGACCCAGGGTTTGAGCATTTCTCTCCAGGAACAGAGGAGGAAATTGGTAAGCCCATTCCCGTGCTGCAATGTATCTCATCGTCAGTTTCCTTTGCATTTCTCAAACAAAGTCCCTAGTTGGATTGATTAGCTCCTTGTTGGAATTGTCTCCGGGGGTCATGATTCTTCGGAGGATTGCGTAATTGTAGATAGCGACATCATACACTCTACATGCCGCTTCTCTAATAGCCGACAAGACTTCATCCAATTGACCTTCTCTAAAGAACTTAGCAATGCCTCTCGCAAAAATTGCTAAAGCATTGTCGTTTTCGTAACAAAACACTCTGAAACTCTCCAGTTGATCAATGGACGACCATGGTGTGCGCATGAGAAATAAATCCATTGACCTCAAGAAAATTAGATAATCAAATATCCACCGAAAATCCCTGCAAGTTGATGTTAAGACTAACATATCTCGGTAAGAGTGTTCAGAGACTTTTAAGACACTGGTGGCCAGAACATCAGAAGGAAGATCTAAAATTGTTCAGGTAGAAGATTCGGCCATTCTCTTGAACGGGGAAGAGTCGCTTCTTTCAGAGGGTTTCATAGTTTGTCAAATGGGTTATGGAAACAAATATGAGCACTTCTATTATATAACCACTATTAAAGACACCTATTAATTTTAATAAGGCACTCTTTTCGAGAAGTTTTAATATGTGTAACCGAGAAGTTAAGTTATTGAACAAGCATCATTTCCTAAACGTCGCCTCTAGGGCTATTGCATCATAATTACATGAAATTAAATATCGTGACATGACATTACACTGTAAATCACGGCCGTTTAAAAACAAATCCATGACGTATATTTATATCAAGATATTTATTGTTATGTCCAGGTAGACGTTATTTTAAATATGTTCCTTCATGAAAGAGGTTGCTATACCTTAATATTGGACGCTATGTCAAGATATTTTCCTTAATGTCAAAAAAAGAAATTACCGTGCAAACATAGAACCAAGATTTTTTAGTTGTTATTTTACATAATTTCCTTGATTTCACGGGTATGTCTTAGATATTACAAAAGCGAATTGGGTAGCGAACCTACCAAGAAAAAAAAACGGTTCCTGCCATATTCATTCGATCTTACTACTCCCCTTCTTACAAAAGTGTAAAGATTCTTGGTTATTATTTATCCTGGCCACCTGTAAACAGAGGTCAAATCATTATGCGGATATATAGTGTAGGGTGGTGTTGATTGTACAAGTGATAGTTTGTTACTACTATATTGGCATACGGCAGGTGGCGCGATTGTGTCCCTTAGTCTTGCATTTTGAGTAAATCGTTTACCCTCTCTTCCCTGGGACTTGCGAAAAATTTTAAGGATATTATTAACCCGACATATATGATAATATACGGCAATATTAATTAGTAGCATGCTATGTTTAGTTTTAATAGTAAATTTACTTAACAAATTATTTCCCAACAACCTTGAACTCACCGCGTGAGAAGAATGGTTTCTTCTTCAGCCTCCCTAGTGGTCTTTTTGTGCGTTGTGGGTACAATGACATAGAGGCAATCTCAACGAGAAGTTGGGACGATGAACTTATTTCTGGTACGGGGTTAATGGAGTCCTTGTATGCCAATAGCCAATAATCAGTTGTGTAGTGCTCATCCACAAGTGTATGCATCGAAATACTATCTATAACAGCAACAGTTATTGCGTGTGAGCAAGGGCTTTTCAGCATATTAAATTCCTTATAGGTGCAAGTTTTTTCAGCCTGTTTCACGTGGAATTCCTCGCCTTGAACTCCAATAACCTCATTTTCCCCCTTGTTAATCTTTTTGACCGCGTACCCTCCTGATTTCTCAAAGTTTTCACTGAGAACCTCTCTAACCTTCGGCGTCAGCATAGTGGCCTCTTTACCTGTCTTTTCTCGACGTATTGAATAATATTGGGAACTCCAGTGCCTCCTTTAGCACCGCATTCAGTGACTCAGCTACATTACTTGTCATAATATTGTAGCGATCGCCAAGTAAGTGAGATCAGGCCTATTGGCCAAATCCTATGGACTTGAGATAGGCACCACATTCAGGTGAAACCCGAAAAATTTCGGCAGGAGATATAGAAGTCACTTATACGGTATACATGGGAAGCTCTGGACACCAAGAAAGATAAAGCTTTTGCCTTAAGATGGAGACAATGTTCCTCTGCAGATGTACTATAAAAGCCGCGTGTGGTGCATTAGGGAAAACCTAAGAGATGTATAGAGTGCGACTTGGTTATTGTGTTGATATCAACGATTTTGACCAGAGTATAAGTTTGTATAACACGAGATAAATTAAAATATGTTGCAATTACCTTTCGTAGTGCCGAGTATATGAACAAGTGCTTGTCGGAGACAAACGTAACGCCTTGACTATTTTGTAGTATTTGCCTTAACCTTGTCAGAAATTCCCAAGCATGATCGTTTTCATTGTCGACTATCCCGAAAGCGAGAAGAAAAATCTGAAAGTTTCCATCTTAGGCGCTTGCGATAACTATGCACCATCCATACGGCCCTCTTAAATGTGCTCTGTCGATTAATATCACCTTTCTTATAAACTTCAATCCGTTTATTAATGCAGGAAGTGAGAAGAACAGGTATAAACATGTGGTTCCCAGATTCGTCGAGTGTTGTTTTCAAACCTGTTAGTGACCCCGTGTTTGCTTACTTCACTGTGTGCATGTAAGCGGGTAGCAAAGAGTAGCTTCCTGTTGTTGATCTCTTTCCTCCTTCAACAAACATTAGCCTAGCTCTCCAAGCCTTCCAGTACGATATAACGACGTTGTGGGCGTTCAAACACATTCTTTGCACATCAGCTGAAGTTGGAGTAGTCACTGCTCCACTGTAACTACCTTGTATGAACTGACTCACAATCCTTGCTGTAGCTTATTTGTGGTAGCTACTGCGGGTTTTGACGCTGCAAGTGTGTTCTAGGCAAGCCCGTCGTACTTGATAGCTTTCAATGTCTTCTAGTCTCGCCAGATTCACCCTCTAAAGACAACTAACTTCTATACAGTTGAGCAGAACTACTCTCCTGTCTGATCTTGTGTGGCGGAAGCTGAATTTCATCTCAAGCGCGTTGATGGCCATCTTGAATTTCAAGTCTTCCTTGTTTTGGTAAACCCACCCGACAAGTATTTCGTCCCCCTCATATGATGCATCGTCAATGGCTTTGTCAACCATAATGTGTCCTGCAGTGACATATATACATATATCAAGCCATACACGATTACAACATGAAATATTCTACTTATATTGCGAAATAAGTAGCATGTTTAGTCTGTTATCTCTTGACCTGTATACACATATCAAGCCAATCACACCTGTGACATGTAATATTTTACTTATGCCACAAAATAAGTAGCATGTTTAGTATGGTATGTCATGACATATTTTCTTATAGAGGGTCATAAGTACTAGTAAATCTACGTAGCTTAAAGTAACATGTAATTATATTACATACCACCATCAATCTGGTCATCTAAAACCGGAGTTGCGTCTCTCTCAAACATTCCAATGGGAAGTCACATCCGGTAAACTTGTCATCGGTGTTGCGTGGAAGAGAGACGTTAGAGCTTGATTCAACTTGATCGTAGCTATTTTCATGGAGTACCATTTGACCGGCATTGTTGTCATCGGAATCACTAGAAGCTAAGTCAATATACTCGACTCCGTCGTCGAGTATTTCCGACAACCCCCGATTTAGACTTGAACATTCACTCCCTGGGGTGTGTGTAGGTAAACCACCAGCCTCAGAACAAGTCTTCTGTGTTATATAGAGTGTTATGTCTAGCTCGTTTACTTTCATTGTTAGGAAGAGATCCATGTCGTTGTCCGATTTGATTGTCTGCGGCCTCGTAGTGAGGGCGTCTCCTTTGAGCATCCAGGATGGCCACCGAAAACTCATTTTCAGTATGGAGGTGACGTCGACGATGTTGTATTCTTCTTTTAGAAGAGCTTCTATTGTCTCTATTCCATCACCTTCCCGTAGCCTAATTTTCATTGGTCTTTCATGGCGGTTGGTTTGGAAATTCCAGACCCCAACGCTGTCACGTTCCTAGTGTCCCATCTCGACGGACACCACCCTTGTTATGAGTTCACGTAGTATAACCATCTCAGTCGTACTAGTGTATATTTTGTAGTTTGGTTGAACTCGTTATAGGTTTGTTTCCAGGGTCGGTAATTGTGGAGGAAGGAGAGATAAATTGCAAACTCTTGTTAAATCCGCTTGGTGAAAGGATACCCCGATACGAAATGTCGTAGCCATTCATCATGAAGGATTTTTCATTAAATGTTTTGAGTTCGCAGCCTACTGTTTGCATTGGGCAGGAGGATTTGCGCTTCTCGAAGATTAAAATGGACCCCACATCTGGGGAAAGTGAATCGATGTATCTTTGTGTAATCTCAAATATCGCGTTATATATCTATATAGTAGGAACGATGATGACCAGCATTAACTACATGCTAAAGTGGCGACTCCGTAGGACCCATTCCTGACACGCTATAATTCGTTTTATCCCCTAAAGAAAACAGTAATGGAAGTCTTCTCGCCCATTATACCGAGAGCAATTTCGTCTGAATATAAGTTGGCCAAGGATTTCTCTCTGTTCTCCATGGGTATATACTATATCCCCAATTCAAAAAAGTCGATGTGTATTTGACTAATTCTTGTTGGAAATATGTGTATTCCTCTAATTGACTATATTATTTATAGTTTGACAAAAAATAAAAATAAAATAATTTATGATAAATCAACTACCTACCATTTTTATATTAAATCAATCCATCCAAAAAAAAAACGAATTAGTTTGCAAATGTGATATTCCAGCTAGTTCTTTACAATCAGCTTTAGTTTCAGAAATATTACTTGAGATAACCTATTTTTTTTATGGAAATAGCTAGAATAACTTTCTTATGTTTAAATTGTTTAAATAACTTAATTTTAATATTGTAATTTCTATAATACCAAAATAGTTCTTTAAATTTTTTATTGTTGAAAAGGTTACATATAAAATCATTAATTAGTGACAAAAAAATCACTAATTCAAAATCTTTTATCATAAATATGAATATAAATATATATTTATATATATATATATATATATATATATACTGTATATGGATATATTTAAATGACAAAATATTTTTTGTCTAATTAATTTCAATAAACCTAAAACTACTTTATTAACATCGACTCTCCGCCGTTTTACTCCGACGAGAAGCCCTCTGTCGCCGATAACCCTGACGTTGAAGTCTGCGTCGTTGACGACTCTCGTCCCGCCGACACCACCCCTCTTATTCACCCTCTCTCCATTTTGGTAAAATCTGTGTGCTTCTTCTGTCGCCGAAAACTCCGCCATTGCAGCCTACTTCGTCATCGACACCAGCCCTTTTATTCGTCATCTCTCCACTTCAGTAAGATCTCTCTCCCTCATCTCGCATCTTTAATTAGTGGGTGTTGTCGATTGCTCCTGTTATTATCGTTTGAGAAACTGTACACAAAGAAGATTTGAGAAACTGTACATAAAAAATTGTCAATTGCTAGCTTAAGTATAATACTTTTGATCGAAGCTAGTTCCAATTTGATATTCATAGCTTAAAGTTTGATAAATAATTTATCACACAAGCAACAAATTTTTGTAGAACTAAAAAGTTGAAGTTTGTGGGATTTTTTATATCAGTGGAGATTCCTATAATCTTGATTGATATAATTTGGCTTTGAGTTCATCTTTATGTAATTTTGCAAATACTTGTATATATTTCGAATTTACAGATTCCTTTTTCAGTTCCAAAAGGTAAAAGAATTTTCGATTGACTTGATGTTGTGTGCTTGTGATTAGTTCTTACTACATATGTGGTGAAATTTACTCGTTTTTACAAATAAATTTAGGAATCCAGTACTTATTTTGTGTCCAGAGGAGATAATTGAGGATTTTTAGCCTTTTACAGAATAAAAATCTATAAGGTATATTCTTACATAACAGACTCACAAAGAGGCGAAAACAATGGTGTTAGGTGTATATATGTAAGCAAACGAAGTTATATTTAAAGTTATAAATTTTACAGAAGAGAGCAGATGCCAATTGATAATCACGTGATGACTATAACAGAAACGCACTCATGACTAGATGCAAACATTTATTTATTAAGATATCATTTTATCATATCTCATTTGAAAATAGTTTTCACGGGAATGAGGCCTAGTAATCCTAGATTTAAGTCCACCATTTGTTTTTTAAGGATTGTTATTGAATTTTTTGAGAAACTAGAATTTATTTTTAATTAATGTTAATGAGGAGGACAACTCAAACAAATATGTATTTGGTATTTCTCTTGCGGTTATATTCTCTTGGTTGTGAGCCGAAGCCCAAACGAAGTATCAATTATCACATCATGACTGAGTTTCTAATAAAAGTTGGAGACGCTGTTGGGGAGAAAATGTGGAATTACATCCGTGAGTCTCCTTTGGGAATAGTTGTGCAGTTCGCTGAGCTAGACTTCATTTGGTCATCTAAGCTTGTCAAACACCTTCTTGTAAGACAACTTGTCTGTAAGAAAAAATACGAGTTATGATGTTTATTTGGTAGTACACCAGCTTGATTCTCTTTATCAGAGTTTAAGGATATAACGACATTGAATTGTGAACCTTTCCATGAGAATGAAGATTCATTGGAAATCAGTGTCCATGTTGAGTTGTGGAGAAAGATGAGTCGATGAAAAAAAAAATCCAAGCAAGAAACAGTTGATGGGTGTGTGTAAGGATATCAGGCTGTGGTTGAATAAAGAAGACAAAATTCGCTTTGCGTATTTGTCTATTTTAGCAACTTTTTTCATAGGCAATGACTGGAAGATAGTACTTTCTTCTCCTCTACCCCACATGGTCTATAATTTGCCTAAATTTGAGAAATATCCTTGGGGAAGAATGGCTTTTGAGAATTTGATTAAATTTGTGAAGGGTTACAAAGATGGAAGCAGATACATACACAATTTATGGGTTCTTACAAGTGCTTCAGATTTAGGCGTACACTGTTGTCCCCAATCTTGGAGCAAAGATTGGACGTCCATTTAACTTTGAGGGCCTTCCCCAAGTTCAAAGGTGCTAAAGGAAAATGTAATAAAATAGATATTGATGCCATCTCAGATATTGATAAGGTAAGTGAATTTGTGTTGTTGTATTCATATGGTTTAAACTTGTCTTACATTCTAAAAGTTAATTATGTTTTTGTTTTGAATTGTTTTGTAATGTAGGATACCATTAAGAGTTTTGTTATTAACTAGTCGGGACCCATTGGTTGGGAGCATGATGAGGATGACATGGAGATAAACACTCTTTTGCAAGCCATATGCAAAGAATGATGATTTGAAGTTGTTACATGGGTAGAACACGGTGCAAAAAGCACAAAAATGGAAGAGAATAAAGAAGGGGAATTGAGAGTTGATGAAGGTATGAAAGCTGCATAAGATATATTAAATGGCGATGTTGAGAAGGTGTCACTAAAATGTCCAAAAGAGATGGAGTCAAAAGCTTCGAATTCTTCCACGGAGGTTGAAACATTGCGCTTGATGGTCAAACAACAAGCAAGGAGTATTGAGGCGCTTCAGGCTAATCTGGAATATATGGGCAAGCAGTTAAGGAGCTTTGAAGTGATGTGCTCAAAGTTTGAACTTTTGGAGAAAGAGTTGAAGATGATGAAAGAAAAGGTAATAACAAATAATTAAGGTGACAAGCAACAATCAGATACCGGAGATAGCCATGATGCAAAATCATCAAAGGTTTGTCGACGTACTCGTTCTTAAGCATAAAAATTTAAACCACGTGTCTTCATGCTTTGTTGTTCAATCTCTGTTTTTGTAGCAAGTGTATCTATATGCTTTGTTGCTTTCGTGTAGTGCTTTTCTTTTATGTTTTTTAATATTTGTATTAAGTGAATTGTTACAAGTGGCTGACTTGTAAGTGAATCTTGACTTTTTTCATAAGATTGTTGATCGTAAGTAGAATTGATGATCTACATATGCTTATTGATCATTTTTGCATATGCAGAGTTCTAAAAAGTATCAGCTAAAAGATTGTAGTGATGAAGACATGTCTATTGGCGAAGATATGCCTATAGGTGATCTTATAGATAAACTAAATGCAGTGAAGGCCGCATGACAAAGGTTGCTTAAAGTGGATGAAAAAAGCACGGTAGATGGATCATACTCGACGATGGGGAAAAAAAAGCTTAGGAAGACATTAGCATTTATGGAAAGAGACAACGATATTAAAGATGCACGAGCAAAGAGTACAAGGGTGACAAAACCAGCGCCTTCCTTACTAACACCATTTTGTGGAACAAATCATGTTGTTGGTATCACTAAAACCGTTAACCAGCCTATGACAATAGTTGGACGTGGATATGATCCATTTGCACCATAAGATGTGCAGAAAGTTAGAGTTTTGGATGATTGGTTAAAATTAGATGAGTAAGTTTTTTTTCATGACTACCATTTTACTAGTGTAGTAACAATATAATTCACCTTAATCGTTTTTTTTTCATGCAGAGAATACCCAATTGGCTCCCAAAACAATGGTGTTGAGTTTTTAAAAATTTCGCGTGATTGGCAAAATTGAGAGGCTAGTGTGATCTAATTTCTTACTATTACATGTGGCACGATTATGTCCTGCTTTCTTACACTGTGAACTTGTACAACTTTTGAGTTGCTTTTTTTGTGGTAGTTGTTTGCCCATCGCCTTTTCAAGTGCAAATAGGTATCTTGACTTCTTTGGTCTACTAGCACCACGTCTTTCTTTAAGTGGAAGAAAATTTTTATTTGCTGCATCTGCAGGAGACTCCAACTCGATATCTTCTGGATTTATACACTTTGCATATGCATTGTACCAATAACTCTTTGTATAGTATGGATCTACTAGAATTTCTAAAAGGAGCGTGTTAACAAGGTATCTTATTGATATCATAAACGCGAAAAGAACAACACGTCCGTTTTATTTGAAATAATTTATCAAATTAACAACATAATAACTTCTTCATAATATGAGTAAGAGAATAAAAATTTTACCTGTTGTAGATCAACGACACACGATGTTGCATATAAAGAGTGTTGCAATATCGTTTCGCTGGTCCAAAGTATTTTCAACCCTAGGTGTGAAAAGTGTTTGTAGCAACATAGCATGTTCTCTACGTTTCAGAAACCACCTTGTAATAACATGTCGCAACTCTTCTAAAAAGAAAGCAATAGGATACTCGCGGGCATTCTTGAGAACATTATTTAACGACTTGGTAATGTTGCTCGTCATTACGTCAAATCTATTTCCTGGAAAATTTGCTTGAGACCATAAACGAACGTCATCATTCTCCAAATATTTTGCAAGACCAGAATTTTGTGTTCGTATCTCATCCCAATACGTATTGAACCCACAAATCCTATAGGTCTTTATGGATTTTTTTACCAAGCACAGTGTACTACTGTCTTTGAACTTTTTAATGATGTTTTGGTGGAGATGATAGGTACATATTCCACGATGAGCCAATGGAAATATGTAACACATTTTCCAATGGATTTGTGTCTATCCAAAATTATTAATAATTCTTGTTGGTTGACGCAAAACATACACAACTGAATTAGGAACAATTCCCAAGAACCATCATCCTTAGAATCTACAATCTCAAAAGCTAGAGGGAATATATGACCATTTCCATCTTGTCCAGCAAATACAAGCAAAACACCCTTGAACTTTCTTTCAAATGAGTACCATCCACCACAACCACATTCCTTATAACTGAAACCCTTTTATACATGCACCAAATGCAATGAACAAGTACTTGAACTTGTTATTGTTATCACATTCAAGCCTGGTGATTGTACCCACTCTCCCATGTGCCTTGTACCAACTCACGTGTATGCACTAACGCTTTGTATGACTTTCAATAATCAATGTCAATACCGTACACATCCTTCATGAAATCCATGATGTGCATAGGCCTTATTTCCACACCAAGTTTCCAAAAAATTTCCAAATTCAACTCTCCGAAACAGTTTGACATAGCTTGTCAATGACGAGAACACCTTTCAATAACCGAACATGTATGAACGTGAATGTACTTTCAAACTTTAAATTGAGAAGTTGCTTTAATTTTCGAAGCACAAAACCTCCAAAAAGAATCAAGGACATAAAATTTCAGCACCAGTAAAGCTTTTGTTGACTTGATAGTCCTATAATCGAAATTTTGAAGAATGGTGATCCTACGTAACTTAAGCTGTAACTCCTCCTTGCTTATATATTTGGCCCACTTTAATACGCTCTGAACCACCAATTAAATGCTCTTTAATCTTCTCACTAAAAGATATATCTGAAGAAGACCCATCACAACCATTAATGGCACCACAAGGGTTTTCATTGTTCGTCCATTCTAGCAAAGGTAAAGTTAAGTTGTGTGTCTCATCTTCCTCCCATCCATTTGGTATACGACTTTCTGCCTCATCATCAACACATACATTCAAGGTAACATTTTTGTCTTCATATAAACCACTTTCTTCAATGGTACCACTTGTTTCCTCTTGTTCACCATTTTCATCAAGGGTGCCACTTTTTTCCTCATTCTCATAACCTTCATCAAAGGTACCACTTTTTTCCTCATCTTCTCCTGCTGCATCAATACTACCACTGTGTTCTGCATCTTTACATAATTCCTGCAAAATTATAACTTTTTATTAGAAAACTAATAAACAAGACACAAAATAGAAAAAATTGCTAAATACACGCATAGATTGTAGATAAATATTAATGCAAAATCTCTTTAAACTACGGCAGACTAGCATACTTAGATTTGTTTTGCTGGAGTTGCAAAGTATTATCAAAGTATATTAAATATCCATAGAGTTTGCCAAATATCAGCAAATTTGCTACATATCCGGAAACTCTGCTAAATGTCCATAAAGTCTGCCACTTATCCGCAAAGTCAACTTAATGTTCTGAAACTTTGCTACTTGCCTACAGGGTCTACTAACTATTAACAAAGTGTGCTAGATATTTCTGTAAAGTCTGCCAAGAAATTCGCAGAGTCTGATTTCCATTTGCAAAGTCTGCCGACTGTTTAACAAAATATGTAATGTGTTAACTATTAGCAAAGTCTGTCAAATATCAACAAAGTCTGCCGAAAATCAGCAGACTCCGCTCGCTTTTAGAAGAGTTGCGACATGTTATTACAAGGTGGTTTCTGAAATGTAGAGAACATGATATGTTGCTACAAACACTTTTCACACCTAGGGTTGAAAATACTTTGGACCAGCGAAACGATATTGCAACACTCTTTATATGTAACATCATGTGTCGTTGATCTACAATAGGTAAATTTTTTATTCTCTTACTCATATTATGTAGAAGTTATTATGTTGTTAATTTGATAAAAAAATTCAAATAAAACGGACGTGTTGTTCTTGTCGCGTTTACGATATCGATAAGATACCTTGTTAACACGCTCCTTTTAGAAATTCTAGTAGATCCATACTATAAAAAGAGTTATTGGTACAATGCATATGCAAAGTGTATAAATTCAGAAGATATCGAGTTGAAGTCTCCTGCAGATGTAGCAATAGGATACTCGCGGGCATTCTTGAGAACATTATTCAACGACTTGGTGATGTTGCTCATCATTACGTCAAATCTATTTCCTAGAAAATTTGCTTGAGACCATAAACGAACGTCATCATTCTCCAAATATTTTGCAAGACCAGAATTTTGTGTTCGTATCTCATCCCAATACGTATTGAACCCAGAAATCCTATAGGGTCTTTATGGATTTTTTTACCAAGCACATTGTACTACTGTCTTTGATTTTATACAGTTTAATTTTCAAAAAATATCATTAATTTTAAAACATAAATGAGAAAATACAAGATAACTTACTATTGTTACTTCAATGATGTTAAAGTTTTGAGGATTTAACACGCGATCAATGATGTTTCTTTTGTTTGTAAAATGGTGGATAAACAAAGATAAAAATTCACAAAAAAAGATGAACATTCTTGGTTGAAGAAGTTTTTTTTTTTCCTTTTTAACAAAGTTAGCAATTTCTTAATTTTATTCATTTTGTTTTTATAAAATTCTAAATCTAACCTTTCTTTTTTTTGCAAATATCGTTTTATTATAATTTAATTTAAATAATTTTGTTAAAAAAATAAAATAATTGATGGCAAAGATGGTAGATATGTAATGTCATCAAGGATATTTAAGGAAAAAAATCTTCTCCAAATATTAAAATTTGGAAGAATTATTTAGGCTAATTCAAAATTAATGTAGGTTATTCTAGCAAATCTTCCTTATTTTTATGTAGTGGTATTAAGAACTTGTGTATTAAGGGCTTAAAGCCAATGTATTTATACCATGACAAGTTAAGAATTATTGAATATTGACTTGTGTATTAAGGGTTTAAAGCCAATGTATTTTTACAAGATTAGAGAGTCTCTTAAACCTAATCTAAATCGAATATATTCTAATAATTTTAGATAAGAGAATCAAAAAGATAAATTTGCTCTCATACTAACAACAGTAAGTGGCGGCTCTATAACTTGCTTAGATGCATCAAGTGAATCTTTAATAGGCCCACAATAAAAATCATAAAGAAAATGAGGAAGAGGAAACGAAGAAGATTAGCAGATGATGAGAGAAACCAGGGTCTGCAGATATTTGAAAAAAGTCATTTCCATACATCTAAAAAAAAAATATGAAAGAACATCATAGACCTAAATAAAATACTGACTCAAAGAGTTCAACTTTTTTTTTGAAAAAACCCTAGTTGAGTTTGAACATCTGTCATATTTTATTGAGTTTGAAGTCTTGAGGGATTTCTTGAATTCTTGAAAGAGTTTTTGAAGTCTTGAGAGATAAGGAACACAAAGAGACTTAAAGTCTAGAGAGATTCTTTTTTTGTTCGCTTAAAGTCTTCGGAGATTTCTTAAAAATTTGAAGAAACAATTTTACTTCTGTCCCGGGAAAGAATATCTTGTAAAAATATGTAGTATTAAAAGAATATTTACTTTTCCTCTTCTGACAAAAAAATAATATTATTTTATGTGTTGAAAATGAAAAATGATTACTTCCGAGTTTCTACTGTCAATGCCACGAGTCAAATCGCCGTTTCCATTTAATAATTAAGTATTATTTTTTTGGTAGGAGAGCTACGCATATGAGTGTACTTAAATTTTAATTACACACCATTAAGCCTGAAACCAGGGTTTGCATATATTTGAGAAGAGCCATCTCCATACATCTAAAGAGACTTGGGAAATAATATCATACATATAAATGAAATACTGAAGCGAAAAGTTCAAATTGTATTTTGAAAATGCCCTAGTTGAGTTTAAAGATCTGTCACATTTTATTGATTTTGAAGTCTTAGGGGATTTCTTGATGTCTTGAGAGATTTATTGAAGTCTTGAGAGATGAAGAACACGAAGAGACTTGAAGTTTGGATATTTTTTTTTTGGTCACTTCAGTCTTGAAAGATTTCTTGAAGATTTGAAGAAAAGCATCTATTTATATCGCGGGAGGGAAGATATTGTAAAAGTATATGATATATCATGGTTTTTACTCATTTTCAACCATTATATAAGTCCTTTTACTGAGTCATTTTTAGTAGTTTTAGAGTCCTTTATATTCTTTTCAAGATGTAGGCACAACTGGAGCTAAATTGGATTTATGAAGCTTCTGAAGCATATTGGAGCTGAAGCAGTTCGGAGAACCGAAGCTCAGCATCGATCGACACCTATGCAGCGTCGATCGACACCTATGCAGCGTCGATCGACACCTATACAGCGTCGATCGACACCTATGCAGCGTCGATCGACACCATCATCTGGAAGAAATACGATTGAAGATCTCAGTATCGATCGATACCATTCACGGTATCGGTCGATACCAATAGTCAGAACGTGCATTCTTCAGAAGACCCGAAGAAAAACATAAGTTTTCAATATTTTTCCAATGAACTCCAAAGCGTGTTTTTAGATATAAAACTAGGTTTTTCAGCCTCTAAAAGGTAGATATTGATTTGGAGAGAGAGAGTATTCTTGAAATTGAGTTTTGGGAGCAGGATCTTGAACTATTCTATTTTTGATGTTTGTTTCATTCAGCATGTCTGAGTAGATTCCTTGTTAGGTTTAGGGATTATTCAAAGGTATTTGATGGATTGTTAAATTGGATAAATTGTTAGGAAAATCTATAGAGTTCTTCACCTACACTTGGGATTAATGCTTATTCTAGCGTCGCGAACTAGAATCTGATATAAGGTTGTTTATTTGACACGAAAGTGTGATTAATTTCCTGAACTAGTGTTTGGTGAGCAAAAGACCTATTCGCAAAGAAATTTGGTTTAGGATTTTGTGAACAATTGAACTTGATCGTTAATGCTTTTTTGAATTTATAGAATTTGCAAAGAAATTTGGAAATCTAGGTTTAGACATAGGTAGTCTTCGTAAAGACAGTTGGTTTACTTTACATCTGTGTTTCAAGTTTAAGAACGGTTCTTATTTTTATTCCTAACATTTTATTTGATTGATAATTCTGATTTACCTACAAATTTCTCTAAGCCTAGTTTTTTCCTCACTAATCTTATTACTTGATTTTAGTTGTTTTGCTATTTTAATTACATTTATTTGACTTAGCTTGATTCACATCCGGAAATCTATTGAGTGCAAATCTTGAGACTTTGTGGTTCGACTTCTAGAATACTACAGCTACTACTTAGATACTTTAGGGTATTATATTTGAACATATCAAAATTTGGCGCCGCTGCCGGGGACTCTAATTTCACCATTATATTTCGGTTTAGAATTTTGACTAAGTTGTCGAGCATCGATCGATACATGAAGGGTGTATGCAACATCGTGAGACCAGAAGAAGCAAGAACAAGCAGTTGACCATTCTATCTAACAAAGAGCTAGCTGATTTAGAGCGTACGATCAGAAAGCAAAAGAAGCAAGCAGAGATGAACAATCTGATAGTGCTCGCTCGTGATGAAGCTGGGGTTTTGAGAGATCAGGAGGGTCACCTGTGTAATGAGCACGGACAGAGGGTTGATGCAGATGGAAACATCGTTGTCCCTGCACCGGTAGCCAACGAGGTTATCCCACCAGCTGTGCGTGGGAATGCTGGGAATGCTCTGGCTAATCGCGCCAGAACGCTTGGGGAGTACAACAGACCAGACCAGTTCTATGCCAATCGGTCTGCGATTCGTATCCCCACTTTTCAGAGGAATGACTTTGAGCTGAAGCCTGCTTACTACACTCTCGTAGGCCAGCACCCCTTTCATGGTCTTTCTCACGAGCATCCCATGGATCATATCGAGAGGTTCGAAGATTTGGTCACCAGTATCAAGTACAATGGAGTGCCCAATGAGTTCCTCTTCTGTAAGCTCTTCCCATACTCTCTTGGTGGAGATGCAGCTTATTGGCTTAAGCAGTTACCTCCAGGATCTCTGACTACTTGGGAGGAGACTAAGAATGCGTTCCTGAACAATTTCTATGATGATGCGAGATCCGAAGAGTTCAGGAACAAGATCTCCTAGTTTTCTCAGGGAGCAACTGAGGCATTCAAAGCTGCTTGGGTTCGATTTCGGTCGTATCAGAGGGATTGTCCTCACCACGGTTTCTCACAAGTCCAGTTATTGGGTGTCTTTTTCAGAGGGATCGATTGGAGGTATCAGATGGCTTTGGACGCTGCAAGCAATGGAAATTTCAACACGAGGTATCCTTAAGATGCTTACATACTGATTGAGAATTTGGCATCTAGCAACAACACCAAGAATGCCAACTACGAGCAAAAGAAGTAGAATGGGAACGTCGATGGGCTGCAGATTGCTGAGGTACATGCGAAGCTGGATTCAGTTCACAATCTGTTGATGGGCAAGCAGCAGAAGGCAGTGCATTTTGCTGAGGAAGTCGAGAACATCGATGAAGGTGAAGCAGAGGATGTCAACTACATTGGTGGTAATGGATTTCAGAATTCGTCATACAACCGCGGTTTCACCAACAACTCTGAGAGAGGAGGATTCAAATCTGACTTTAAGTCTACGAATTTCGGAGCAAACTCCTTTGCGCAGAAACCATTTCAGAACAGTGGGTACACTCGCACCTAGGGGAATTCATCTTACCAGACACCACCTCCCAAGACTCAGGAAAGCAAGGTTGAAACTATGCTCGAACAGATTCTTGAGGGGCAGCAAAAGATGACTGTCGATTTCAATGGAAAGATGGATGCCCTGTACAATGACCTGAATGGAAAAATCGAAGCTCTTAACATTCATCAGAAGAAGCTGGAAACTCAGGTTGCCCAAACTGCAGAAACTGTTAAGAGAGAGGATGGTTTCCTTCCGGGAAAAACGGTGAATCTAAGGAAACATGTTCACGCTATCACCTTGAGAAGTGGAAGAGAGGTCAGTCCAGGAGTGAAGAAAACCTACTCTCCGAAACAGCTCGTCGATCTTGCTGGAGACGACGACGATGAGATTCCTGGAATTGCTCAAGCATCGATCGACACTTTCCCAGTGTCGGTCGATACCACTCAACATCGATCGTTACCCGTTCAACGTTCTGCAGAACCAATTGCAAAACCACAAGCATCGATCGACACCCCCCCATGTCGATCGATACCAGCCCAGAAGTCGAAAGGAAGCAGTCCACATGACACATTGGGAGAGTCTACGTGCCTAAAATACCTTTCCCTCGAACCCCTTCCAGGACTAAGAAAGAAATAGAAGAAGTCAGATGCAAGGCAATGCTAGAAAAGTTGGTTGTTGAACTCCCGTTCATCGATACGATCATGACCTCACCAGCTTTCAAAAGGTACATCAAGAGGATGGTGTCAAGCAATGTGAATCTTGAGGAAGGAGTACTGAGAATCACTCATGAGTGCAGTGCAATTCTTCTCAACAAGATTCCAAAAGAACGACCAGACCCTGGAAGTTTTGTATTGGATTGCACAATCTTCACTAAGAGGTTTGAACGCTCCCTTTGCGATCTTGGTTTTAGTGTAAACCTCATGCCATACTCGGTAGCTAAAAGAATGGGGATGACAGACTTCACACCTACTAGGATCTCCCTGATTCTTGCTGACCGCTCAGTGCGATTTCCCGAAGGATTACTCGATGACGTTCCAATTACGATCTTATACTGTTTAGTTCTGACTGATTTCATAGTCCTTGAGTACGATGTTGAACCAATAGATCCATTGATCTTGGGCAGACCTTTCCTAGCCACAGCAGGCGCCCTGATCGACTGCAAGAATGGTAGAATATCTTTTAATATTTGTGATCTGATCATGACCTTTAACATTGAAAAGATGATGAATAAGCCAACCATAGATGGTCAGACATTCTTCATCGATACCTTCAGTGATATATCGGATGAGTACTTCATGCGACAACACCCTGAGAACCTGTTGGAGAGAGCACTGGTTAGTTCGGCTGACACAGAGATAGATTCTAGTGAGGTTGCTGCTGGATACGCCACGGTCCTTGACACTAGTGCTGAGGCATCGATCGATACCACAGAGAGCATCGATCGACACCAACTATTTCTTCCCGCGGAATTGGTAGTCCCTCATGATAGATCTGTTTTGTTCGGCGATTAGAGTGAGGAGAGAGCTCCTAAACTCGATCTTAAACCACTCTTCTCCAACCTTAGGTATGTCTTTCTTTGCCCTAACTCTACATATCTTGTGATTTTTAATTCTTCTTTAAACAACTCAGAGGTCGCTTTACTGCTGAGCAAGCTGCGCAAGTATCGCAAAGCTCTCGGCTATTCTCTTGATGACATTTCAGGTATATCACCAGATTTGTGCATGCATTGGATTCATTTTGAGGATGATTCTAAAGCTTTGATCGAGCATCAGAGGAGGCTTAACCCGAATCTGAAGGATGTGGTAAAGAAAGAAATCATGAAACTCTAAGAAGCAGGAATCATCTATGCCATCTCTGACAGCAGCTGGGTCAGTCCAGTTCATGTCGTCCCTAAGAAAGGAGGATTCACAGTGGTAAAGAATGAGAAAGATGAGCTGATTCCGACTAGAACTATCACTTTGCATCGTTTGTGTATCGATTATAGTAATTTGAATTCTGCTACAAGGAAAGATCATTTCCCATTTCCATTCATTGATCAAATGCTGGAGAGGTTGGCAAGTCACCCATACTGCTGTTTCCTGGATGGATACTCAGGCTTTTTCCAGATTCCTATACATCCAGATGATCAAGAGAAGACGACGTTCACTTCTCCCTACGGCACGTTCGCTTACAGGAGAATGCCGTTTGGGTTGTGTAACGCTCCAGCCACCTTCAGAGATGTATGATGTCAATTTTCTCAAATATGATCGAGGAGTGCATGGAGGTGTTTATGGATGATTTTTCTATTTATGGGTCTTCATTTAAAGGATGCCTGGACAATTTATGCAAGGTACTTCAGCGCTGCGAAGAGAAACATCTAGTTCTGAACTAGGGAAGTGTCACTTTATGGTTCAAGAAGGCATTGTTCTGGAACACAAGGTTTCTAGAGCTGGGATCGAAGTTGATAAGGCTAAGATTCAGGTCATGACAAGCCTCCTGCCACCTACATTTGTGAAGGACATTCGGAGTTTCCTTGGTCACGCTGGGTTCTATCGTAGATTCATTCTTGATTTCTCCAAGTTAGCTCGTCCACTTACTGCTCTTCTATGTAAGGATGTCACCTTTGATTTTACAGCAGAGTGTCTCGTCGCATTCGAAATGATCAAGAAGGCGTTGGTTACTGCTCCTGTTGTTCAGCCACCAGATTGGAACCTCCCTTTTGAGATCATGTGTGATGCGAGCGATTTCGCAGTTGGATCAGTTTTGGGACAGAGGAAATACAAGAAGCTCCATGTCATATACTACGCCATTAGAACATTGGATGAAGCTCAAAATAACTACAGTACTACAGAGAAGGAGTTACTTGCCGTTGTGTTCTCTTTTGAGAAATTTCGTTCTTATCTGATTGGGAGTAAGGTGATTGTTCATACAGACCATGCTGCTCTTAAGTACCTACTGCAGAATAAGGATCTGAAACCTCGTTTATGCCAATGGGTTCTACTGCTCCAAGGTTTCGACATCAAAATCAAAGATAAGAAAGGAATAGAGAATGGAGTTGCAGACCATCTCTCACGAATGAAGATCGGTGCTACCATTCCTATTGACGATTCCTTGCCTGAGGAGAAAATCTACTTCATAAAAACTGGATTTCAACACAAATCTGATTCGACTTTGCCACTACAGAACGCAAGCATCGATCGACACTCCAAGGGTATCGATCGATGCCCTCACGAGTTGTTGCAATCTGTTCAAAATGTTAGCATCGATGGACACTCCTTCGGTATCGGTCGATACCAGCTATCTTCCAATGCTGATTTGTTTGCAGATCATTCTAGTGGTGAGGAATCTTTGGCTGTCACTACTCCTGCTGACCCTTGGTATGCCGACATGGCTAACTACCTTGCTGCTGACTACGAACCAGAGCATCTCAAGAAGTATGCCAAGAAGAAGTTTATGCGAGATGTCAGACGTTACTTTTGGGATGAACCATACCTGTACAAGCACTGCTCAGATGGGATTTACAGAAGATGTATCGCTGAGACTGAAGTGCCGAAAATTCTATATCATTGCCATATATCTAAGTACGCTGGACACTTCGCCACATTCAAAACGGTTTCTAAGGTTCTGCAAGCTGGTTTCTGGTGGCCTACACTGTTCAAGGATGCCCACAATTTTATCTCACATTGTGATGTGTGTCAGAGAAGAGGGAAGATCAGCAAGAGACATGAGATGCCACAGAACTTCATACTTGAAGTAGAAGTTTTCGATTGCTGGGGCATTGATTTTATGGGACCTTTCCCTCCATCGCGACAGAACATATTCATATTGGTCTCTGTCGATTACGTCTCCAAATGGGTGTAAGCAATTGCTAGTCCTACCAACGACTCCTCCGTCGTTTTGAAACTGTTCAAGACCATTATCTTCCCCCGATTTGGAGTACCTCGAGTTGTGATAAGTGATGGTGGCACTCACTTTATCAACAAGATCTTCGAAAAACTGCTGAGAAAGTACCGCGTGCATCACCGCGTCGCCACACCTTATCACCCTCAGACCAGCGGACAAGTCGAAGTCTCCAATAGATAGATCAATGAGATTTTGGAGAAGACAGTTGGCACAACACAGAAAGATTAGGCACTGAAACTCGATGACGCTCTTTGGGCTTACCACACCGCGTTCAAGACACCACTCAGCACCACACCATTCCACTTGCTGTACGGAAAGGCATGTCATCTTCCAGTTGAGATCGAGCACAAAGCAGCATGGGCTACCAAATTGATGAATTTCGACATCAAGTCTGCTGCTCAAAGGCTTTTGGTTCAACTTAATGATTTTGATGAGATCAGACACCTCGCCTATGATAACTCCAATTTTTACAAGGAAAGGACTAATGCCTATCACGACAAGAAGATCCTTTCTTGCCACTTTGAACCGAATGACCAAGTACTTCTGTAAAACTCTCGTTTACAGTTGTTTCCTGGGAAATTGCGTTCTCGTTGGTCAGGTCCCTTCACAATCAAAGAAGTCTGCCTGCACGGCGTAGTAGTATTGGTGAGTGCTGAGGGAAAAGAGTTCACTGTCAATGGACAGCGGGTGAAATACTATTGGGCGCAAGCCACAATTCCAGATGGCCACATACTGCCGCTGGCTGAACCACCAGCTGCCTGACTAATCCCAATGTCAAGCTAAGGACATTAAACAAGCGCTTGGTGGGAGGAAACCCATTGGTGAGTCTGTACATAAGTTTTTCCTTTGATTTTTGTTTTTGTTTTTGTCTTGTGTCTTCACGCCAACCAGGTTCAGACGACAAGCATCTGGAATACCTAGCACCCAGGTAAGTTTAAATCAAATAATTCTAATCATCATAACCAAAGAAAACCAAAGAAAACATGTAGTATCGATCGATACCGAAACCAAAGAAAACATGTGCTATTATGACGCGAGCATCGAATGATACCACTTACGGTATCAATCAATACCTAGCACCCATGTAAGTTTTTCTATAAAACCCTTGGGTTTTCTTTTTCATTCTCTCATTCCTCCATCGATCGACGCCGCCGTCTCTCCCGAACTCTCTCTCACCATTTCTTCATTTCTTCATCATTTTACTCGATTTTAAACCCAATTTCTTCACAGGTGGCTCCCCGCAAGAAGGCACGTCATGCCGAAGCCTCCGGCTCTAACCCCCCACGCAGTGAGTTCAGCCTCTAGGACAAGGTGGAAGCATTCTGTGGATCATTCTGGCATGCCGGCATCATCACAGCTGTTCTAACCAGGGATCGCTACAGGGTTCTGAAGGGTGGCTTCACAGATGCCACAGGTCCCCAGATTTTCCTTGAGGTCCACATCAGCGACCTGAGAGCTGCGCCACGCCGTTCACCATCTCCCTCTGCCCCTGTTGTTGCTGCCAGGCCTCCCTGGCCTAAGTTAGAAGGGAAGAGGATTATCCCGAGGCGTGATTGGGCAGGTTTACCCAAGGAGGAGACTGAGAGCTATGCCTGCATCTATAGGCCTATCGCCGAGGAGTGGGACAACTATGACACGTTGTTCTACAACGAGTGGTTGCGTGTTACCGTGGTCCCAACATGCTTCATCGATCCTCACACCTTGCGCCGTCTGGGTATCGACGTGGATCTCTCTGCCATGCTCGATAAGATCGGTTTGGGGACTTTATACTCGCGACAATACGATCTCTACACTGACCTTGTTCGCCAGTTCCTCGCCACAACTCGAGTCTACTACAGAGACGAGGTCCACCGTAACACTTTGGAGGGCACTTTGACCTTCCTGATTTGAGGGATCCACTACAGGCTGCCAATCCCCGATCTCTGAGACATCTACGGTTTCGACCGCGATCTCCAGCAGGTAGCTCTGCCTCCCCAATTTCATGATGTGCAGGTCTTCTGGAGACACATTGGTCTGGGAGCATACCGCTCCAAGACTACGATGCAGATGGACATTCACCATCCCACTCTTTGTTGCATCGTCCGTATTCTGAGCAACACCCTTCTTTGCAAGATGGAGCCGAACAAGTTGAGGATTTTGGAGCTGATCCTATTGTACAAGGCTGTCGGCGACCTCATCCCTGAGGACAGATATGTGTGGCCCGAGTTGAACCTCGCGGTCAACATGGGTGCAATCTTTGCGCATCACGTGGTCTCTCTGAAGACCAAGCCATTCTCTGGACGCAACTACTCTTCTGCGCGGAAGACCGAATCAGTTTGCAGCCTCCTCACTCCCATCTTCGAGCATTTTAGCATCTCCACTTCAGAGTGCTCGATCGTCATAGCTCGCTCTCTCATGGACGAGCAGCATATACAGCACATGCGTTGGCTGAAGCCAACCCGCCGTTGGTGTCTTCCTACGACCGACGGTGAGCTCTTTGTGTACCTGCCCAACCGTGCTCTGACCACCATCGCAGACGATGTCTCCAAGCTGCATTTTGATCAAGATCCCAGCCTGCTTTCAGTTGCTCTGGCCACACGTTTACGCGCTCCGCCACGTCTCCCATCCACTCCGGTCGTTGCTGATGCATCACCCGCAACTGACTTTGCTGGAAGTCAGCCCCGCCGTCCACAACGCCACCAGACATCTGCTCCTGCCCCTTCGTTTCCTCCACCACCGGATCTGCCGATGGAGACCGCCTCCTTTCAGAGGTACGTCGTGGAGATCTTACAGAGCATATGGGTCGCTACCGCTGCATGTCATCTACGGATGCCCACTACTCCACACCCGGCCCTTCATCCCGCTATGCTGTCTCTGACACTGATGACTCTGATGACTAGACTCTGTTTCCTGGGTTTCATCAATAATTTGGAAATTACTTTGGAAATTACTTCCGGCGGTTCAGTCGGCTGGAGAGGAGGAAGGCGATCGGCGGCGATGGGGAGGAGAAGAAGAAAGAGAAGAAAAGAAAAGGAAGAAGAAGATTGCGATTTTATTCTGTTTTTTCCCGGTTCATCGCAATTCCGTCGCAAATCCCTCGCAAATTAGGGTTTCGGATTACCAATTTGCGATGGATTTGCGAGGAAACTTATCTTACATCGCAATTCCATCGCAAATTGAAATATTTCAAAAGATTAAAAAAATTTTGGATCGCGGTTAAACCAATAAAAGGAATAGAGCCGCAATTCCCTCGCAAATGCGCGACGGTTTTGCGAGGGAAATAATTTGCGAGGGAATTGCGTCTATTAGTTTTTGTTTCCTCGCAAGTCCCTCACAACATTGCGACGGAATTGCGTTGACCAAGACGTTTCCCTCGCAATTCCGTCGCAAATTTTATAAAATGTGATTAAAAAAACTTTATCTTTAATTTAGAAAAATAATCGTTTCAATTTGTTTTGGAATATGTTTGGATGCAAATTCATTACTAGTTAAGCTATTAGACTTTGTAACTTTTGTATTTAGTTACGGTTCTTGTTACCTAACTTTTGGATCTATATAGTTACAGTTCTTGTATCTTGGGAAGGTTTGTTGAGAGAAGTGTTGCTTATCAACCTTGGATATGTTTGGATGTAAATTCATTACTAGTTGAGCTATTGGACTTTGTAACTTTTGTTTTATGTTACGGTTCTTGTTACCATAACTTTTATACTAGTTACGGTTCTTGTATCTTGGGGAAGTGTTGCTTATCAACCTTGGATATGGACTAGAGGTAAATGAGACATTTCCAAATCTTTAGCATCGCAATCAACCACAAAATGTATATTGGATCATACTTAATCATCGATAACCATCTTGTCGGGCTAACATCTTGAATGAGTGTAAAATATTCATCGATTGCTGAATTTCCAAATTAATTCCAAGCAATTCCCTAGCAAATTGCGAGGAATTTTCGAGGAATTAGATGGTTCCCTCGCAATTCCCTCGCAAATTTGCGACGAATTAATATGCGTGGAAATAGACGCTACCATCGCAGTTCGCTCGCAAATTTGCGAGGCAATTGCGACGATTTAAGCTAGTTCATCCCAAATCCCTCGCAAATTTGATTTAAAAAATCTTTATTTAAAATCGAAATTGCTTAAAAACATGAAAAAATTAATCAGATTTTTTTTCAGATTCATTGGAGTGTTCACTATGATTAGTGTCTTCTTTATCATCAGTCTCCTCGAACTCGTCAGATTCTTCTTCTTCCTTCGTCTCATCAACTATTATGTCTTCCTCTTCTCTGGTTTCTGGATCAATATGTAAGATATTCTCGGTTGATTTGATTGCTACAAAGACTTCTGGTGATCTTTCATGTTGCATTGCCACATCATCAACTTCCCCGACTATACGACCTCTCGGATTCACTTTTATGACTGATAACCACGTCTCCCGCATTTGCCTTTTC